>JAFIDM010000002.1:80089122-80112734 GCA_023159025.1 Thereuonema tuberculata | reverse complement strand
CTTGGGTTTCCCCAGCAAAAACAATATGGCGGGTCAAGGACCAAAGCACATACTGCCAAGTGTAAAGATGTGTGCAAGAATGATTAGGGATGTGTGGTTGTGTCCATAAATTTCCTAACTATGCGTGTAGTGTTGAGTACCACAGCCTTCTGCAGTTGTGCATAAGTGTTTTTGTGAAGTCCTAGTGTGCTGAGACTGTGGTGCAATGTGTGAGACACCAGACCAGTGGCAGACAGAACGATGGGTACAACACGTACTCGATCCTGCCTCCACTGCTTCTGGAGCTCGTGTGCTAGATCAGTGTATTTACTGATCTTGTCTGCGTGAGTCTTCTGCATGTTCTTGCTGATAGGCACTGCAATATCAATTAGATAAGTCTGTTTGTTGACCTTATCAACAAGTGTGATGTCTGGTCTGTTGTGATGTATGGTTTTGTCTGTGTGAATGGGGCGGTCCCAGTATAGTTTATATGAGGGTGATTCTAATACGCTTTGTGGTATGTACTTGTAGTACGGGACCGTGCTCTTAATAAGTGAATGTTTGTGTGCTAGTTGTTGATGAACGATCGATGCTACCTGATTGGGTCGGTGGAGGTAGTCTGTTTGAGAGAGAAGGGGACAGCCTGATATTACGTGGTCGATCGTCTCATATTATTATTATTATTTACACATAAAAAATTAACTAACAAATACTTGCTTAGAAAGTATGAAATTACAAAAAGTAAACCAATAACAAACTTTGAATAGTAAAATATTCCATGAAAACTCGCCATAACCTTAGAACTTTCAAGAAACGTCCGTCGTAGTTGCCAGTTGAGGAGAAAAAAAATGTTAATATTCCTGTTCTCTAAGGCAGCGGTCGGCAACCCACGGCTCACGGGCCGCATGCGGCCCGCGAAGCGTTTTGGTGCGGCCCGCAAGGCGTGTTGGAAGATTTTTTTTTTTTTTTATTTGGTTGTTAAAATTAGATTTCCCTTTTTTTTTTTTTTTTTGGTTGTTAAAATAAGATTTTCCTTTTTAGCCCAAGTGCGGCCCGCAGTAATCCCCATATAACATATTCGGCCCTCTTACAACAATTGCCGACCACTGCTCTAAGGGATATAGAAATATTTATTACCTTTAAAGAAACATAATTTAACCCTATGAATAAGAAAATCGCATCAAAATTCATTAAATTGTTCAAACGTTATAAGCAATAATTTGGTTTAAACGTAAAGCGAAATAATGAAAAGGTGCATCAAAATTATGTTTCGGTTTTCAAAAATGCTATTTTTTTTTTCTTAATTCCAGCAAGCCCGCGACATTTTTCATGGTTTTTCTTCACTGCTCGAGTACGTAAGGTAGTAAAGTCATGTGCCAATAATCCATTTCTGTTACACTTTCTATACCGAATGGTGAAAACCATATTCAAATGGTTAATTTTTAAGTTTTAAGGGAATAAATGTTTTTACGCTTTGCTTTATATATATATAGAGAGAGATTAAAAAAATTAAAAAAAAACAGACGTGCCAGTCCCAGAGGAGGTTTGTATTTTTGACATATCTAGTACTGCTTATCTAACTCGTATCGAAAGCCAATTGAACTGGCAGAGTACTTTTAAAGTTGTTTATCACCAATTTAGAATTCTTTGTTGAAACTTTGATTATGGATTGAACTGATCCCAACAAATTACGAGAGATTTGTTGACCTGAATTTGTTTTTTTTTTCCCCCTAACATTGCTTACGATCATTTCTCTGTAATAATGTAATATAATCACAGACTTTTAAAGGGGAATAAATTCATCAAAATACCATTTAAACTAAATGAGATTCACAAAACAAGTTAAACAAACAAAAAAACATCCATTACCAATATAAAATTAAGAAAACAAAATCTCGCAATTATTGATTCTGGAAACCACTATTGTATGACATTTCATTTCTTTAGAAGTAAGTCTATCTTTAAATAACAATTTCACTGAAACCTTGATAATTTTTTGTTTCTGACAGTGTGTCTTAAGTAATATCTTTGATTTCATTTCTTATATTTTTAGGCAGTATTTCTTCCTCCAAATGTAGGCTTACCTTTTGCCTTTTATGGTAACAAAAAAGTATACTACATGATAGATTTACATTTCAACAATGAAAACTTAAACAAAGGTAGGTGCTATGAAATCATAATTTTATCAGGAAACAATAAATACGTTTAGGCTGTATTTTTCAACCAATAATATTTCCTCTATAAGCCTAACGGGAAACGTAATCTTTGAAATATTAATATTTCTCTTATATGAAAATATATAAGGGAAATATTACATGCCATTTGGAAATTCATTATTAATGAGTAAATTTCACTTTTTAGCTTGTTTTCCAACTAGAAAACTAAACTCATCGAAGAAGATAGTAGGATATACATATATATTCAGAAATAACATTTTGAGCAAAATGCTGAAAAGTATATTTATTCGAATTTTTTTTATTAAAAAAATAACTCAAAAGCTCTTCGATAATAACAGGAAACGTTTAAAAACAAACAACTTCCTTTGAGATTCAAATCTCTTTGTGGTATTTAACATTTGTCTGAGAGCAAACAGAACCACTCTATAGAAAAGGTATCTAATAGCATTATCTTAAACTACACATTTCGTATTTAATAAACGTGTAGTTAAAGATAATGCTATTGGAAACTGAACGATTAATATATTTTTATCTGTTTTGAAAAATTAGTTTGATGCTTGTGATTTAATATAATTACAGGCTTCTTACTTGTCCAGATAAACAGGACTAGATTGAGATAACTGGCCAGTCCGAAAAATGCCCTCCTGTGAATCCCCTGGAAATGAACCATATAGAGCTGACTTCATCCTAATTTTCTTTTGGACGTAATTCAAATATGAAGAATTTATTGACCTCCGTCGGGGATTGAATCCCACTCTTCCAGGCCGCCATTAAGTCTCCCACCATTTGCTTACTGGTTTCACGATTTAATGCTGTAGTCATGCAAACTTTGGCTGTAGTCATTATTTGAGATTCATGATAAAAACCTCAGGTTTTTTATGTAGATTTTTGATCATTTCTATAGATATAGATAAAGCAGTATTCGATAACACTCATTAATATATTAAGTTTCCTGAAATTAATGAAAGGATTTTTATGAGAGTTTCAGATAAACATTAACAGTCCGTGAATATACAATACAGATACGTCGCAATAACTATCTCGCTTCATCTTTTCTGTCATATTTTCTTATTCTGTTGTGTGATTCGCTTGAATTCTCTTCACTAACGAGTTCAATCTTACCATTAAAAGCAATATTCTTTGGATTATTAGATGCTGTTATCATCTGCAAGTGTCCACTAATTTAAAAGTAGCTTAACGAACAAATTTCGTTTGCCAGTTTACAGCACTTTTTTTTTAAATATTCTTTTACCCAACAGACTACTCCACAATTCATCATCAAACATCTAAAAAGTTAAAAACTTAATTAACTTTATTTTAGGAAAATGGAAGCTTCTCTATATTTTTTATATTTCTTTCTCAAATCCATTAGGAAGAATTGATTCATCTGGACTTCGCTTTTATTACACCAACAAGCTCAGAAAGTACGAAGCCTCCCAGTTTTTGATTGGATATACTCTGCATCAACCATTTCAAATTATTCCTCCAGGTCAACAAAAGTGGCGGGTTATCTCCCAATGTGCAACAGAATGTTTAAAAGAAGTAAGTTCTCTATATCCAAGAATAGCTTACGATAATAGAATTTGAGAATTTGTTCTATAGCCCACACCTTGTTTAGTTTTTTTCAGCAATTTTTACAATGATTTTAAAAGCTTTGCGTATATTTACATAAAGTTTTACTTACGTTTGGATCAAGTGTTTCATGAATTTACATTTGTTACACTTATGTCAGTTGTTGATTTATAATAATAAGGCTATCTATTGAACCTGGAAACTATTTTCCTGTCAGGCCTACTATTTTTATTTGAAACCAAAAAAACAAAACAAAACAAAAACTAGTTTTATTACAATCTTAGAAACTTTTAGCACAATTCTTTGTTTATAATAGGACAGAAGAAAACCTCTAATCACATCCTTACCCTCGTCTTTTCACCAAAGCAATTAAAGGACACGTCAAAGATGATAAAAATATAATAATCTATATTACTAAAATCTTTTATTTCTCTGTCCGGCGCAATTTCCTGTTATAATGGAAAATATAAGTAATTTTTACAATGAAACGACGGGAATCGAACCTGCAACCTTCTGATCTGAAGTCAGGCGTCTTATACATTAGGCCACCAGGACTACAACTTACTTTATTTTGTTTTTTTGACTTACGTGTCCCTCCCATTCGCCCCATTAAATAATGAATGTATTCAACCTGTTTTTTGAATCTCAAGATTGTTTATTTATTTCCGATCCGTCTATTTATTTGTAATTCGAAAATGACAATTAAAACTATAATTGCCGAAACGTTGCAATATTTTAAATATGATATTCTTACTTAACCAAATCTATGTGATATAGAAAAACAAGCGCGTGTATACGGGAGATGGCCTAGTTTCCCAAGAAAATTTCAAAATTCTCAGCAAGATGCAATGGATTAGGAAGGAAATAAACTATTCTGTTTGAAAACATTGAAAAAAAATAGAAAGATTATTCATAAATATTAAAACAATATATGTTTAAAGAATTATAATTCATTTTCTATTTGCAGACTTTTGCTACAGACAAGATTCAACTGTTTGGGGCTCATTTGCATGCACATAAGACAGGTATTCATTTTTAAGAAATAATAATAAATAGATTCATTTAATTACCTTCAAGTTATCATTTGAATTGTTAAACTACTGTAATTAGCACATACTGCATTTCATTATAGAGCATTAATTATTCACCTGATTTTGCTATTTATTAAATTTTATATTTGTTATTTTTTGTTATTTGTTCTGCAAAAATTCTTAAATTTATTATATAATTATTATTATTATTTAATACTTCAGCTTATTTGTTTTTGTATTTTCGAAAGTAACATTTTCTTATGGATGTGTTCATTTCAAATAGGTAGTTGTCTCTGACTTTGAAATGAAGTTTTTATATTTTGACATTGGATTTAATATAGATCTAAGTATTTTTTTTTAAATCTTGAACTTTTTTGTATTCTTCTGCAATTATTTTATATTAAATTGATTAGAATTGCAATATTTAAAAAAATAAGAATCAACGATGGTTGTCCATCAGTCGATTTCGGAAAAAGAAAAGAGATTAGAGCTTATTTTTTTATATCGTAGAATTGGAGAGGTTACCTTATCTGTTGCATTCACTCTACCTTACCTGTTCATTCAGATCCCCATATTACATTTTTATTTTAATGAATTACTAGTTTGTTCATCCACAAAGCAATTGTGTAAAGGAATACTATGCTGTAATATTATATCAAAGCTAAGAAGTCATACCTTTTCTTCATCGATATTAAATTCAAATTATCATAGTAGAAATTCTTCCAACATATTTTAATTTTGATACTCTAGTTCTAAGAGGAAGCTTTCAAATCCTTGTTTATGTTCCTCTTATCATTTCGGTATTGATGATTCATGCACAGTAACTATTTATTCTTTAGGATCATCTTCAATTTCTGAAGGCCACAAAGTCTTGCTGTTGGTCTTCACTTTCCTGAGGGAGATTGTTTACTTTCGTAGGAGAATGCTAACAACAATTTTTTATAATAGCCTTTCATCTTTTATCTAAAATTTTGACCTATCACTGACGCATACCATCGCCACGAATTCCTCGTTCATTCCATTAATGTCTGACCGCAGATGCGAGACCCCTTGACACTTCTGCGCTTGGCAGAAGTTGAATCCATTCCTCTAATAGGGTAGTCAATCCGTCTCCCGCGACGTTTGATCCGTCTTGTTTGTTTGTTATTAAGCATCGGAAAATTAGCTTTTATTTATGAACATTCTAGTTTTTAAAATGGTAACTATTCGCTTAACAGTAACATTAAAACAATACAAATAAATATCTCCCATCATAGGAAATCGTATTCCCTTATTCCTTTCACCCCTTAAAGACGAATCCATACTTCTTGGCACTCTACCAAGTAGGGGTCTTTCAGTTGTGGTCACACAGTACAGTACGATATTATTTCTCATTCATATTTTATATTATACAACATAACAAGTTTTTGTACTTCTAAAGTTTACTTTAAGCACTGTTCCAATCTTTCTGAAGAGATGGTTGCTAAAAGATTTGAGCTCAGCAAAGCAGCTATAGCAACTAAGGCTTATTAACTACTCATGGTTGCTGGGATAAAGCGATCAACTGCACTGAATTTAGTGGTAGGGAATTCCTCTTGTCAGCATCCAAACTTCTCTATTGTCGACGTCATGATTCCCAGCGATAGATTCAAAGATATAAACCCTTGGGCTCCATACATCTTTTTTAATCTAATTTTCAACTTATAATGACAAACCTTCAATCATATTTCTTGTCTATCGTAATGGCTGAGCTTTCTCTTTGAACATATCTGCTTTTTGACCAGTAAATTAAGCTTCTGCTGATATTGCTCTTAAAAGATGTTAAAACATAGATATTGGAAACAATCTCTTATTTACATAAATTTCATCATATTTAATATTTTTAATTATGTTAAGGATTTCATAACCATTAATTAACCTTCAGATTACTAACTTTACTTGAGATTAATAGCAACATTTTATTAAAAATAATCAGAAAAGTAATTGCTATAATTGCAAAAAATGAATCGATTTCAAACGTTGAATAGTCTTGAAATTCAGTAGTTGTAACAACCCATCACACATGAAAAACCAAATCTATTTATAAAAAATTAAGAGCCGGTTTACTGGAGTTCAATTTACTCCTCTTCATCAGACGGTTAATAACAAAACAAGAGATTTTGAATCTTTTTGACAAGAGTATCACGAAGCACATGCTGGAAGAGGCCAATGAGTGTTGCAGAAAGTAGCACCAGTCGCATTCGTGGCTACAGGGAAGAGTTCATAGCATCTGAGAATCTGCAAGGAGAGAAAAGAAAAGAAACATGGATTGAAATTAATAATATAAAAAAATATAAACTGAAGAAAAAAAAAAGAAAGAAGGAAAAAGAAGAAATAAAAAAAAATAAAAATTCTAAGGGGAAAAAAAAAAAAAAACCCTTTTTTTTTTCATTTTCGACATAACTGCTGCGTATGATTAATCGTCATCTTGAGTACATACTGTCCAATGGCTGGATTGATAACATCTCATTGTAAGCATCTTCAATTTGAATGATGTGAACAGCGAGCACAATGCGATTATCGAAGTCTATTTTATGTCTAGTCTAATGAACGTGAGTAGCTGTTGAATAATTTGTATCATGCTGATAATGTTCAAAATCTTTTGTTTTGTTATTAACCGTCTGATGAAGAGGAGTAACTTGAACTGTAGAAAACTGGTTGTAATTTTTTTATAAATAGATTTTTTTTTCGTACTATTTAATTATGTTTGGTGGCTTATTCAACTACCAATTTTAAACTTCAAACCAACTGTAGTCAAATTAAGATTAATTGCTTTTTCGAACACTAAAGCTGATGAATTAATGGGATTCAGTGAATTTACTTTTCTTTTCTGAAAATTATAGAAATTAACTTAAGTTTAAAATAAATAAAACTGAAAATGTAAAATAAATATGAAGATAAAATCTTTTTCTTTTCGTTTAGAAACTTGTCAAGTACTTAAGGTCATATAAATCTCCAATTAAAGAAGATACGTATTGATTAAGAATAAAAGGAGATAATAAAATTTAATTTTTCTACTACTATACGATTAATTTTGTTTATTTTCAGCAACCCAAATTATCATACGTCATTTCAGAGGGAATAAGGAACTTCCGCCAGTTATAAGTAACAATCATTTCGATTTTAATTTTCAGGTTATTTCTTATATCAGTTATTTTGTAAGACTAGAAAAAAAAGATTTTAATTTTAAAGTAACAAATTAAACACCATTGTTTAAATTTGGACTATTGTTTGTAATTTCTTAATTCGGTTGCTAAATTTCCTATTACTAAATTTCAAAGAATTAGAAGAATTTTAATAAGAAGAAGAATTAAAAAGAAGTAGGAATTAAAAAGAATATTAAAGTATATTTTGCTTAAGGGTAGCTAACATATTTCTTTGCTTTTTTCAAAAAGGAAGTTGTTCTATTTCCGGATGTTGAAGTTCTTCCGGTAAGTACAGTTTTAAACTTACATTCTTCATAAGCATAGGAATAATTAGTTCTTCACTGTAAGTGAATATACATAAAGTAATATGAATATATTGTCTAAGGCGGCGGTCTGCCGTATGGCCGGTGTGCCGATACCCGGGTTCAAATCTCGGTCGAGAGCATGGATGTTTCGAATTTCCTTTCCTGTGTTTGTCTTCGGGTCTGACGTCATTCCATAATGGCGTCCTGAGGAAGGCAACGGGAATCTTCTCAGTATCTTTCCCTAGAAATTCTCGGGAGTCTGCTAGGGGTTCGCCATATTGGGAACACTAGCGCTCCCGGGAACACGGATGCTTCGGTGAATACCGTACCAAAAATAATGCGGAAATATTGGTCATATACCAAATTTACAGATTTTTTTTTTGTATATTTTTTTTGTTTAAATAGAAATCTTCACTTGAAAGAATTACAAGAATGTCAGTAATAATATGAAAATCCCAGTAATAATGTGAAATCTTCTTTGAGAGTTTGAACTAGTTTTGAAGAGGAGGTCTAGGGGTTATTGGAGTTTACGAAATTTGTTGAATGCCAAACTTCCTTTACAACTATATTTTATTTCATCAAATAAATAAATAAAGAATGAACGATGTTCTTTATTTCAGTATTTCATAAAATAAGATTTTTTCCGTGTTATGTTACAACTTCGGAAATTGCTTCCATTTATTTTTAGTTAGTGCTGAAGTTGCTTTAAAGTAGTCTACTCCTAATAGTGCAAATTGTTACTTGTCGTCCAAATACACTTCCCCAAGCAGTCTCAGATGGGTAGATGTAGTAACCGTGCTTCGTAGTGAAAATCTCTTCAAAAAAAAGGTGGGATGGTGTTGATATTTTCTTTCTGCCCCTGCCTTTCGTTCGTTCAGTACAAGATATTTCTTTCCATTTCTTTAACATCATTGACACTGAGGACGATTAAATCAACTCTGTGTAATATCTCTAGTGGTATATCCTTCTTTGTTCAACGCAACACCTACCCTCTTCTTCCGGGAAATCATTTCAAAAGTTCTCCCGACAGTGAAGTCACGACTCCCGACAGATGTCTTCAATTTTCTGAACCGATCACGATGTTCAGCAGCTTAATTCGTAACATGTGGATATTGCTGTTGCGTATGATGCAATAGTTACGTTTCTGATTCATTTGAAGGATGGATATCATCATTCCCAATTTCCATTCAACTTATTTTAATGTGTATTTCAGAATATTTTATTTTAATTCGTATATGAATTTAAAAGATCTCACAATTATTTGATTAAATGTAATAGGCCTAGTGAGAGCCGTTAATTTTTAAATAGAGATAAATGAAAATAACAAAATACAACAACATATCAATTTTTAACGTGTATATAAAATTAAGTTTTAAGTTATAGATACTTTAAAAGACACACAAAGATAATTATAAATTAATTACTTTTTAATTAAATTAAAGATCTTGCTGATGATGGAGAACTTCCGTACTTCCTTGAAACTGTCCAAATAATGTATTGTATGAATTTTTTAATTTTTATTTATTTTTTATTAAATTATTTATTAACTTAAATAAGTTTCTAATGAGAACAAAGAATTAATTTCTGCCAATATGATCTTATTTGTAAATATATTAATATTACATTATATATTTGTAAATATAATTGAATTGTTAATTAGAAATAATTATTGTTAATAACTAATAGATCAATTGTAAATATTAATAATAATTTTTAATTATAAATAGATTGTAATTAGTCGTATTATTATGTCTATATATTATCTAATTTATAATTGTAAATAGTAAATGAAATATTAATTGTAAATAGTTATCAAAAGACTAATTATAATCTATATTACTAAAATCTTTTATTTCTCTGTCTGTCTGTGTGTCTGTCCGGCGCAGTTTTCTGTGAGAATGAAAAATAGAAAGAATTTTTTCAATGAAACATCCGCGACAGGAGTCGAACCTGCAACCTTCTGATCCGAAGTCAGACATCTTACCCATTAGGCCATGGGAACTACAACTCTCTTCATATTGCTTTTTTGACTTATCTGTCAAAACTGAACTGACTTTGACTGAAAAGTAACAATTGTAATTAAAAAGAAAGTCAAAAAAGAAAGAAGCAGTACGTCGTTAGGTAGAATACTGAGAAATCAGTATTTGTAACTTAAAAACCACTGAAAAGTATCAATTGGAATTGGATAAACGAGATGAACGAGAGTGTCGATAACATCAATCGAATGATAAGTCTAAGAACACAAGGAGAGACTACAGAGCATACAATACAAGTACGAATAAAATTGACACTTCTGATAATCCATCACACGAACATCTCTATATGCCCGAGTGTCTGAACGCATTGAATCTCAGCGGAATTCCTCAACATCGTTTGTCATTGAAGATTGGATCTCCAATAATATTATTGCGAAACATCAATCCCAAGTTTTCATACTGCAATGGAACTCAACTTAAATGCTGTTCATTCGATAATGATCTCATAGAAACCGAAATTATAACAGAACTCACAAAGGAGATTTTGTTTTCATCCATAGGATGTCTATGGAACCATGCGGTAATCTACTTCCATTCACTTTCACAAGAAAACAATTTCCGATCAGACCTTCTTATGCGATATTTATCAATAAAGCTCAAATAAATAAAGCTCAAGGAGAAACTCTAAATAAAGTTGCCATATAATTGGAAAACGTTGTCTTACCTCACATACAACTTTAGGTCTTTGAGTCACAATTCAACAGAATTTGGTTATCTTCACTCTAAAGAATACTCACAATCAATTTGTTGCGAAGAATTTCGTATACAAGCTATGATCTTCATTTATCATCTATATCAACTAACGTCCATCTGAAATCTCTTCTTCAAATATCTATATCGAACAATCTGATGGCCTAGCTAATAGATATAGATAATTTTCACTATTTGTAACTCAAAAACCACTGAAAAGTATCAATTGGAATTGGATAAAAAAGAACAGAAAAAAAAATAATCACTATTTCTATTAGGTAGAATACTGAAAAATCGCTATTTGTTACTCAAAAACAATCACTATTTCTAACTCAAAAATCACTGTAAAGTATCAATGGAAATTAAAAAAAGAGACTCAAGAAAGAAAGAAGCACTATTTCTATTAAATAGAATACTAAAAGCTCACTATTTGTAGCTCAAAAGCGACTGAAAATTGTATCTATATTACGAAAATCTTTTATTTCTCTGTCGGTCTGGTGCAATTATTGTAATTTACAGAAATAGAAATAATTTCTACAAGTTATCTACTGGAATCCAACATGCAACCTTCTGCTCCGAAGTTAGACGTCTTAGGCATTAGACCACAAGGATTACATTCTAATCTCTATAAAAAATAAAAATATATCACAGATATATGATTCACACGCTGATTCTAAAAGCAGTTGTGAATTGAGTGAATATATACATCAAAAATTAAAATAAAAAAAAAACTTTAAAAAAATTTTAGTTTTATTTTACTTGATGTAATTTGTGTGTGTTTTTTTTAATAAATAACAAATTGTTTTCCGTTACATAAGCGAGGCTTCCGGAGTGAAGCGACGGGTAGCCGACTAGTTCCATATAATTAATGTAAAAAGATTTTGGCAAGAAATTTAAAAATAATTTAATTAAAAAGTAATTAATTTATAATTATCTTTGTGTGTCTTTTAAAGTATGTATAACTTGAAAATACAACAACAAAAATTCTTAAACAGAACTTGTAGAACTTCAGATTTTTCATTGTTACCTCAATAAGGAAGCACACTTACATTTGAAAGTAAAATTATCATTCTAGATATAGAAAAGAAAATAAGTTTATTAGTCAACAAATAAA
This sequence comes from Thereuonema tuberculata, assembly GCA_023159025.1. Lineage (NCBI taxonomy): Eukaryota > Metazoa > Arthropoda > Chilopoda > Scutigeromorpha > Scutigeridae > Thereuonema > Thereuonema tuberculata. Next base: position 80,100,666 of record JAFIDM010000002.1, on the reverse strand, counting down.
ATTCATTTTAATGATTAAGTTTATTGTATAATCATTTTGTTTGTTTCTATTAACAATAGATTTGTTTTATAAATTAAATTTTATTCGAGGAAGTGAACTCTCATGAAAATTAATCTATTTTTAGGACGATATTCTTACGGTTGAATGTACACATAACACCAGTACACAAAAGAAAAATGTTTTGGTAAGTACAACATTTTCAAAAAAATAGATTTCATTCGGTTATGAAGAACAAAAGTTAACAAATTTTGGTACAATTTAAACAACTGATGGAGTCAAAATTCTAGTTGAATTTTGAATATAAATTACAATGTAAATTACTCAAACGAAAGAAATTAAGACTCATTAACTCTTCACTTTTTTTTTAATGAAACTTTAATTTTCGTTTAGCATTATATTTTCGAGATAAAAAATTTCAAATTACATAGTGATGTTTTCATCTCATTTCTTAATGGTTAAATATAACAAAATGAAACGAGAATCAGATTGGCTATTTTTAAAGTTAAAACTTCATTGCTTCTATAATAATACTTTATTTCAGTTACTTTGATCAGAGAATATTAATGCTGAGGGATTATAACATATTTACCACATTTATTAACATCAAAATAAATGGAATCATTATTATTTCTAATATTAATCGCTCAATTTTCTTTGACCACTAATTAAGTGTTTTTAATGATTTTCTTGGGTGGCGGAACACTTCAACTGGTAAAACAGATGGTGTGGAACAAGCATAAGCAAAGGCATTTATTATAGACATAGTTCTGAAAGGAAAGTATTATTCTAAAAGTATTATTCTAAAGTATATTATGTTATCTAAAAAAAATTAATGATGACCTAATTACAATTGGATCAGTTATGATTATTATAATCTCTTATTTCTCTTATATAGTGAATATATGTATAATCAGAAGTATATCGAAATGCTTTTAATACAACCTGATATTAAATTAAAGTAGAAACAGTTAATACTTTGTTCTAGTAGTATGAATTCTAAAGTGTACAATAGTTTATAGTTTTATTAATAAGTTATTTTTGTATTGGAAATATTCAAACTAAGCAAAACATTTAAGGAAGTTCTATTTCTTCCGTGATAAAAAAATGACCACATTTGTCTATGTAGCTGACGGCTGTCTTTTTGGGAATATACTACTTGAAAAACACTGCATCTTATTAATATTCTAGTCACTTAAAAGTATCTGAGTGAAAAGCTTCCGAGTCTTCTGGAAAAGTTTCTTTCTATGTATCACACGAGATATTAAACTACACTTCATTAAATTTTTCTCCGTTGAAAGCCTCTGCTATCACTTCAGTCAGGCTTCCAACAACAATTTGTGAAATGCTGTGTTTTTCATCAAATGTTAAGATATTTCTTTAAAAAAATCAATTCTGCCATATTCTTATTCATGGAATAAATGTTTTTTTTTTTTTATAAACATTGTTTATTTCCGAAACAACAAATTCTGAAATTGACTGTAATAATATTATGAATTTCTGTTCAATTGAACTGGTAAAAAAAAAAATGGCGTCTGCTGCTTCTCTTCGAATCACTGTGCTTTATCCTATTTTACCAGATCACCATGCGACCGGCCACAAAGCTTCAAAGCACACTTAAAGGTCATACGATCTTCGAATTGAAATTTACTTAACAATGATCTGGCAGGATCGCAATTCTCCTTTTAAACCCAAACGCTTTTCACTGAATAATATTTAACTGGACCACCTAACTAAAATTTTCGGTTTCGATTTTTGGTAACTTGATTCATCATTGTACTTCCATCAAAAACAGCTTTTTTTATAACAGTTTTTTTTTTTTTAAATTAAACTATTTTCACTATAAATGAGGCACAGGTTTTTGCATTAATTTATTGATTCAAGTTTCAAAAAATTTAGGGATACTTGGAATATTAAGTTTTTAAATAATGGATTTACGATTTATTTAGGGAGGAACAACATCAGCGGATGAAATGTGTATGGCTTTCATCTTGTATTATCCACGAATGGGACTGAATAGATGTTACAGCAATGTTCCAGCTCAATTCGTTGTAAAATTAGCAGGAATTGAAGAACTGAAGCCAATTAATAAGCCAGAGTAACAAAATTTGACTTACTTGTTAGACAGACTAAGTTCACTTGTAAAAAAATAGAAAATAGACATCTAAGAAAATATATTTTTCTTATAAGGGAGATTTCCGTTTCAGTTAACGGGTTTAGTAGTTCATTAAAAAAAAGAAATAGATGTCTAAGTATATATATATATTTCTTTTTTTTAATGATCAAATAAACCCCTTAAGTGAAACGGAAATCTCCCGTATAATTACAATGCATTTTACTTTATTTAAAAAAAAAAAAACAAAACTATAAATTACACATATCAGCTCAGTATAAGCTTATTTTAATAATTTCTTTTAGTGTTCTCTTAAGCTGGGCGAACACGCGGCAATTAGCGGCAATATTGTGGGACAATATTGCCCCTTTTTATTGCTGACAACCGTTGTCAGTTCAGATCACGCGCGAACACGTAGTTTTTCCGAAACGAATATTGTCCTGACAATTGATGGTTACGGCGCTTCTCACTAGGGAGAGCTAAAGAGAGAGCGTGTTTTCGTACAGAATTGCTATAGTATTAAACGCCGTCCCTCTTTAGAAATCAATTACGATTCTTTCAGTATCAATTGACAAAATGTCGTTGTTGGAATTATCTGTTTTGGACCGACTCATTTTGCTGATTTTAAGCCTTGTTTCTCAAAGAAAATGGCCGGCGTGAGTGACTGAATTTCCGATGTTCAAAGTCCCGCCTCCTTCGACGTCAGCATTGTCACGTGATTTCATCCGTTCATGTGATTCGCTCGCGAACAGGCAATATTTCTCGACAATATTGTCCCAACGAAATTGTTCCTTTTGTACCGACAATCGCCAATGGGCAATATTGGGCAATATTGTCCATTTTTATTGCTGCAAACGGTTGTCAGCAATGAAAAGGGGCAATATTGTCCCACAATATTGCCTGAAATTGCTACGTGTTCGCCCAGCATTAATCAACTTAAATAGCTTGTCCACAATTTTTTTTTTTTGGTATCTCAACTGATTTTTTTTTATTAAGTTCATATAAAAGTATTATAATTTAAATAAATGGGAGTAAAGATATTCCCTCGCACTCCCTTCGCAAACACTGAGTGTTCATGCCTCAGCAAATATAATACACTGATCTATTGCAATAGCAAAAGTAAAGTAACGTGTACACGTATTGCTGTATTTCATGCATCAATAATTAACTATTAGCTAAGATTTATGTTGAATCATAATACTCTAACTACCGTTTGGCTTTTTTACTTTAGAAGAATCGTCAATTTCTGAAGTGAAATAAAAAGTATTTATTAATAATATATAGGAATTTATTTATTTATTTTTATTTTAGCGATGAACCTATCATACAATATCCAGTATCTCTTCAAAATACCACTCTCCGTAGCTACCTTAAAAATCTTACTTTATCTAAATCCCAAATAAACGATTTGCGCAACGAGGAAGTTATGGGGACGAAAGGTGTTACCTGTTTAACAGATAAAGGACAATTAAAAGTAAGTTTTATTAACGAAAGAATTTAGTTCATAGTAAAATGTATACTGATACTACTGAATTTATTGTTTTTTTGTATACGTTTCTATAATTTACATTGTAATTGAATTAAGATATTTTAACTTTTGGCAAATTGAAGTTAATTAGTTGTCTATTTCTGATTTTCCAGGAAAAATATGTAAAATATCCCGAGAACTTTGTACCTTACAGTAAAAAAGATGTCTGCACAAAGAATAAATGACTTCAATATTCAAGTTCCACATTTAATGTAATCACAATTAATATATAATTGAATTAAAAATCAAATGCGAAAATGTTTTTTATGAGTATGTTGCTAAAGTTTTATTGATTATTTTTTTTTGGGGTGGGGGAGTTGTTTGTTTTAATTACCTGCTCAATTTGCGATTCAGCTCTTTTAATCTTTGCAGAAAACATTACAAAAGGAAATAAAGACATTAATGTCATGTTTAAATTCCTGTAGATTATAGAGAAAAACAAACATATTTATAGAAAATAAAAAATACTATGTAAAAGCGAAAAATACATTAAGATATTTATCTTAATATCAAGTAAACATATTAATCAATCTTCACATTATTTTGGATTACTTAATAGCTATTCATACAAGTTAAATTATAATTTAAAAACCTTATAATTTTAATGTTTTTTAAGCAATTTTATTAGAGTTATCTCTCAGATTTTTTTTTTTCCTTGACATACCGTATAACTACGAGTCAAAAATATATTGATAAATGGCTTCAAGGATGTGAGGTGAATAAAATAAAACTTTCTATTCAAACAAAAGAGAAATTTCCATTCCGAATATTCAATAACAATATACAAATCTTATTCCCCTCCTCCCGAACACTGAAGAAATTAAAAAATTATTTCCTTTCTATTTAAAAATTTCGATTATAGTTTGGAGTGAATATGTATACGTAAATTTAATTTGGAAATCCTCATTAAAATATAAGAAAGATTTTATTTAAACATTTCTTATCATTTCATGACGATAGCGAAAAACTGAATAAAATGAGTATAAGAAATAATGTCCTACGTTAAAACAAGTAAAATTATTTTAATGTTTCAAATTAAATTTGCGTTTTTAATATAACAGTGGTTATAAATAAACTGATCCCATTCTCAGCACTGGAGTAGATTGTAATAAACACATGACAGTATCACTTGATAGATATGCTAATTAGACTAGGCTGAGCGATATTGTTTAGAAATCACTGCTTTCATGAAAGATGGAGCAACATCACATACTAGTCAACAGAACTGCTTCGTGCGATCTTAACGAATGATCGCGTAATCTCCAGAGGTTTTCCAGATGCTTGGCATGCACGATATCCGGTCTTAAATCCATGTGACTCTGACTTTGGGGTTACTTAAAAGATTGAGTCTATCAGGGATGCTTACGGTATATGTGTGATTTAAAGTCCATCATACAATGGCATATCGCTGACATTCTATTGAACATGCAGCATGTAACTGACCTAATCATCGTTTGACAGTAAAATTTTCTGGTAAGTTAAGTAGTATACTCCTAGAAATCCTATTAAATAACATTCTTTTAATATCCACAATATTTCGTCTTTCTTATCGAAAGACTTCCTCTTGTTGTTAAAGAGACTAATTTCAAGAATTTATCTTTATTAATGCATGGGAAATTGTTTATGATGCATGATTAGATCATAAACCTTTCCTTCTCATCTAAAATACGAAATAAAATCTTTACAATCGGGTTTGGATTATATTAGTTAATTTACAATGATTTGCCCAGTCCTATACCAGTTTTATCGCTATTTTATCTGCCGGTTTAGCGTGATGCCCATGCTAACAGACATACAAAGAAAAAATGTTCAAGTAGAACAATTAGACTTCGCATCCCAGGCAAAAAAAACAAAGTTTTTTTTTATTTCAAAACGAATATTGTAAATAGTGGGAAATTAAAGATCTAATACTGAAATATGTTTATGTAATTAAAAAAAATAGTACGATAAAACTCAAACAATTTTAATTCTTCTGCAAAAAAACAACAGACATGAAAATATTTTGAAGCAATCTTCAGAGTTTTGAATAAAAAAGCATACATTTACAATACTACAAGGAAATTTATGCCAAAATTAATAAAAAAATTAAAAAGAAATTAATTATAACAAAATTTATAGGGAATAAATAAAACATAAAAAGTTATAGTTTAATATAATTAAATATGTTACATAATTTTTCCTATACTTTCATCGAAACTTAAAATGTTTTATTTGCTTTCAATTAAGAGATTTAGAAAGCTAGAAAATTCTTACATTTAGGTATGTAATTGATCAAGTTTAATTTATACGATCGCTAGGAATAATCTCAGCTGTCCCTCGGGGACTGAGAATGAAGCGTTGATGTGCGGCAGGGGAGTGATCCATATCGAGGCCTAAGATACCGTATTGGTCAGGATATAGCACGACCTCGAATATAACACGACCCCTAATTTTTCGAAATCATTTCAAGAAAAATAAAAAAAATCAAAAGAAAATTAAAATGTAGGCTACAAGCAATTTTTATTTACACTACAATGAATGAAAAACCTAAATTTTCATTTATGTGTAGAGTATTATTTGTTCTTTCACCTAGCGGCACGTAGAGAAATTTTGGGATATTATTCTAACGGAAATCCTCAGGAACACAGAATGAAGTTAGTTGTATAGTAAAAATTTTAAAAAATCGTAAAAATAATCGTAAATTATGATGATTAAATAAATGAGAAACGAAGCTGAACTAGCAGACAGCTGATAAGAGCGCGGCGCGGGAGGAAATGCGCGGAAGGAGATGCGCGGGAGTTGTATTGTAGATGGTCTACGTTCAGGCGCTATTTAAAATGCAAGACTGCGAAAATAACGCGAGTGCTTTTTTGAGATTGCATTTTCGGAAAAAAACCTCGCGCTATATTCGGGCCAATACGGTATAACAAAAATTGTAGTCATATTTTGTGCTCGATCTTAAAATAAACATTGCATCAAGTTTTAAAGATATCGATACAGATGTATAAATGTGCGATTTGAACGAGAAGGAATAAACTCAAGAGGAACTAAAAAATTAAGTTGAAATAAAGGTAAGCTAGGTTTAAAATCTGATGAAAACCTTGCAGTTCGAGCGTTAGGCTGACCACCCGACCTCATCTCAGTCCCGGGCCACTGAAATGTTGGAGCCCTACCTCCAGGGTTCCAATGGGCCACAGTGAGCCCAGTGGAATGCCTAACATAAATAAGCGAAGGCCTACTCTTCTACTTTGTCATTTCGTAAGGAATCTGGAAGAATTGACCTATTTAAAATGATGATGAAAATGTAGGTTGCCAAAGTGTAGCGTGGAAGTTTTAATGCTAGGCCGCTGGGCCCAAACAAAATCAGAAGAAAGATGCAAAATGATAATGGCATAAGATAAAACAGAGTAAAAAAAAAATGAATAAAACAGGAAACAAGCAAAACCTTGATTCAATATTACAATAAACCAGTGTAATAAAATGAATTAACATACAAGGATAATGATGAGTAATAAGTTAAAAAGAAATAAAATAGGAGATAATGTGGGAATCACACAAAATATGAAATAAAAAAAAATATAATTAGTGCACGATAAAATGATCAGCTTTCTCCTTCATAAGAATAAAACACGATAAAATACAAAAAGTAATGTCTGTGAGAAATGCTGTTGACGGAAAGCACTCGAGAGTTCAGAAAAGACAATTATCCAGTAGCAGCAGTTTCACCTACCTGGTCAGCAGAAAAGTGAAGATAAATTTACAACATTGTTTTAGTCTTTAAAAACAGGAGTTATCTGTAGTTTGAAATGTAGTTTTACTCATCTGGCCAGATTAGATGATTTCTTGAAGCACAAACACGGCGCAATTAATTTTCACGAATTCCAGAGTTCGGTGAACACATTCATTTGGCGATAAACAAAGTGTACTGTCCTCCAAATGAAAGTTGGCCGGCGGAAGTTTGAACTGCGCAGCTCTTCCGGTAGCTGATCAATTATGTTTTCCTGTCACAATGGACGCCGTCGTCTGTTTTCACTGAGAAAGACATTTGATAACGCCAAATTAAAACTTCTCTCGACTATTTAGCGTTATTTCAATACCAGTTGCTAACAATAAGTATTTATATAAATAAATAAATAAATATTATTTATAAATACTGTAATGGCGGCGTCCTGTCATAAAATCAGACGGAAGTGCCTGACCAGACTAATCGATCATATATGCGCAGATCTCACAAAAACAGGGCGGCCTTCTCTCATTTGGAGGACAATAGATAAGATGAGGCCGTCCGCTCATTGTCCGTCAAACTGTGTACTACTAACTGCATTGAAATTATGAGCCTCCAACCTAGACGATACTCATATTGTCCTGTTAGGTAGGAGACTACATTTTACATGTTTACTAGGTGGTATCCGAAAACGATCTCAGAGTACATTTAAATTTAATCTAAAGACGAAAGGGGGGGGGGGGGGGTCCACAGAAAATAAAAGCCTAAAATAATTGGTTTTGGATGATAGAAGACTGTAGAAATTAGCCAAACGCAAGACAGGTCAAATAGTAACGAGTGCAAAAAGAAAGGAGGGGTCACAGAAAAAATACAATTGCTCGAGAGGTTGCCATAGGAACTGGGTAAAACAAGTAGTTAACGAGAGAAAAATAAGCTGGAAAACAATTAAACAACAAAAAAAATTCGTAGTTAAAATAATAAATAAGCAAGGGAATAAAATGAGTTAAAATAGAGATAAATAAAAAAATAAAAAAATTGAACGACACAATGTTCGTGATAAAAGTATTATTAAATGTTCGGATTTCCGTTTATTAACTATTATTTCCTTTTAATTTAATGTTCAATTTACTCTTGACCTCGTTCCGTTCGTTACGGGAAACGTAATTCAATCAATAAAAATATTAATTCAAATGCATTTAAATTCCTGTAGCCTTGTACAGAACAGACTATTAATAGATAACATAATGAATAAAAGGAAATGTTACGCAATGAGCTCCATCCTAGATCTCGTGGATTTCTGTAAAAGTATTGAATGTTGAATTTATATCCATCCGGTTTATTATTTCCGAAAAATCAGCTAATTTACAACAATTGTCTGAAAAAAAGTTATAGAATTACAAGCCTTATCTCCTCCCGATGTTGTAAGATGCCAGGAACTTGTAAATTACCATTTAAAGGATCCTAAAGTTTAAAACTACAAGAAATAAAATGTAATCAAAATGAATATAAGATTTAAGCATTAATAATAGATTAGGCCTATTAAAAAAATTACAACCGTATAGATTTAAATTAAATTTTTACAAAATTACCTATTTTTCATTGTAGAAATTTCTTTTTAATGTTAATAATGTTTTCTTTTTAATGTTCTTTTAATTGTATTTTACAAAAACAGATTCAAATGATTACTGAATAAATTTAATTACAGTATTTACACATTAATATGTACCTTTTAAGATTACAAACTCCAGCTTGGTAAATATTTTTTGAAATAATTTTATTTCAAAATTAAATTTTAATTCATATCCTTAAAATATCCCTTGCTTTTTTTTTTAATTTTAAATTTAATTTACTTGTTGAAAATTGATTAGGCCTAATAAATGCTTTTTTTTAAAAAAAAAAATTTTGTTCTGTAAATTAGTAAATTAATTTTTTATTTTAATTGATTAATTGCTTGTAATTTGAATATCTACTAGGCCTATTCTAAAATTAATATAAAACTAATGGTATCTACTTTATTTTATTATTATTCGCGAATGGGCCCCAACGGACCATGCGCTAGCCCCTCCTGACAACGTCAGAACAAGGCTAGGAAATCAGAGACGAGAAAGAATGCACCTTCTCGTCGAGGATACACCTGAGAGAGTGAGTCCCAGGGGGAAACGGACGAAACACAGAAGAAGAAAGAAACATCCATGCCACTACCGGGATTCGAACCCGGGAACTGGCGCACTGGCCATAACGGCAGACCGCCGTCTAGACAGCACGGCCTACTTTATTTTACTAACCCATATGTCTTCTTTAAATCTCTTCTTCTGCTTATCATAATTTAAATAAATACTACTTCTACTCTCATAACATCAAAAAAAAATATTTTTTAATGTAAACGAATTTTTGAAAGCATATTCCTTGCTTTCTTTTTCAAGTTTGTTTGATAACAATATATTCTCAGGTGAACTTACATTGCGTGTACATAGTTATCAACAATCACTATACTGCAATAACATCTACATTCTTACATTAATATTACAATAATTCATAATTTACAATTCATTGAATTCATCAATTATTACAGATTTTTTTTCCTTTAAAGCATATTCTTTACCATTTCATTTGCTAAATTTACAAATATACTCTCTCCTTCTAAGCCACTACTTTTATTGAAATTTAAGTTCTTGGTATTTTTTATTATGAAGCTCTCCAATCTACTTCACTACTTTTTATCACGGTTTTATAGTAACATAGAAAAAAGGCCAAAATTTTCATTCAAAGCTTACTTCGGAGTGACAAACGAACGGTCAAAGGAAAAAGAAAACCATTCCAAACTCTTTTACAACGCAAACGATAAATTTTACAAAGAAGTAATACGAAATAAACAAACAGAATAAAACCAAGGCCAGCACATGAATAAATTGCCTTTCTGATTCAATAACCGGGAAGGTAATTTCCTTTTATTAAAAAGCCTGCTATCCTATCTTTCTTTAGGAAAAGGTTTTTTGTTGTGTAAGTTAGCGCAACATTTATTGTTCTTCAATTAAAACACACATAAATTATATCTTACTACTATATCTTGGCTATATTTCGTCTTTTTTTATACAAAGACTTCTTCAGGCCATAACTAAATTTTTAGGAGTGGAGAATCATCTCTCCCTTTTTAGTTATAATCTGAAGAAGTCTTTGTATAAAAAAAGACGAAATATAGTCAAGATGTAGTAGTAAGATATAGTTTATGTGTGTTTTTATTGAATATTTGGCGTTTTTAAGAAGATATAATTTATTGTTCTTGTTTATCTTGTTTCGGGGATCACTGCCAGGTGTGACGGTGACCTCCACTTAAGTATCTTGCCTTTCTGGGTCTTATATCGGGGAAGGCGGAGATCGGGCTGATGAATCCCCTGTAGGACGAAACTGCCGTTCCCGATTCCTTCCCGTGTAATTGAATCAGAAAAGCAATTTATTCATGTGATGACCTTGGTTTTATTCTGTTTGTTTATCAATTCTCCAGCACGTTAAATTTATTCCCTAGGTTAAGTAGTACGAAATATTGTAAGAATATACTGTATATTCTGATTTTTTAGTCTTTATGAATTTTATATGTATTCCGTTTCTCATTTATTTCAAATGTAATTCTTTTGTAATTCTTTCTTGAAATGTAATGTAATTCTTCCGTTTCTTATTTATTTTCAAATATAATTGATTTAATTGTTAAACGTCTGTTCATTTAAATTTGTCTACGTTGATTTGTAATCCCTCCCCAATCATTTGTTGTTCTTTTGTTAAATTTAAATTGCTTAAATAATCATTTATTCTTTTGTTAGTAATTGTCTATTTAAAACTGTGTTTTGTAAATAGATCAGTTAGATCTTGTTATGTCAGCCCCCTGGAGGGGGGGGGGGGGCAAATCGCTGCTTAGTAGGCAACGCAATATTTTCTATTTGAGCGTGACGTCACATGGATTGCAACTTCGAAATTCTCTTTTATTCAAATAGTGAATAAAGTGCTTCCTTTTTTGAAAAAAATGAAAACCAAAAATGTTTTGAAAATTAGCGAAATAATATTTGAAATATTAAGCGGTCTGACACTAGAATAAATAAATAAATAAATTAATCGAAAAAAAAGAACTTGAATGACTGATAATACTGAGACAGAAATGTTATTTTCACTGTTATTTTCATCAAAAATTACAAAATACAAAATAAAATTAGT
>JAFIDM010000002.1:80075427-80089022 GCA_023159025.1 Thereuonema tuberculata | reverse complement strand
TGGATTTTAATGACTAAAAAACTGCGTCACTTCCATCTTCTTCGCCGCCACATGAAATGATTTATGTTTCCGTTCTAAATTTCGGTCATTATTTTTTCCAATTAATTTTCACTTCAGATTGTTACAATTTGCTTAACATCACTCTTGTGGCTTACATAACCTGGTAAGTAAGAATCAAAATTTGTAGGAAGGGAATTAAGGATAGGGTTGGCACAATCAATTATTTGAAATTATGATTTTTGTTTTCCCCCTGAATTTTAGAAAAAAGTTTTGTTGTATAAAAACTTATAATAGAGAATAATTATTTTTGGCAGAAAAATTATAATTTTAATTTTTACAAAGCACAGCACCAAGTTAATGATGGACTTCTAAATGAGTCAATTGTAACTAGATAATTTAAACATAATTTAAAAACTATCATTAGAAAATGAAAAAAAAATGTGCAGCTGAGGATAAAGATAACTTTGCGATGGCTCAGTACTCAGTAACAGATTTGTGAAATTTAATTCTAACAATCTCAATTCGTACGTAGCTCAAATATTTAGTAAGTTATCTAATCCTAAGAAGAAGATTTGAAATAATAAGAATTGGGGTCATCGTAGAGATTTTAGAAAATCTGTACGACCAGCCTATATGTGATACAATACGTAAAGTCACCATGAAAATTATTTTTTTAGAGTATTCTCATCAGAAATGTAAACCTCATTACTTCTTTAGTAAATTGCTATTGGATTAACTTAATCAAATAGGACGTAAATGATGTTAAATTTTATTTTAGCGATTTCTCTTGGAAAGTAAATCATTAAAATAGTAATAACGTTGTTATTTTAGAAAAAATACCTGTTCCTTTTAAAATGAATTTTCCTGTATTAAATTACTAGAAATATATTTACAATTTTAAAAATTGAAATGCTCGCTATTGTGTGGCATCACTAAAATTACATGCAACATTGATGAACGTGGATGAATATGGATGTTAGCCAAAAAAATAAAAATCTCGAATGCACGAAGACCTTTTTTCCTACATACGCTCCTCTATTAACGGATGGTGTCTTGAAAAGTTAATTATTTTATTTACAAAAATTTGCTGGCAGTTATATATTTCTAAACCTAATTTGTTGTTGCAATAAATGAGTAGATTTTTTTTTTTCTATATCTAGGCTTTAACTTTTTTTTATATTTTTCTTAAGAGAATAACTAATTCAAAGCTTAGGATTATGCTAATGCCCAGATCACACCAGCCTATTTTTTCAACGTTGTTTTGCTACACTGAAATGATCACTGTTTTCAGTGAAGGGTTCCCCATCCTTGATTTCCACCGTATCGACGAAATATGATGAAGCAGTGCATATGATTGGCAGAGCGCTAGCCAATCAGAGTTGAGCTCGAAAGAGTTGGCGGCAACTCCAGCCAACTCCCTGTTACGAATAACGGCCTTTAATCATTTTTTTAAGGTTAAAATCGTGTTTCGGCAACGCAATTTTGCTAGAATTTGAAATGACTTGTAGCAAGCTGTCAATCTGTTCGAAATTAATTGTACATTGTATTCAAGCATCTCTACTATTTAAGCGAAAGCGAAGTGAATTTCGATCACAACAGCGGCAATCCCACAAGCCCTTGCGACCGTAAGGAAGCTCAAGAAGAAATGAAATCTCTCTTTAAAAAGTTGACATCTGCACATTCTGACACATAGAATTAATTTATTTCAGGAAAAAACATTGCTTATTTTCGAAAACGGTGGCCAAAATGGCGCTAGTCGGCTTCTTCGGTCTTGAAGCTGGTCGGTTCTGATTGGAGCTCACTAATGATCTTCATTGTAAACAAGGTTGCGTTTAGAACGGTTCGTAGATTTTTTTTCAATGATGGGATCACTGATGACAATGGTCAACAGAGGCATATCACACGATCATAGAGCGTCAATGATAGGGTCAGTGATGAAAACAATGTTGAAAAATACGCTTGTGTGATTTGGGCATAACCATTATGTAAATACAAAGAGTTCTTCAATATATGTCAAACTAGCTTCTGATTTATATGAGCTAATATATTTAATGAACTTCTGTCTCAAAAGAAAAATGAACTTATTAATATAGCCAAAAATATCCACTCGATTTAAATGAGATATTTTATGTTTAAGATATAATGAGGCTATTTTAATATTTCTTGCAGTTTTTCCATTTATGGAGCGTACTGATTTACAATTTAACTTGAATAGTTTTCATATAGATATGATTTCCTCTGTACTGTTTCTTGGCATTGTTACAACGTTATCTCACCGAATCTACGCCTGTAACAAAATTAGTGAATGGCCTCACAAAACATTCCTTGATCCGAATAAAAAGATAATGGCTAAATGGGTTTATAATGAAGAAAATATTACCATTGAAGTAACTGGAGAGACTAAAGGCTGGATAGGAATCGGTTTTTCTCCGAATGGTGGAATGGCTGGATCAGACATTGCTTTGGGATGGGTCCAGAATGGCAAAGGCTTTCTCCAGGTAAGATAAAAAAAAAATAATGTTATATTTTAGAATTTTGTAGGTTTGAAGCTGTTTTTCTTATTGTACTGTTAGACTTTTTCTTATTTATACTATTTTTATTTCAGAATTTTTAGAAGTATATTGATAATTATATTGCTCTATTTGAAAATTCGAATAAATGTATCAAAGAAAAAAACATTTATCCCTTAAACTTTAAAAAAGATTGATAAAGCCTATGCATCTGCTTAAGAAACTTTTCATTACACACTAAAAATGTATTTACACAACCGGTTTCTGTCCCGAGAGGGATCTTTCTCAAGCTTTTTCAAGAAAGCTTTTTTCAATCTTTTTTAGAATGAGCAGTGCATGTACAATTGTATTTTTTTCCCTTAAACTTTGTTTTAAGATAAAGTTTTTAGTTTATAATTCTTCTTTTCCTAATGTATAAATGGTTGTAAATTTATTGTAGGATAGAATCACAATTTTCGAATCGCTGCCAAAAGGAGGTGCTTAATTTAAATTTAACTTTTATAAAAGCCAGAAAACATGTTTACACTATCACGTAATAATTGCGCAATAGAGTTTGGTGTAAACAATGTAAGCTTTAAATCCATTTTATTTTTCTAAATGATTATAAAGTAAAATTAATAGAAAGCACTACATTATCTCAAGGTTGTACTAAAGTACATGCTTTAACATTTGATCTTCGCTTCAACAGTTGATCGTTGCTTCAAAAGTTGATCGTTGCTTCAAAAGTTGATCGTTGCTTCAACAGTTGATCGTTGCTTCAACAGTTGATTTTTGCTTCAACAGTTGTTCGCTTCATGCCTATAAATCGTCTAAGAAGCTGACAAGAGACGAACGACATAAACTTTGATTTAACTGAAAATCGCCTTGTGGAATGCTAAAAAGCCGGCCTCCATTGTACAAGTAAAGTATGATCAAGATAGCACATTAATCGTTAATAAAACAAAAAATAAATCATCATCAAATACTTAAACTTAGAGCAGCTACTGCTCCCAAATTGTACTTAGTCAGCTTATAAGCCTTTCTTTTGTGTCTGTCTGTAGTTAATGCTATAACTCCAAAGACATATCTATTCTTGCTCCGATTGCTTAAGAACATATGCTTTTTTATTTTATTTGAAGAATGACTTTTCCTCCATCTTTTCTTTTTGTGGAAAATTTTTATTTGAAATTTTCAGGATCGCCATGGACCATCCAATGGTAACGGATTTCCTCCTGTAGATAAGAAACAAAATGTTGAACTTCTGTCTTCTAGTGAAAATGAAACTCATACCACACTGTGTTATCAAAGGAAGTTAAACACATGCGATGAAGAGGATTTAGCAATTATGGTAATTATTTCTTAGCTTTTATGATGCCTGCGAACAATGTCGTAATAGTATAATTTTTTGCACTGTCAAAAGATGACAAACAACTTCCAATTTCCTATTTAATATTAATATGAAGGACCAAACACACAAAGACAAAATAGATATAAATAAATAATTTCATAATAAATCACATTACATGTTGCAAAGGTTCTATCCTTCGTCGTCAGATGATCATAAATAAATATGGAAAAGAGAAACAGGCTCGGAATTGAATTTAAATATAACAATAATTTAGGATAACAAATATGACAACAAATAATCACCGTGTAATTGTATTATAGCCGTATTAATTGTATTACCGTGTAATTGTATTATTAGATAAACAATTATCTGGATATAAACATAACAATAATTTAGAATAACAAAAATTTTCACATGTAATAACAAATAATCACCGTAAATTGTACTGCAGCGCGTTTTTAATTGAGACATCAGTATTGTAACATGGTTTAGACTTAATTAACAATGATTCGTGGAATTTTCGTAAGTACCAATCTTTCTAAATCCCATAAATGACGGGATTGTTTACCATTAGTGTGTGGCCGGAATTTTTGTGATGCAATGCTGTTAAATATTGCAGGTTATTCTTCTCTATCGCTGTTTCGTGTTCTTTCATTCGTTTTTTTATCTTACGTCCAGTCTCCCCAAAATACGTGCAATTAACACTGCCTCCTTCACATTTAATACCATAGATAGCTCCCATTTTTTCTTCATTCTTAATTTTATTAATATTCCCATTAAAGATGTGCTTTAAAGTATTATGAGCTTTGTGCGCTAATTTTATACTGGCCTGATTTAAATGGGATCAAGTATATGCTTAAGGTTAGTATCATATGGAATGGAAACAAATTTCTTATTTTCTTTATTTTTAGTACTAGGTCTAGAAAATTTATTTCTTTGTATGGTTTTATTAATAGTTGTATCAATGAAATTTATAGGAAAATCATTTCCCTTAAAGATATGTCTGATTAATCTTAATTCATTAGATAATAATAATTGATTGGAGCAAATTTTAACAGCTCTATTGACTGCCAAAGAATTTGCATTAGCTTTATAAATTATTGGTCCTGCTGAATTATAATTTATAGTAATATTTGCATTAACTTCCTTTCTATATACTGTTGTGGGAAATTGACCCTTAGATCTAATTATTAGGACATCCAGAAAAGGAATCTTATTGTCATGCATTTTCTAGAATCCAAACTATGGGAAATGGAGTTAGTCAATAAGAATATATCCTTGATATGGAGGTATGTAGATGACATATTTTTGTTAGTTAATCAGAAAGAAATTCAAAACTTTTTATATGCTTTTAATAAAGTTTATAGTAATATCAAATTCACAATGGAAATAGAAAGGGACAATAAGATTCCTTTTCTGGATGTATTAATAATTAGATCTAAGGGTCAATTTCCCACAACAGTATATAGAAAGGAAGTTAATGCAAATATTACTATAAATTATAATTCAGCAGGACCAATAATTTATAAAGCTAATGCAAATTCTTTGGCAGTCAATAGAGCTGTTAAAATTTGCTCCAATCAATTATTATTATCTAATGAATTAAGATTAATCAGACATATCTTTAAGGGAAATGATTTTCCTATAAATTTCATTGATACAACTATTAATAAAACCATACAAAGAAATAAATTTTCTAGACCTAGTACTAAAAATAAAGAAAATAAGAAATTTGTTTCCATTCCATATGATACTAACCTTAAGCATATACTTGATCCCATTTAAATCAGGCCAGTATAAAATTAGCGCACAAAGCTCATAATACTTTAAAGCACATCTTTAATGGGAATATTAATAAAATTAAGAATGAAGAAAAAATGGGAGCTATCTATGGTATTAAATGTGAAGGAGGCAGTGTTAATTGCACGTATTTTGGGGAGACTGGACGTAAGATAAAAAAACGAATGAAAGAACACGAAACAGCGATAGAGAAGAATAACCTGCAATATTTAACAGCATTGCATCACAAAAATTCCGGCCACACACTAATGGTAAACAATCCCGTCATTTATGGGATTGAGAAAGATTGGTACTTACGAAAATTCCACGAATCATTGTTAATTAAGTCTAAACCATGTTACAATACTGATGTCTCAATTAAAAACGCGCTGCAGTACAATTTACGGTGATTATTTGTTATTATATGTGAAAATTTTTGTTATTCTAAATTATTGTTATGTTTATATCCAGATAATTGTTTATCTAATAATACAATTACACGGTAATACAATTAATACGGCTATAATACAATTACACGGTGATTATTTGTTGTCATATTTGTTATCCTAAATTATTGTTATATTTAAATTCAATTCCGAGCCTGTTTCTCTTTTCCATATTTATTTATGATCATCTGACGACGAAGGATAGAACCTTTGCAACATGTAATGTGATTTATTATGAAATTATTTATTTATATCTATTTTGTCTTTGTGTGTTTGGTCCTTCATATTCATATTTACACACACAACATGGATAATATGGATAATATTCCTATTTAATATGTTTAATTGAATTGGTAAACACGCTTTTAAAATAACCAGGAGCTACGTTTGTATCCCAGACAGATACGTGACAGATATGTATTCACCAGACAGGTATTTTTTCCTTTTTATTTCACTCTGCTGTTGTAAATCATTTCCATTAAAGATTTCAAAAGTAATTATTTACAGTTTTACGGATGATTAATATTATTTCCATATAAAATTTATTGTGGGCCCGATAGCCGAGTGGGTAAGGGCGCTTGGCTGCGGGTTGGAGGTGGCGGGTTCGATTCCCGGCCTCGGCGGAGGACGGGAATTTTTCCACGCTTCTTTCTCCTCCAAACGGGCCCTAGGGTCTACCCAGCCCTCTATAGAATGGGTACCGGGTTTCTTTCCCGGGAGTTAAAGGCGGGCGAGCGACGGGCCGACCCCCCGTCCTCAACTTTGTTCCGTAGGTTCTGAGCACTGGAGCCTACCCTCCAGCAACATTGCGCGGTCCTCTGGGCCTGATCGCAACTTTAACTATATAAAATTTATTAAATTGCCTAATATCACCGTTTGTTTAAGAGTATAATTAGAAACTTCTCTTTTGGTTTTTTTATAATTATTTATTGGCCTTGTAACCTTATTACTTCTGAGCCCTTGATCATTGGCGGTTTAATGACTGTTCTAGAATGTTGTTGATAACTGTCCATGATGACAACGAGAGTACAGTTGATCTGAATCAACAGAACCTAGAGATTTATCAGCTTGCTTACAAATTCGTTAGATGATTTATCCGATATTTGGGCTTTTGTTACAATTTCTCCGGAAATGTACATTATCAATGCTAACTGTACTTAACACTATAATTTTATAGCTTTGAATTGTTGTATAATGTGAAAAGAATTAAGTAAAAGCAAATGAATAAAATAAGAACAGCTCGACAATAAGTATCCTTCGAAAGTCTTAACGACAAATTTGAGAGCAGTGAATTCCACAACTGCTGAGTATAGGATTTCATAAATAACTTTCCATAAAGAAAAAAACATTTTTATATAATTTAGTTACATTTTATTAACTTATAATTACTGGAATATAAATTTTGATTCAGCGCAACTAGCATTCGTGCTAGTTATCTCTGCAAAGAAAATTTCATGAGTTATGTATTCATTTTTATCACTTTCCAGAATGGCACAATGAAAATCATATGGGCCATGAATCCAAATGATCCAAGTGATCCATCAGATCCAGAATATCATGGACCAAATGATAGAGGCCAATTAATGCAAAGTGTGATAGGGAAAGCTTACGAAAAACCTAAAGGAGATGACATTAAAAGTTGGGAAATCAAAGTGAATAAGGTAACTAAATCTATTAATATCATTTAAATTGCAGAATAAGAATTAAGAGGTTATATTATGCAACATTACATACATATATAAATCTCCTAACACATTAGGCCCCTTACGAATTTGAATATAATCTAAGGCCACCCGTTCTAACAAAGTTAAAAAAGCTACCCCTACTAGTACACATAAAACTAAAAATAAATAAGAAATAAATAATAAAAAAGCATTTATCACTCCTATTAGAAAGATAAGCTATTTAAGCTACTAGGTTCATACCCCATTGATAGGTTCTCCTTCTATCTATAAGCCTTAACCTAAATTTCTTTTGAATTGCAGTCAAATATTTTAAAATAAACTATAAAGCCTGACAAGAGAATATCTTCATAAATAAATTTACAATTTACCGCCTTCATCAGCCATCTTATCTATTATCATAATACTTATAAATATAATTTTTATTTCAATTTTATCTTCAGTGGTTATATTTGCAGCAGTAATTTTATCAAAAATAACTTTTCTTTTAGTAATATTGTTATTAGAAATATTAAAATAATAATAATTTTTAATATTAGCTTAGCCGATGTGAATTTGTCTGATTAGAAAGAAGTAGAATTCTCTGGCATTACGAAAAATTCCATATAAAATGTCTTGTGACATTGAAAGTAAAATCATAAAGCACAAAATTATATTCACATACTATTACAGTAGATGGAAAACTTTCGATGATCTCGTTGATCAAACTGTGGGAAGTTCGATTCAAATGCTAGGAATTCTGAAGAAGGCCTTAGTGGAATTGATAGGACTGAGTAAAATTTTGTTTGAAAAAAAAAAGCAGACAAACAGTTCTTGTCAGGGCTAACAAATAATGAAGGAGTAATCAATTCGCTTCTTGTATAGGATTTATAAAAAATAAAATAAATTAACCTTTCCTTTCTCCTTTCAGAATCACTATAACAGCTTTATAGAAGCAATTGTAAAGTATGTAAAATTATATGTATCTATAATATTATGGGCATCAAAATTTCTTCAGTTATTATTTAATCAATTAATAAAAAATAACCAAAAAAAATGATAAAGCTCCAGGAGAGGACTCAATTATAGCAGAAATGTGGAAAAGCGTAGATATCAAAACTGTCAAAAGCCTACATAAAATAATACAAAATATCTGGGAAACGGAGGAAATACCGGAAGATTGGAAAACAGCCATGATCCACCCTATACACAAAAAAGGAGATAAAACTGATGCCAACAATTATAGGGGAATCTCACTCCTTTCGGTTACATACAAAATCCTTTCCAAAGCTTTACAAAACAGATTGGAGGCCCAACTGGATCCACAATTAGGTGACTACCAGGGAGGATTCAGGAAGGGAAGATCATGTGCAGAACAGATATTAAATTTGAAACTCATAATAAGGTACAGGAGACTGAGATCCAAGGACATTTATGTGACATTCGTGGACTTCAGAAAGGCATACGATTCTATAGACAGAGACACACTTTTCAATATATTGGAGGAATTCGGAGCTGATGACAAATCTATTGCGATCACCAAAAAAACTCTAACAAACACGAAGTCAAAAGTAAAATTTTTGGGAGAGATTTCAGAACCATTTGAGGTGAAAACAGGAGTAAGACAGGGAGATGGGCTTTCCCCATTGCTCTTCAACTGTGTGCTGGAGAAAGTAATGAGAGAGTGGAGGAAAAGAATGGAAGAGGAAGGAATCAAGAAAATAAAAATAGGAAGAAAGAAAGATAACTTGGAAATTGACTGCCTGGCTTTTGCAGACGATCTTGCAATACTAGCGGAAAACATTGAAGATGCAAGAAGACAAATAAATATACTGAAAGAGACGGCAGAAAAGGCTGGACTACAAATATCTTATGAAAAGACGGAATACATGACCAATAGAAAAGATGCACCAAGACAGATCACAACAAAGTATGGGAAAATTAAGAGGGTTAATAAATTCAAATACTTGGGAGAAATAATTCAACCAAACGCCCTTGACAAAGAAGCGGTCCTAGCAAGAGCAAGAAAAATGGAACTGTCATTCCATTTGACAAAAAATATATACAACAAGAAGTCCATATCTATAAACGCTAAAATTAGGCACTACAATACAGTCATTAAGCCAGAAGGCCTCTACGCCTCAGAATGCCTTGCACTAAACACAGCCAGACAATTGGACGAGGTAGAAAAAAAGGAAAGAAAGATCTTACGGAAAATCCTAGGACCAAAATATGAAGATGGAAAATGGAAACTGAGAAACAACAAAGAAATCTACGCAAAAACAGAAAAAATAACTGACACAATGAGGAAAAGAAGAGTGGCTTTCTACGGACACATTAAAAGAATGAGTGAAGGTAGACTGACGAAGAGATTATTCACCTTCTTCGACAGAAACCCCAAGACTCAGATGACATGGATCAAGGAGGTCAGAAAAGACATGGAAGAAATGAAAATAGATGGAGAAGAGGTGGAGAGAAGAGAAGAATTCAGAAAAAAGATCAGGGGATTCAAGGGTTTTCAAGAAAAGGCAAAGAAGAAGACGGGAGCAAAATGGACGGAAGAAAGAAGGAAACAACATAGTGAAAGAATGAAAGAATACTGGAAGAGAAGAAAGAAAGTAGAAAAATAATCATGAGTTATTTCACGTGGTCCATAGTCGGCCAAATTCGAAGAAAGAAGAAAGAAGAAGAAAAAATAACCAAACTTAAACTAAAACAAAAAAAGGAAAACAAAAAATCACACCCACATAAAGACACAGAAAAACTTCAATATTTAATTGATGTTCATTAAACCTTGAAGTTAATATGAAATTAAATTCAACGGATAGTTTATATATTTACTAAGTTGTGTGGAAGAAGTATTTCAGTTATGACAAAAAATAGAATTTTATTTCAGGCTGATTGTAAATTACAAATAACACAAAAAAATTGGTTTTTCATTCTTTAATTCCCTATAAGTTATAAACCGTTCGTTACAAGCTTGTCTCATTCGAGTGATCCGGTCCAACCGAATCTACTTCCTAACTGGAACAAGTGCTACTTTCCTAGGTCGCGGGTTGTAGATAGTCAAAATGTCGGCACAGACATTTAGAAAATAAGTAATGTGATACACAAGCTTCAAGAATCATTATCAGATGCTTAGTAATCAACTTTTTTCTATGGCTTTCGAAGATCCCTATTTTACTATTTCTACAGACTGGTCCCTCACATCTACAGTCAGGGTCCAGTATAAGATTTCTTGACTGGCCCTCACCAGAAACAGAAACACCGCCTTGCGGTGGAAGAGAAAGGAAACAACGGCCAGCAGGAGCAGTGACAATTAAACGCCAAATTTCAATTATCTCGAAAACCATTCAGAATAGGACACTCGTTCATAGGAACTTTTTTTGCTTAAAATGGCCGATTCTATCACCTCTCAAAATATTGACCTTTCCTCCTGGGACACCCTGTATATATAAGTATTGAATTCTACCAGGGCGCAGATATCATGACAGCGGCTACCCTTGACCTCCAATTAGAGGAGGGAACCTGTCTATAAAATGTAATTAATTTTTTAAATACTTTAATTAGGTTTGAATTCATTAATGAAAATTCGTATCTTTCAGGATTCTTTTTAACTTTTAAGAAAAATCTTTTTTTTTAAGGTAAACCTAAATTTGTAATTTTTTTTAAATTTTATTGAAGTTAAAAATGATTTGCTATTTTTTCTTATATTAGATTCCTATTCCTGGCAATGAAAGTACTTTGTACTGGTGCCAAGTTTTTCAAGGCCCTAATGTGACAGAGACACTACATTTAGTTGGAGTAAGTATAACCTGCTAGTTAATTTTTAGTAGTTTATTCTAACTAAGTTCAGTTACTTCTCATTTTTCTTCCTTTTTAGACAATTAATTAAACAACATCTGTAGATAATTTTTAATCATATTAAACATCCACTGCCTTTTTTTTTCTTAATTAGAAGAACAGTATTCATGATTTTCCCTTGTTTTTTTTATTTGGTTGGATGGCTTCCAAATAATATTCATAACTACTTTAAAAATTTCTAGATAGTCTAATGTTTACCTTAATGAGAAATTTCTCATGATATATTGTTGCAATGCAAATCAATTATTTAATTTGCGACTTTTTTAATGCTCCTTTTAATGTTTATTGTAACATACAATTGCCTAGTACCTGGTAAAGTGCACTGAAACAGTTTTATTTTTACGATCTTCAATAAATTGTTAAACAAGTTATTAAACAAATGAAGAAAAACAGCCCAACATTCAGAGACGAAAATATGATAAGCATCTGGTTGAAGACTTTGGGCTGAATGAACTCATTGTTCTCAGTACAAAACAAGTGTGATTGAAAACAGGATTCTAATACAGCTCCAGCTTCACCAAACATGAGTGTTGAACTTACAGCATTCTAATATGGATTCAGAATAGTTTTATTCATGAGAAACAGAAGAAAACCCAAATACATGTTGTAATATATTTCTTATGTATAGAAATTTAATTATTTATTTAATATTTATTTTACTTTATTCGAATAATATTTTTGTATTTAAGATAGAGAGAAGATACAAATAAACAATAATATAATACTTTTCTCTTTTTCTTGCTTTCAGTACGAGCCAGTTATTCAGAAGGAAAATGAAGACATTGTGCACCATTTTGCAGTATATGAATGTCAAGGCGAAAATTTAGATCAATTAATTAAAAACATTTCGGATCTAAATCTGAATGATGGTTTTCCTTGTTTTGAAAAAACGTCACCTTCTGCTTATTCTTATTGTTATAAAACATTAGTTACCTGGGCAATTGGTCTGAAGGTAATTGCGTTTCTCGTTAAAAGTATACATTTATTTACTGTTTTTATTTATTATTTATTTCAATGTTATGTTAGGGGAAGATTGCAAAATATGAACCGCTGCTGCCATAAAAAAATATTAAATTTCTTGTTATTTTGTTGACTCAACTTTTAACTTCAGAATAACATTAATAAAAGTTTATTAATGAAGAAATGTAGTTTGGCACTCTCTTGGAGCTTCTATTAAGCTTCTGAGGTCTTAATTTTGTATGAGACTTCCATAATCTCATTTTCTATATCTTTAATTTTCTCAAGAATTTGGCAAATAGATAAGGTTTTAAAATTCAAATTTTGAAAATATTTTATTTAATAGAATGCAATAATACTGTACAGAAGCCATAAACGGTATATATGAGTGATGTCAAAGTCAAAAGTGTTCATTGACCCGACTGCCAATATAAGTACTCTGTTTCTCAAACACTTAGTCAGGATATTAGTAAACTTCAGAAACAGTTTAAGAACAAACGTTTTCTTTCTTAGTATTGTTACCAACTTACAATGGCCAACTTCCCTCCTGAAGAGTCGACTGGTCTGACCCTGCCTCTTTATTAAAGAATTGACGGCTCCAGAAGCCAGAAGGAGACGTCAGACAGCAATAAAACAGGGAAGCAGACTCCGGTTCCTGGGTAGGGTAGCAGCTCCTGCTGTGAAGAAGACCTTAGCCGAGGACCGTCGAGCTGTCGTCTTCAATCGCTGGAGAAGAAAAAGGGCTACGCCGTGCAAGTTGCATCCGTCGCCGAGAGAGGCTGATCGTACTCGGTCTTGGCAAGCCGCCTTCGGCAAGAGGCAGTACTCAGACCCGACAAATGGGCCTGGTCCCCAAAAGTGCCTCCGCAGTTCAGAAGCAATTCCCGGACTGCAAGAACCCCTGTCTCCTGAACTTTTTATCTATGAACTTTGATGAAAATTTCAGACAGCAGTATTACATTAGGTAATATTGAAATATGCCTTTCATCTACAAATTTCTCAAACAATAAAAAAACACGAAGAAATATTGGCAGTCTATTTTTTTGCCATA
>JAFIDM010000002.1:80064399-80075327 GCA_023159025.1 Thereuonema tuberculata | reverse complement strand
GTCAGGCGCCCCCTAAATCTCCAATTCAACAACCAAAAAAAAAAAAAAAGTAATCTCCTTTTGCCGCAGCGCCCCCCCCCCCAGCCCCGGCGCCCAGGGCGATCGCCCCGCCCACTCGACGGCGCTGATTAATAGAGATGTAAAAAGTAGCACCTCATTATAAAACGCCTTTATAAAAATTTTTTTTAAGAAATTACTGTTACATTGTTGCTGTTTTGTTTTTCTCATTCTTGATAATAGGGTCGGTGGCTCCATCTATTGAACCTTGAAGAAACTATTGCACAATATATTGATTTTATGTTGCAGAGTTATGTAATAGTTTCTTCCAGGGCAGTCGCGTGGGCGGGGCGACCGCCCTGGGCGCCGCGGCAACGGCAAAAGGAGTTTCCGGTTTTTTTTTTTGGTTGCTGAATTGGAGTTTTAGGGGACGAAATCTTGCCCCGGGTGCCAACAAACCACGCGACGGTCCTGCTATTAATAGTTTTATATTAATAGAATAGAATAAATTATAAAATCCAAAATGGGTCAAAATGGAAACAACGATTTTTTTTTTTTCAATTATTTGATAATCTAGTTTAATGAATGATCTTGATTTTGCTTTTTCGCTTCCTTCACAACTTATATATTCAAATTAATCTATTCATCCGACTAAGATCTAGGATTATGATTATTTAAACCCGGTTATATTAATTAAATTCAAGCAATATTTTATGAAGCCACTTTTTTGAACTACATTTATTTATCAATATTTATGCAGCTTATAATATTCAACTGTCAACGTCAGAAGTAATGAGTTAAACAACAAAAAATATTATCAGTTGTCTAAGAGACTTTTTTTTTTCCTTCTCCACTTTAGATTCGTCTGTTAATGCACAAAAAAATAAGCGGTTTTTAAT
Organism: Thereuonema tuberculata; assembly: GCA_023159025.1. Lineage (NCBI taxonomy): Eukaryota > Metazoa > Arthropoda > Chilopoda > Scutigeromorpha > Scutigeridae > Thereuonema > Thereuonema tuberculata. Next base: position 80,074,431 of record JAFIDM010000002.1, on the reverse strand, counting down.
CTTATATAAAATGTTCCCGTAGCGTAAGTCACAATGATATATCTTATAGCTGTTGATGTGCAAAAATTCACTTTGCTGCATTTAACACTTTCGTTATGTCAACACTGCATTATATGAGGTGCATTCAAATTATAACACCTCCGATTTTTTTTCTCAGCACTGGAAACAGATAGAAACATGCGGTTTGTTTTAAAATAAGCGGGCACTTTTTGTCATTGCGAGACAGAGATGACAGCTTTGTACGGCAAACAGAACCTTAGCGGCAGCGTCGAGAGTGAACGACAGTTTGTGATACTGAAAATGGCGACGTTTTCATTACAAGATCAGCATGTTATCATTTGTTTTCTCAATTTGTGTGGTGTGACACCGATTGAAATTTATCGCCAGATGAGTGAGACATGTGGTGAAGGTGTCATGGATGTGTCTAATGTGCGTGCGTGGGTGCGACAGTTCAAAGAAGGCAGAACGTTGTGTGACGAGAAAACCATGACAATTTTGGTCTCGCAGAAGCCTGATGGTAACATGATCGAGCGAGTGGAGAAATTGGTTCTGGAGGATCGTCGAATGAGTGTGGAACAGATCATCAATATATCATCAAATCAATATCTAGTAGGATGTTATATCATCTTCAGTTAATTCAAGAAATTGGTAGTCTATAAATTTCATGACAATCCACGACAGAGGCCGAGGCGAAAATAGCCATGAAGACTGTTAAGTTTCCGTATCTGTGGTGCTGAAAGCACTGATTATTGAGAAGGATGTCAAAGAGATCCAAGAAAATGTCGATATCCATTTTATGTTTGACCATTAAAACTTGATCTATCAATTTATTAATGGCCTCTTTTATTAAATTGTGGTCCAGTAATCCATATGTTTTTTTTGATTACAAATTGATTACATCCAAAGAATCATGATCTGTTCTTTTCCCATATTATTTTTTTTATTCAAAAGTTTTTGCTTCAAATCAAGTGAGCTTTTTATATTGTAAGAAGAGTATTGTGGGTTAAAACAATCATGTAAAATATGTGATATGTATTTTGGAAATTCGGATGATAGGGGAATTACTGCAATTTATGATGAGTCTGCCAGGAAATATATTACCAATTTTTGGTTTGTGTGCTTTGGATTTCATGGCGATTGTAGGAAAGCTGCTATGTTTAGCTGCTTCCATTAGTATAATTTCTTCGTTATGACTATTGGAGAAATTTCTTGAAAAAATTTTAATTTTTAAACAAGTTTCATTAAAAGTAAATATGGGTTGTAGTAGCACTGAGGATTCTAGTGGATTTGATTAGTAAGTTGATATTATCAGTGTGTTTCAAATAATAGGCTTTATAATATATGAAACTAAAGTGGTACTTACATTTTGGTGGTGCTGGATAATTGTGTAAATCTCTTCCATTTATCCAGTATTACAAGTATTCAAGGAGGATGGTTTTATTATTGAAGTGTCGTGACATATTCATAGGGACGAATGCTGTCAAGAGCTGAACGCATTCAATGAAACAGCTGCAACTCTATTGTGCTGTTAAAAATTCAAATTGTTGGGAAACTAGTGAATGATTCCTGTAAGTTTTAAACCCCTCTTGTCATATGCCAATTCACAGTTGACAACAGCCTTAGGCAAGGCTGAAACGTCCTCATTTTTAACACGAGAAATTACACTAATGATTTTGATTCTTTTTACAGTATGGCCCAAAAACAACACAACCATTTTGAACAGAAAACATTGCAACCGAAATAATAATCAACTGTGGTTCTTGACAAATACATGTTTAATGGGATCTCTTTGGCATTCTAAGCAGTACTCATAGCGGTGTGTGGAATGTCCACCATGTCCCAGAAGAGAGGTTTTTCCATTCCCCTAAGAGCAATTTTCATTTGTCCTTACTGTTATGGGACGGCCGGTGCAACCTTTCCGCTATGCAAGTACAGTTTCGGTTTGATGGAATTCATCGAAGACGGATAGCATAACCTTGTTCCTGGGTGCTGGACAGTTAAAACGCTCCCGAAATTGTAGCAATGTATAGCAGGCTAGGTCCATTGCCACGGCCTGCTCCATATGATCAAAAATAATGCTCCAAAAATAAACACTTTCTAACATTCATCTTGCGTGATATGAAATAAGTAGAGGACCAAACACACAAAACCCCGTAAATATTTAAATAAATCATGTTACATTACATGTTTCGGGTTTTTTAACCTAATCTTCAGATGTAAAAGAAAACAGAAATCAAACATCTTATAAAAAGAAATAAATCATAAACTGCATAATATCAATAATATAAAAGGAACATCAAATAACATACAATATCAGAAACATTAGAATTCATTATTACAATAGTAATATTACAGCCATAAATCGCCAAACCAACAATTAAATAAATTATTACAATTCAACTCGTGTAACGCCTAACCTAATGTTGCTTATAAAAGTATTTTAATAAAAGGTTAAACACTTTCTCTTCGGTAATTAATACAATTTTCACAGCAACACCGATTAATCCCACATCCACAATCATTCCTGTTCTTAATACAACAATAACTTACGTGTTCATCTCACAGTGCCATCTTTTATGTGGTCAAATTGTTCAGTGTCGTTTGTTTTGGACCATACTGTATTATTAGGATAACATCTTTTGGTATTCTTAATTGTTTAAAATACTGATTCTTTGGTAAATCAGATATTTTTCAAAGAATTCTATGGAATGAAAAAGTTTTGTTTTTTTTGCAAATGTAGTCGTGCATTGTGAAACAATTCAGTAGCTTACCAGGGGGGGGGGGGGGGCATCAACCAGCCTAGAGGGCCCCCCACCAGCCTTATTTCCTTTTTTTTTTGGTTGTAAAGCAAGCCTAGGGGGCCCCCACCAGCCTCATTTCCTTTTTTTGTTTTTTGGTTGGAAAAGCAAGATTTCCTTTTTTTTTTTGGTTGTTGAATAATGGAACTCCCACCCCGGGGTCCCCTACTATTGGTACGCCACTGAAACAATGTCTAATGTATAATATCAATTCTACCTAGTTTCCTAAATTTCTGACTTACATATACAAAATAATTTAAAATTACATTTACAAAAAAAATAAATATTATTAAGATACAATCTTTCTTTAATAGAGCTGAAACAAAGGATTGTGTGAAAAGTTGTAACATTAGTTGATTCTAAAAGTTTGTTCTATAGTCAAAAAACTTCATTTAGAGATAATTGGTTTAAAATTTTAATTCATTCAAATAAGAATGCCTTTTTGAGTCGAGCTGATACTCTGGGACAGCCGTTTCGAGCTTGTTGGGCTCTCCTCAGTCAGAGCTAATCAGCCAGTGCAAGACTCAAAAGGCGTACGAGGGGAAGAATTGGGAATACATGATGGAAACAGTGACCCCTCAATAACTTTTGTGGTAGCCTGAGTGCTAACCAAGGATTTGAATTCCACATTTGATTCTTGTCTTTTATTTCCTTACTTTTAGTTATTGAGGGGTCACTGTCTCAATCATGTAATTTTAATTCATCTTATCACAATGATAAAAATTGCTTTTGAGTTTTATTTTGGTTTGGCATCATTACTTGAAATAATCAAAGACCATGTATTTGATAGGTAATAATATATAAAAAAAAACTGTTGTAGTTTATCAGCTTGCTTTTTTTTTTTTTTCAAAGACATTGATCATTTTACTTGTATCACATGAAGGCATTGAAAATGCGATACAGTAGCATAAAAGGCTTTTTTGAACCAACTCACAAAATTATCTATAATGTTTCTTTCATGTTTTGAAAGCGAGCAAGATAGAAAAAATAAAAAATAAAACCAAGACACTTCTGTAAAGTCAATGCTTTTATCTCATATTTACATAATTATATTTACAAATAATTTATGTTAAAATATTCAAACCATTTTTCTTATAAAAATATGGATATTTCTGAAAGACGATATATAAAAATATGCTAATATCCTATTTACAAAAACTGAGAGTCTTAAAACCTTTGAACATTTACAAAATCTAAAAATCTTAAAAACACTCATTATATCATTTTTTTTTTTTTTTTTTTTAATTACGAAAATTTGAATTATGAAAATTTTGCAACCATTTATTTTATTCAAAAGATATTTCTAGAAATTGATTCCAATTCTTTCTATTTGCAGATGGAGGTAATGACATTAACTTAAAGCTAAATCAACAAGTAATTTTCAATAACTTCAATGAAATGAGGAGAAATGCAGAAATGACTGATGCCGTCCTGAAATGTGGCAAAACTGAGTTTCCTGTCCATAAATCTTTTTAAGCTTCAGTAAGTGAATACTTTAATACAATGTTTACGTGTGGATTACAAGAAACAACAACCAATATCATTGAGTTTCAGAATATTGATCCAAAATCAATGCGCACTGTCCTGAACTTCCTGTATTTACATTCCGTAGAATTAAATTCATAGAAGATGATAATAGGAGAATAAGCCTGCATTTCTATTATCTGCAAAGTGCGACTAAAATTTATTTAAGGAATTCTAATAATAAATTGTGCTCCGAATTTGTTTGTAAAAATACATATGATATAGGGTCTGCAATAACCTTCAATACCCAGGGTTCCACCAATCCTTCTGACAACCCTCTTTTTCAGGTATTTAAAGCTTATTCAAAAACTGAACCTCAATTGAAAACTTGGTGTTAAGTTTTTTCCGTCACAACAAACCTATGCAATGAAAGACCAGATAAGGGCACTTGCACAAAATAAGCTTTTTTTACTAGTTCAATATTACATATTATTTTTCATGTTAATGTTTACTGTTTCTTTAATTTCTTTGAGGAGCACTCTGTAATTTTAATGTATAAAAGTAACGTTTTAAAATTTTTTTACAAATATATCCTATTTAATATTTCTAAAATAAAATAAATACATTTTGTAATGTTTTTGAAAATCTAAATTACAAAAAATTTCAAACTATAAATGTTTTCACTCAAAATATTATATTAAAAAAAAAAACACCGGTTTTACTACTTACTGAAGCACATTTCAACTTGCTCAAAAAAAAAAAATGATTTTATGCAATTGGCGACAAACTATCAAATTCATACACATTAAAATGGTCACAATAGCAAGTAGATATGCAACAATTCAAGGACAGCAATTCAAAAGCCTGCCAGACTTAGAACTAAACCAAATTTAACAATGCATTGGGCAACATTCACTAAATGCATAATCTAAAATGAAATTAAGAATAAATAAAAATAAAGACTTCTCTACAATTCAAGAAGTTTTTGGGTGATATTCTGTTTGGTCCCTTTTGTAACTAAAACTGATTTACAATACATTGTCAGAAAATCACAGCAAAATCCCTATTCACAACAATTGAGGACTTTTAAAATGATAGTACACTTAATAATTACGCAAGAAATTAAATTCTATCACACAAAATACCTGCAATATAAATGTAAGACATTTTGTAGTTTATTAAAAACAAATAAATTTATAATTTATTCCTATTTGTACAGGGATAATTTTACTTGTTAAAAAGTTATACATTACTTAAAAACTCTTCCATTTCCAACATACATTCTAGTGCTGGAGAAACCACATCTATCTAATTTTTTCCTAAATAAATTTACCTTTTAAAACACAATCCAAGTAGTTAGATTCAAACATAATTTGCCCAATATACTTTAAAATGAAATATCTAAAACAAATTGCAAGAATTAAAGAAGAGCAAGGATAAGATGAACAAATAATCCTCATTTGTATAAACTGTAGGCCTTCTTTTGGAAAATTAAAACAGGATTTTTTCTGAAAAGAAAGAAACGAAAAATTAGTTAACATTTTCAATTCTGAGGATCATCACAACTTTCAGTCTCCGTCATTTTCCAGCTAAAAAGATAAGTAAATAAAATGTTTTTTGTAAATGAATATTATTAAAATCTCAAATTACAATGATAAAATGATTATTTACATCAGGACTGAAGTAGGCAAAATATTTTTTTAACTCTGACTCCACAATCATAGTAAAATGTAACTGCTTTTCAAAACAACTGCTGAGTTCACTCCAACTCCACTAAAAAATTCTTAACTCCACAGCCCCAATTTATATAATAATCTAAATAATCTTGATAGCTGCTTATTATTCTTATTATGTTTAACTGCTCTGAGACAGTACGAGCGATTCGTGCTTTTCTCTCTGCCGCTTTCAAGCCTCTATATACACTAAAGGTTGCTTTCGTCATCTTTCTTTTTTTTGCCTACAATATGATTTCTTGCATCTTTCCTGTGGAACAGAATGATTAAATCTGATGTTTTTCTAACTTGTTTAGAAACTGTTTGTTTGAAGTGAATATATAGGATTACCATAGCAATATGAAATAATCCATTCAATTATTGTTGTAATTGTTGCAATGGAAGTGCATGATTTGAAACAAACAATACTGAATCGTTATCAGTGGTTCAATTGACATTACAATAAAGACTGAGATATTGCAAAACAGTAATAATCAAAACAACTCGAGCGAAAAAGGTTACAAAGAAAATCAAGAGTGCATTTTGTTAGATGCTTGGTTGTTCAGTTCTCTCTGTGGATTCGAAGGAGAAAAAAATGTGGTACAGAAGAAAAAAAGGATGACAGTTATAAAGTGTCACACACACTTACATCATACATTCTTCCGGTTGATAGCAGTATTGTATTTAAAAGTAGAAGCAAGAAGAAGATTATATCCTATCTTCAGGTTATGTCTTGAGTAGATATAATGGACTTATTGATCAGTAGTTGCTGATATAGACTGCTATGAATTTATATTAATTTCTCTATTATTTAAGCTTCTTATAGGAATAATAACAGGAGAAATTATGTATAATTAAAACATGAAGTCTAACGAAGGAACGGTAGCCGCCATGTTGGATTAGATGTGGAATAACCCAAGAGGAAACTGCTTGGATGCTATTACTTACTGGTTGTGAGATACCTTATTGATACTTAATAAGTAAAAAGGATTGAAGTAAGTGATTTTATGTTCAATTTACTAATCAACTTACAAGAATCAACACATCATATATTCTTCCGGTTGATAGCAGTATTGTAATGGATTTAACTTCAAGAATAAGTGTAAACTACACAGTTAAGGATAATTAAAGATTATAATAACTACAAGGTGCAATTAATAGACATTTGTTGATTAAGTGAATTGCGAATAATCAGTGATTTCGAAATGGTATTCTGATTAACATGTTATGAATGACTTAGAACTGAACTGATAAACAGATCAATGTGTTAGAGTAAACTCATAATAGTTGTTACACAAGGAACTTTAAGGAAGATAAATATAATTCAATTCTAGTGATATAAACTAGAAACTAATGAAGTATTACTTATCTCTAATTGTGGAATTTTGATAGTAAATAAGCAATTGTGTTACAAAGAAAAAAAAACCCACTTGACTCTTGAATTTATTATTGATTACAAGCTATAACTCTACACTGCTTTGCTGATACTTAAGTATTTACCAATAAATATTTATAATTTATATAAATAAATCCATTAACAAAACATCCCTTTGCGGAAAAACTTCTTTACTCTAATTACAATATTTCGAATAATATCTTTAATTATTAATTAAAGATTAATTGATCTTCAATTATTCTTCCTCAGGTGACGGGTAAAAGAGGAAAAAATAACCCTTCCTCTTATTACAAAATAAAAATAAAAAAAAAATAAAAAAAAAATGAATTCTTTTAATACATCAAGTTCTTTTAAACAACATTAATGAATGATATGTGATATGACAAATCATTATTAATTATCCGTCACCTGAGGAAGAATAATTGAAGAAATTATTCGAAATATTGCAATAGAGTAAAGAAGTTTTTCCACAAAGGAATGTTTTGTTAATGGATTTATTTATATATATCTAAACAGTTAAATATGTATCAATTTATAATTTAGTTTTCATTTTCAGAAACATACATGAAATTTGATTCAGGAAAGTTTTTGTAATGTTGAGTCTATACATTATTTAAGTTTTAACTTGTTTTCATGTGACAGAATCATCACTGGCATCACATTGTAATTCGCCTTACATGCATATTCATGTGGATTGTGTACTTATTAAATTCTCATGGGACCTGAATGGAACTTTTAAATAATAATAATAAAAAAACCTTTTACTCTGGAAAGAAACTATTTTACTACTGACATGTCTTATACAACTCGTTATAACATTGTAATCTCTGAAACTACTCTGCAATTAATATGTAATGGTATCATGGCTTTGCAGCTGTTCCCACTTCTGTATTACTGGTATTTTGAGTTTTGCTGTTAAATTTTGAGTAAATAGTTTTCCAGCTTTACAACAATTAAGTTATAAGTGACAAATTAAATATGAAATTTATCTTTTTAAAAACAAATCTTACCTTCACACAGCATCTTTAACTCCAATCCCTGATAATTTGACACTTAATTCTCTGCCAGTATCCATTTTTATTGTTAAAGTGGAACTGTAATGTCCAGGATTTATTGGTTTAAAGTAAACGGGCAGTTTAATGAAACGCCTCTTCCTAAAATAGTAAAATGAACAGATAAATACAAATAAAAAAATCTTGTAAAATAGAAGAAAACATTTTGAACTAACAGCGTTTCTTTCGTATGACAGGAATAAATTTAGCTTATTAATCTACAGTTACTTTAGAGTCTCATTATAGAAAAGCCTCATTTAAATTATTTTTTAGTTTTGTTCATTTTCTAAAAAAAAACAAAATGCATTGAAAGAATATATGCTTTTTTAATCAATAAATTTCAATGCACGCTCCCCGTTAGTTCTTCCCATTTACCTAAAATTTGGGTTTTCAATAAGTAGTTCAGACAGCTTGAAAAATTTTAACGTTTATACAAAAGTAAATCATAAATAAATTGCACAGCTCAATGAAAATGTGTTTCTGATTTGAAATAATGAACAAGATTGATCTAAAAATTAAACAATTAAATGCTGCTGCTAACAAGCACATTTCAATAATAAAAACTATACTTTTTATATCATCTGTAAATTAGTGTTCTACAAGTCAAAATTTGGAATTGACAGGACTTACATAATGACAAGTTCAAGATGATTAACTTGAAAAACAGGGTCTCCGCTAACAATGTTAATCTAAATTTCAGAAAGAAAAAAAAAAAGTACAAACAGTTAAGCATCGACATTAAAAGTCATTTCTGCAAACAAAAGTTTCAGAAAATATAATGTAAAATGCCTTTTAAATTTGATTTTTTTATAGTTTCTTAGTGTATATGGTTATCGGTTTATTTAATATAGTAGTAGTTCTGTTTCAATCATATTTTACATTTTGCTTAAAAAAATTTTTTTATATTTTTCTAGTTTACTATATTTTTTTTTCTTTCTACTTTCAGTGTTGCCACCACAACTACACACTGAAAATAGTTGCCTTAGTAGCCTGAAAAGTCAACAATAGTAGCTTAAATAGCCTCTTTCTAGCAATAGTTTAGTTGCTTATTTGGCCCATTTAGTAGTCTTTTTTTCATTATCCTTAAATGCTGACTCAAAAAATAAAATAGGGCATACATATGTAGAACAGGAAATTCTGAAACAGACAATACTAAGTATGAGTTTAACTTTGTCTTCACTTGTGTAATAACTATCAATTAAAACAAAGACATGAATGCCAATAACTTCAGATATTGTAGGATTGTAGAAGAATAAATAACTTTATTATTGTTGGAAAATATAAAATTAATTCTTTTACAATTCTTTTCAGAAAACGACTTTCAGTACATCAGATCAGTATTTTGCAACTGGAGAGAGGCTTTTGAGTGAACCAATCAGAAGCTCTTGCGACATCGGGTGCAAGTGGCCTATGGTAGTCCGAACCTCAAAAATACAACTTTTTTTTGTCTCAATGTTTCTCTGAAAATTCTCAAAAATAAAGAAAAAAAATTTCTAAGATGGGCTTTCTTGAAGTCTTCAAAATGTGTTCTGATAATTTTTTTAATTATTTTTTGGCTCTTTTTCTTAAAGAGAAAATAACAATAACACATTGACTAACTTCTTTAATAA
>JAFIDM010000002.1:80032949-80060178 GCA_023159025.1 Thereuonema tuberculata | reverse complement strand
GTTTATTGATATTTGTTCTGCCAAAATTTCTTAATCTATTCGTTTTAATTATTTTTTTATCTGTTTTCTTGTAAGCAGGCTATTGCTTTTTGTTTTGTTTTTGTATTTTCGGAAGGACCACTTTCATTTGAACGCATTCCTTTCAAAATAGTTTATTTTACCGAATCTTTGAAATGAACGATATTTTAAAATTGGATCTGAAATAGAACTAAGTTAGTTTTTGAATTCGTGAGCCTATTTTGCAGCCTTTTGCAATCATTTTATATTATATGGAATAGCATTGGAATATCTATCAAAAATAATCGACGATGGCTGCTTCTGTTCAGGATAGAAATCAGAGATTGTTTTTTCACACTGTACAACGGAAGTACGTACTGCACTTACCCTATATTACCTTTTCATTCAGCAAACTCGATAACATGTTTTTGTTTAATACTGGCCGAACATGAGGCGATATTTTGGGACAATCAGGCCCAATTTGATTGCCCCAACCTGGACAATATTGCCCCAATTTTATTGTCGGTACCAAAGGAACAATATTGGCCCAATATTAGTTGGCTCAAAATATTGGTGGTACGAAAGCGAATCAAATGAACGGATGACATCACGTGACAATACTGACGTCGAAGGAGGCGGTACTTTGAACATCGGAAATTCAGTCACTCACGCCGGCCATTTTCTTTGAGAAACAAGGCTTAAAATCAGCAAAATGGGTCGGTCCAAAACAGATAATTCCAACAACAACATTTTGTCAATTGATGATGAAAGAATCGTAATTGATTTCTACAGAGGGACGGCGTTTAATACTATAGCAATTCTGTACGAAAACACGCTCTCTCTTTAGCTCTCCCGAGTGAGAAGCGCCGTAACCATAAAAATTCAGGGCAATATTGATTCAGGAGAAACTACGTGTTCGCGCTTGATAAAGTTGTCCACAATCAAATTGGGCCAACTTGTCCCAATCATATTGCCATAAAATCGCTCCGTGTTCGCCTAGCTTAAAAGAACCACTAGTTTGCTCAATCCTCAAAGCAATTCTGTGGAGGAATACCATCTTCGTAACATTATATCTGATCTACGAATTTAGATCTTACATGTGCAGCAGAATTCTTCCTGTACATCTTCATTTTGATATTATGGGTCTAAGATATGAAGTTTTCACATCTGTATTGATATTTCTTTCTTATCAATTCATTATTTTATTATTCAGATACAGCATCTGTTTCATTTTTAGAATTATCTTCAACTTAGGCCACAAATTCTTTCTAGTCCCGCTTCAGTATATGTCCCGGATTCTGTAAATAGTCCCGGATTTTGTAAAAAATAGTCTTGCTTGTTTGTTTTTGTGTTTTCTTTGTCATCACTTTTTTCTAATAGTCAGAATTGTCTTGTCCCCGATTGGTGTCGGAAAAATCTTGTCACCCTAGGTATAATAGGCTTTGTCTGTGACTAAAAGATTTGAGCTCAGCAAAATAGCTACAGCAACTGCGGCTTATCAACTATGATCATCGTTGCTGATAAAACGATCGACTGCACTGAGTTTAAAGATCGGAGAACCCTCTTGTCAGCATCCATTCTCTTCCATTCACAGCGACGTAGTTGTAGACGTCAACTGTTGGGCTCTTTTTTTTTTAGTTTATTTCCAAAAACTATTGACAAACCTTTCATCACAGATGCTGTCTCCCTTTTCCCTCTTTGACATTGGATATGTTTACCACGAGGTTCAGCATCTGCCGATATCATTCTAAAATTTATTAAGTCATCTTGATTTATTAAGGGCTATCAAGAGGATAAGAAGCAGATAATGGAAAACACTTTCTTATTATTATGATTATTTTCATTATAATTATGATTTGTAATTACTTTAATGGACTCATAATGACTAATAAACATGGAGGCAACTAATATTATTTGAGAATACTAATAGCAACTTTATTAAACATTTAAGAAAGTAATTGCAAAACCCAAACGATTTTAAACTTAAACCGTACCAAATTTATATTAGTGATTACGATTACTCCATCATGAATCACTAAGATTTAGTGAATTTATTCTTCTTTGCAATTTCATTAATTTCTGCAAATTGTACAGTTAAAAATGAGTGTAAAATAAGTAAAATTGAAAACATAAAAGAAATATAAAGGTAATAATGTATCTTTTACCTGTATTATCTTTTAGAACCTATCCGAGACATAAAAGGTCATATAAATTTCCATTTAAAAAAGATACATATTGCTTTTGAATATTTAAGGAGATAATAAAATTTAATTTTCCTATTGCTAATGATAAATTTTGTTTATTTTCAGCAAAACAAATTATCATACGTCATTTCAGAGGGAATACCGAACTTCCGTCAGTTATAAGTAACAATCATTTCGATTTCAATTATCAGGTTATTATACCAGTTATATTTTGTAATATAGCAGTTGTATTTAGTAAGACTAGAAAGAATAGATTTTAATTTTCATTAAGAATTTTGACTAGTTCGTTTAAATTTGGACTACAGTATTTTGTTTGTAATTTTTTAAAATTCTTTTGCTAAATTGCCTTTAACAATTATTTCAAAGTAAGAATTAAAAAGAATATTAAAGTATATTTTGTTTAAGTGTAGCTCTCATAATTTTTTGCTTTTTTTCAAAAAGGAAGTTGTTCTTTTTCCGGATGTTGAAGTTCTTCCGGTAAGTGAAGTTTCAAACTGAAATTCTTCAAAAGCATAAGAAGAATTAGTTAGAAATAACAATAATTAGTTAGAAAAATTAAATTATGTTAGTTATATAGCGAATTTATAGTTTTGTATTTAATAGTCTTCTTCACTTGAAAAAAATAATTCCAAAACTTCTAATAGCCACAAAACTCTCAATATATTCTTTGCAAGCTTTATAGCGAAATAAGTGTAGTTCTAAGAGTTATTGGCGGTAAAGTAAATTTTTGGAGTGACAAACTTCGTTTATGACTACGATATTCTTTATTTGAAGAAGTATTTTTTTTTTTTTTCAGTATTAAAGTACAGTTTCCAAAACGCTTCCCTTTTCTTTGCATTAACTGAACATTGCTACGTTACATCAACCACAAGTTTTTTAGTTCTTTGCTTATGTTATAGAAACTTCATAATTAGGAATTACATTCGTTATTAAGGTATTCGTTATGGGAAATTCGTTCCATTTACTCCATTTTGTTATTGTATAATAGAATACGATATACAACTTCAATACTTCAATTTTTTTTATCATTATTTCTATCAAGTCATTCACGTTGCCAAACTTTCAATATATTGAAAATGAATTTTTTGAAGTTGCTTATTCAATTATCAGAAAATGATTTCAGCAGACAGGGTTCGATAGCTTGAGTGGCAATACATTTGACTACTGGCTGGAGGAGCCAGATTAGATTGTCATAGGGTGTTTTTTTTTTGGTTCTTTCTCTTCGAGACGAGTTGTAGAGTTTAACAGCTTTGTGAAATTAGAATCATATTTCTTTCTATGAATTAAATGGTCCGGCTGTCCACGTGACCTCACACCCTAAAAAAGCTGGGAGGTTTAGCTTTCGCGATGTTCAGGGACATAAGTTGAATTGTAGTGGAATACTTTAACGTTTAATTTTTATAGATACATCTAATATAATTTTGTTCATCTGCCGGTAAGATAACATCTTTCCCAATATATGCTTTTACCTCGACGTTTGTTTTTTTTTTATTTTCAAAGATCTGTCATTGTAACAAATTTTTCAGCATACTTTATTTTAATTCGTATTTGAAAAGGAGACAGAAATCATGATTGTAAGTACATATATTACTGTGAGCTGTATGAAGTATTAACTATAGTTGAATATAAAACAAAACAAAAAATATAAAACAAAATTTTTACAATGATCGTCGGAAGCGCAGTGGTGCCTCAAAGGAAAAAAATACACAATTAAAAAAACTCACTAATGAAAAATTAGTGAGAAAATTCATGTGGCAGCACAGCGCGGACCTCAATAAATTTTTTTACAGCATAAAAAATTCAATCTGCACATTGAATTATTAATAAACAACAAAGGGTGAGACCAAATTATTTACCAAGTGACATCCTTGAACAGCTGTTTCACACTCTTTGGCGATCATCAGCCAGGAGCAGTCACCAGTAAACAACGAGGTCTCCGTACTGAGGCTAATATGAACGATCATCGGAAGCGCAGTGGTGCCTCAAAAGAAAAAAATACACAATAAAAAACTCACTAATGAAAAGTTAGTGAGAAAATTCATGTTCCAGCATTATTGTTTATTAATAATTCAAATGCATAGATTGAATTTTTTAAGCTTTAAAAAAATTCATTGAGGCCTGCGCACATGAATTTTCTCACTAATGTTTCATTGATGAGTTTTTCATCGTGTATTTTTTCTTTTGATGCACCACTGCACTTCGGTCGATTATTCATATTAGCCTCTGTACGGAGGCCTCGTTGTTTACTGGTGACTACTCCTGGACCATGAAGAGCGTGAATCAGCTGTTGCACGATGTCAGTTGATAAATAATTTGGTCTCACCCATTGTCGTTTATTAATAAAACTTTTCGAACTTACGATTTTACCTAAGAAAGATACAACATTGATTCTAAAGCTATGTTTCGCATTTGAATATAAAAATAACATTAAAATTCTATATGTAGAAAAGGAAATAGGAAATTCAAGAATAAAATTCATTTTAATGATTAAGTTATCTAATCATTTTGTTGTTATTTCATCGATATATTTATTTTTCTTTACAAAATATTAAATTTTATTTGTTAAAGTCTACTTTCATGAAAATTCACTTATTTTTAGAATGATATTCTAACTGTTGAATGCACACATAATACAAGTGAAGAAAAGAAGAACGTTTTAGTAAGTATAAAGTCTTAAGAAAACAAATTTCTTTCGGTTGCGAATCAAGTTAACAAATCTTGATGCAATTTAAACCAATGTTAGACTCAAATTTCAATCCTGACTGTACCAATGCCAATAGAATGCAAATTACAGAAAATAAAAAAAAAATAAAAAAATGTCTAACTTTATATTTTAAATATCTAATTTTATGTTTTATTTTGTGTTACAAATTTGGAAATAAATAAAAATCAGATAGCTTTTTTAGTAATAAAAATATGGGAAATTAGAAGAATATCCATGATAATAAATTTTTTTTGACGAGTTTGCTATACTGGAATGTCAAGATTGGAAAATCTTCATGTAAAAGTAATTAGAAAAGAAACAGATTAATGCAAGTTTATTAAGTTTTTACCTTCGCTCCGATTTCTTAATGTTTAACTCATTTCAACAAAATGAAATTAGACTTATTAAAATATCAGTTCTTCCTATAATAACACTTTATTTTAATTTCTTTGAACAGAGGGTTTTAATGCTGAGGGATTATAATAAATTACACTATGTTTAACTGGAGTTGTTACCTATCAGATTAAATAATACCAAAATAACAGGAACTAGCATTTATTGTAGCAATTAATATTCAAAATTCTTTGAACACAAGTTTTTAATGATTTTTGAGATTAGCTGAACATTTCAACTCCTATAATAGAAGACTGAATGAACATACGCACAGGTAGTTTATGTTTAAATTTAATTCATACATTACTTCTGCCTGCCGGCGTGGTTGAGCGATCTTGACGGCGGTCTGCCGTGCGGGCATTCTGTCGGCACCCGGGTTCGATTCCCGGCCGTTTCAATTTCCTTTCCTGTGTTTGTCAGCCTCTTCTTCACTTTCTCTTCGGTCTGACGTCATTCCTTAATGGCGTCCTGGGGCAGGCAACAAGAAACCACCCCAGTATCTTTCCCCCCGGTGTTTCTGGGAGTTCCACGTGAATTCCATAGAATTGGACCTGTCTCCGGGCAGAATACTATGGATGGATGACATTACTTCTATACTGCATTATATCATTTAAAGTTGTTTTTTTTTAATGATAGCCTAACTATGAAGTAAACAATTATTATTAACACAAGTTTATGTTAGCAAATATGTAAGCTTATTAAAGTATTATCTGCATATTCTTAACACTAGCTGGATTCGAGTTAAAGTAATAGCAATTAATGTAGTAAAATTTATTATAATTTTATTAATAAGTTACTTTTAGATCATAAATAGCCAAAATAAGTACAATATTTTAAAAAGTTTTATTGCTTGTTTCTATTCTTGGCTTGACGTCAGTCTTCCAGAGAATACAGCAGTTGTCGAAAAACAAATCAACTAAAAAAAAAAAATAACTTCTTAAGACAAAATAAGATAAAACGAGAATTTTGGTTGAGGGATTTACAGTTACCTTGTAATGGTAGTACAAGTTTTCTTTCTTATCTAAGTGTCTCACCTTTACAAAACAGAAAACCAGCATTTCATAGCATTATAATTTCATGTTTGATACACTTTGTTGCGATAAAGATTACTTACTATGCTATACGTACTATTCATATTAAGGGTGTTTTAATGCCATCACATACAATCCTAGCTTGGTATCTATAATCTCAATATTGTGGCTCATTCAGACCAATTTGATGTGACGTAAGTGTTCAGCGTTTGAATAATCTTCATCATTGACGGACGGAGAAGCATATTTAAACATCAATATAAAAAATGTACAACTTTGCTTCCGCCGTTTGCCGATATGTGGCGACAACGATATGTGTGCTTCCGCCGTTTGCCGATATGTTTGCCGATATAAGTAGCGGTCGAAAGAAACAGATCGCAGACGTCAGGCAGTTAGCTTGGACCTCGGTCAACAGAACCCCATTCAAACATTAGTCGATTTGTGTCTGCATCATAAAGTTGTTCTCGATTGAAAATGTCAGTTTACGAGCCAAATTCTCGTCATTTGCGGGAGGTATTACTGTTTTGTTTCAATATGAAGAAAACAGCGGCTGAGTCTCATCGAATGCTCTCCAGTACGTATGGTGAGGATGCTATTAGTGAAAGAACGTGTCGTGAGTGGTTTCAACGCTTCAAGAACGGTGATTTTAACGTCGAAGACCGGCATAGTGGTGGAAGTGAGAAAGTTTTCGAAGATGCAGAATTGGAGACATTGCTGAGTAAAGACTCGCGTCAAACTCAAGAAGAATTGGCACGATCACTGGGAGTGACACAGCAAGCCATTTCAAAACGTCTCAAAGCCATGGGCATGATTCAGAAAGAAGGAACTTGGATCCCGCTCGAAAAAACGGCGGAAGCAAAGTTGTACACCTTATACTATAAATTAAAGTTCTTTAAAATTAGTCATCTGAACGTGCATTGATGGCAGATTATAAAAACGTTTTTAATAAATTTGGTACCTTGATTCCTCATGTATTTATCTCAAAAAAGAAAGCATTTTTATTTAAAATGTTTTGATAAAAATAAGTTTTATTGTTAACGCAGTTACTTTTATTGTCTGTAAGTTCTTCTGGATTCACGGATTTTTTTTTTTTTGTTCTTTGTTTTTATATAGTGATCTAAGATTTAGGAATTTGTGGATGTTGGAATATTTATGTTTTTATATATTGAGTTTCTTATTTATTTAGGGAGGAAAAACATCAGCGGATGAAATGTGTATGGCTTTCATCTTGTATTATCCACGAATGGGACTGAATAGATGTTATAGCAATGTTCCAGCTCAATTCGTTGTCAAATTAACAGGAATTGAAGAACTGAAGCCAATTAATAAGCCAGAGTAAGAAAATTTGACTTAGATAGACTAAAAGTATTCGAAATAAGAAATAGCATTTTATTTTGAAAAAAAATTCTGCAAATCTAGATCTTTCATATTGAGTGAAATTTATGGTAAAAATGTTTTTCTTATTTTTTTTAATTCAGTTAACTAATCAATAGGAAATATGACATCTTTAGGAATATGATATCTTTAGACTAATTTAATATGCAATAGATCATTCCAATTAGAACAACATTAGCATTTACTTGAAAAAGATTTTCTGCAAGAATGAACGATAGACTTTCGAAAGTCTTATCTTTTAATTTGTTTTCTAGTAATTATCATTGTTCAAAATAACGCACATAAACTAATATTTCCTATACACTATTTATTTATTTTGAATACCAGGCTTGTTTTGCTTTTAATATAAATTCAATTCTTGAATTTAATTTTGAACAAAGCTGTAACACTTAGCATTTAAATATATGTAGTTCCGCTGGGAAATGAACCCTTGGCTTCCATTATCATAGCCTAACTGACCTTTCGGAATAAAAAAAAAAAAGGATTTATGTCGCATTTTCTCCATTTTAATATGTTTCACCATTCATGCTTATTAATTATATGAAAATAATTTAAGAAATATTATAATTATTATAAATACGAAAACAGAATATATCTTTTTTTTTGATATGATATTAATCAATATATGGTTTATATATCTTTTTTTTTTATATGATATTAATCAATATATGGTTTTATTTTAAATTATGGTATAAAAAGTGTATTCTAAAAATTTTTTAATCCAAATTACATTTAATGTTTATCTAATTTCTTAATTTATTTATCTTAAATAAGATATTTTTTTTTTTTATTAACTACGTACCGAAACAGCTTAGAGTGAAAGAGAAATCTTCCTTGTCATAATAATGCATTTTATTTTATTTAAAAAAAAGTAAATAAAATTAAACTTATCAACTCAGTATCAGCTCATCTTAATTTTGTTTTTAATTTTCTTTTAATCAAATAAATTTTGTTCATATTTCCTCTGATCTCAGTGAGCTGCAGATACTGTGTAAATCCAAGTGATGAAAGTTAATGAACTTGAAATAGGCTGTCTTGGATTCCCAGTTTCAAAAATTCAAAAAACAGCTCAATGATGTTTATTTGTATTTCTGTTTTTTTTATGTATTTCTGTTATCAAATGTAGTACTATTCCAACGTTTTTGTTTACTTCGAAATCATTTGCCTTTCATATAAAAATATTACAATTTACATATCACTTACTGGAGACTTTAGTTCAAAAGGTTTTTTTTCCCCCTTCGCACAGCCTCGGTGTTCATGAATCAGTAAATGGGAAACAGTCTAGCAATTATAATAGCCAAAGATTAAAGTAACTTTTACGCATTGCATTGTTTCTTGCATTAAACATTAACGATTATTTGATATTTATGTTGAACCATATACCAACCTAACTGCCGTTTGGCTTATTTATTTTAGAATAATCAGTGATTTATAAAATAGCCAGAAATTAAATACTTAGGAATTTATTTATTTATTTGTTTATCTTACTTATTTTTATTTTAGCGATGAACCTATCATACAATATCCAATATCTCTTCAAAATACCACTCTCCGTAGCTACATTAAAAATCTTACTTTATCTAAAACCCAAATAAACGATTTGCGCAACGAGGAAGTTATGGGGACGAAAAGTGTTACCTGTTTAACAGATAAAGGACAATTAAAAGTAAGTTTTATCAACGAAAGAATTTGCGATGTTGATATTTACATTGTACTGAGATTACCGAATTTATGTTTTCTTTGTAAACATTTGTATAATTTACTGTGTAATTTAAATAAGATATTTTAATTTTGGCACATTGAAGTTAATTAGTTGTCTATTTCTGATTTTCCAGGAGAAATATGTAAAATATCCAGAGAACTTTGTACCTTACAGTAAAAAAGATGGCTGCGCACTGAATCGCTAAATGACTCCATTACATTAAATATGAAATTTGTATATAAATCACAATTAATCTGTAAATTGAATGAAAAAGCGAAATGTTTATGCGAATAATGTATGTATAAATTACTATGACTATTTAAAGCTTGACAAAATGTGACAAAGAAACAATTGAAGCGAAGAGAAAACCATTACTATCTCTTTTATAATAAAAGAATAAATGATAGGAAGAATAAACAATAGAAAGAAATAATTAATTAGAATAAATGTGATTTCCATGACTTTGAACAAAACAGAAGATAAGAAGAAATGAAATTAGGCAAAAATTAAAATTGGAGGTTTTTTTAAAATATATTTCAATATTATTCTTATTTAAAAATCTCTTTTTTCTTTAAATCATAAATTTATTTACGAATTCTAATTATTAATATTTTCTTCCTTGCTGTTTTCATCATTCTTTGTAATTTTTAATAATAGTGAAGAATCCACTATCATAATAATATCCTTCTATCATAATAATAAATTAAAATGTTTAATTGAAAATAGGAAATAGGAAATAAAAAAATAATTGATTTTTATTTTTATAAACTGCTTATTTTTCATTTTGAATTACTCTTATTCCCTGACAAGTAAATAGTTAAAATAGTCGTTAAAATAATAAAAAGAAATTAATTAGATGTTTGAATGTTTTTCAAGCATTTTTATAGGAAATTTTTTTAAGGCAATATCTTTTTTATTGTTTTGCAAATTATTGTTATTATTGTAAAAAATTCTTGAGATCTTTATTATAACAAAGAAAACATACCAAAAGATATGTAAATTGTTTTCTAACAAAATAAGCATATGTAAATTATTGTTATATGTATTGTAAGATTCTTCGAATCTATGTATTATTAATTTTTAGAAGCGGCTTGAGAAAGTCAGGAAATTACAGCTGATGAAATATTGTATGTAAATGTGATGAATATAAATGAAGATAGTTCAGGATGTTGTCTAAAATATCTTTTGTTGTTTATATTTCAAATAAATAAATAAAATTTTCAATAAAGAAGTTATGATTTCACTTTCTGAATTGATTTTTTTCTTTAATTTTCTCATGGAATTTCTATACTTGTTCTTAGGATTATTTTTATTCTAAATGTCGTGTTCGCGTTCTGAATCCGCTGAACATTGCTCACTACGTTTGTCGTCGGAAAGCGGTGCGACTGGAAAGTGAAACAAGGTTGCTTTCGTGTTGTAGAGCTTTTGGAAACGGAAAGGAGGGAACGTGAGAATCTGGTCGGCTTTCAATCACACTATTCTTCTTATACGATTTAAGTTATTTGTAGCGTTTTGTAAAATACATGTGTAAAGATAAGCGTCAGTCGAACGAAGAATCCATGTTCACTTCACCAGACAAGGAAAACTAAAAACTTGTAAATTTTCCAGGGGAGAGCTGGAGATGGATAGGCCTATAACAAAATTTATGAGGGGGGGGGCAGTTTCCCCCCCCCCCCTTTTCCTCCTGTGCCTCCTAGGGTCGCCTGCGCTTACTGTATGATTAGTTAAGCTTAAATCATGAATTTTATTGTAGAATTCGAATGAAAAGTGACCTTGAGTACTGACTGTGAGGAAGGCTTAGGAACTAGGCACATCCACCCGATCTATTTCGTCGCCTCATTCAATTTTAATATATTGTGTTTCCGTTCTTTATTTCCTTAATTATTTATTCCAATTAATTTTCATTTCAGATTGTTTTTACTTTGCATACCGTCACTCATTGTAGCTTAGATAATCTGGTAAGTAAGAATTAAAAATTTTTGAGGGAAGGAAAGGTTGCCATATTTGTAATTATGAGTTTTTCTGAAATTTAGGAAAGTTTTACTTAATAAAAATCATAATATAAAATAATTACTGTTGGAAGTAAATTATTTTTAAATTTTTATAAAAGCAGAGCACCTAGCTTCACGATGGACTTCTAGATTGTTAGTGGAGCTCTGAATTTAAAACCCAACATTAAAGAAAAAATAAATTAAAAATGTTCAGCAAATGCTAAGGGTAACTTTGGGATGCCTAGTAATTGTCAGTAAGAGATTAGTGAAATCGAATTTTGATAAATTCAATTAATATTTTCGTAGTTACCTCAAATATTTAGACAAGGTAAATTAAACATAACTAAGAAGAACTGCCATCATCTTAACGACATCCGAAAACTTCTATGTCATACGACACGTAGTGTGACTATGAGAATTATCTATTAAAATACTGTAGCGTGCTTAAAATAAACACTACAGGATGATTAAAAGAATAACAATTTTAATACTTGACAAAAATAAAAAATAAAAAAAAATCTCGATAACAGAACTTAATAAATGAAATTAGAAAACTGAATTTCTATGGCTCAATCACATTGAAATTAAATGCATTATTAATTACACAAGCTCATGTTCAGCAACATGAGAAAATAAAATATAATGAAATAAATTAATTAATCGCTTTGGAAATTATGAAACATTTCCCTAACGATAATAATATAAAGAATTACAATAAATAATCCTGTTATACGATGAGGAAATAAGGTAAATTCAGGTCAGAATAAATATTGCTGGCAAAGTATGCATACTCGCGAAAAACACAGTATTACTAAGCTAAATTTACATATAGCTTACCGTAAAATTTCCGTATTTACTGTAAAATTTCTACAATTTCCGAGCTGATTTTTGAAGATTGCATTAATTAAAACGTTTACAAAACTTTATTCGATGATCGAATCAGACGCCATCTTGAAATTCGAATCGGCTAAACCGGGGAATACAGTACCTGTCAATCATAGTCTTCGTAAGGATACATCCGCGCAGGGATACATGATGGTGCGTATTGTTATCTCAAATCGCAGTTAGCCAGATGAGGGTTAGTTTTCCTAGTAAAAGTTCGTGCAAAACCATCTTTAAATAAGCTTATCTGCAAATCTCAATCTACTTTCACTAGTTAATTGAAAAACTAAAATTCATATCTTAAAAGTAGTGCCAAGGCGGCCATCTTGTCAAAACTCGATCATAGTCCAAAACAGTCTGGTACCGTAATCTCCCGTTTCACCTTCGAATCTTCCTTTAGGCTCCCGTTCTCTCATATGGCTACTGTCCAATGAGAATGAATACTGTTCGAAATTACTGGATTCAGTCCACATTACATCCAGTCTTTAGCAGATCTGTAATGACTGTCTGGTAACCTTTTATGACGTGATTCTAATCCTAAGTTGAATTGATGGCTCGACTCCATTTATCAGCCAAGGTAAACCGGAGGGAAATCAATAACTCATAAAGAGGTTGAAACTCTTAAAAAATATGTCTTAAACTACCAAAAAGCAATAACTACTACTTTTTCTTTACATTAATTTTCAATAAATAGGGAAAAGTCCCATAAAATGAATAATAACTAAAAATTGAGTTTCCAAAAGTTGACTTTTACATGAAATGGATCTTTAAAAAAATAATTCAAAACTTAGGGAATTATCAGGGAAAGAAAAACTAAGATGCAACTTATCGAGACAACAATTCATCTTGAATTGGAATAAACATATTTAACGTGTGTTGTAATAATAACAAAGTAGTGGACCATTACCGCACTAAACATTTCATCAGAAATGAAAACGAACTAAAATTCAAACGAAAACGAAAAAAAGCAATCAGCTGAAAGGTCATGTGATGCCAGACCGATTGTTGATGGTAAAGTTCATACAGGAGGGGGTGACAGGTTAATTCATCTTGAACTTAATACTTAAAACATTAACTTTGTGTCATTTCATCTTGAATAAACTGTAATTCTTAAGACATCAACCTTGAGGATAAATAGTTTTAACTAACAGAAACTTTAATAAAACATTTTCTCCTTTCCATCACAACGGGGAAAAATAATCAAACTTCTGAGGAACTCTTAAATTATATAACAACTGATTAAGAAATTCTCTAGTTATGAGTATTAAGAAGGCTTCCACGATTCTGTTCTCCAGACATCATGATTCCTTAAACAAATGGGAGTATGATAAACAGTTCCAAACAAATCGCTCAATTCTCTTCCCACCTTTTTACATACAAACATTGTGTAATAGGGGATTTCAAAATTGCTTATATGGTATTACAAGACATAAGATAAACTCCATGGGCTGAAACTTCAACTAATATTGATCACGCTTTCATTAACATTCCAAAATAAAAATTTCAAACTACATTTTTAAAGAGACAATCTCGGATTACTACTTAATTTTCCTTCAGCTAAATAAAAAAATAGTATTTAGTAACAACTAAATAAAAAAAATAATAGTAATGATAAAACATTAAGTAATCAAACTACAAAATTGTTAGTAAAGATAAATTGGAAAACTACTTGCAGAAGATACTGGACAAAATTCAAAATACAGAAATTACAGACATAGATACATTATATAACGAAATATTAACAGAATATAATAATTAAAAATTAAAAATAAAGAACAATATAAAACATAGAAAGGTTTGTGAGAATCCGACAAAACTTACAAAAATGAAAGATAAAAGATTCCAGAAACAGTGGATTACAGATGATCTCATTAAAGATATCAAAGAAAGAGATAGGCTATTTAAAAAAAATACAAACCCACACTCATCACATTACATTACATTAAAAAATACAAAAGTAAGAAAACTAACGTCTCTTATTATGAAAACTACAAATCTTTCAGAAACAAATTAAATTCAAAAATCACATGAACAAAAAAATGAATATTATTATAATAACTTTAAGATGAATAAAAAAAATCCAAAACAATGTTGGAACGAAATAAATCATCTATTAGGAAGATCAACCAAACAACAAAGCAATGACAACCGAGAACTTGAAAAATTCTGTGAAAGTATGGAAGGTCCTAACAAGCAAAAAAACTGGCAGATAAATTCAGTACGTATTTTGCCTCTATAGGGAAAACTTATAATAATTCATGTAACATTATTATTAATATTGATTTTTTACGTGCGCGAAATTGTTTCTTAATAATTGGATGACGCCTTCGCACTAGTCAGGTAAAAGGTTAAAAATTAAAAAATTAAAAAACGAAACTGAGCCAATTTCTCGTAATGATGCACTTTTGGCTTATTGCGTGTTCCCAATTTTCAACAAATAATTAAAAATTGATGTAAACGTTTAATAATAAAAAAGACACAATTTCTAGAAAATAGCATTTCCTTCCTTTACATTATTGCCTAAATTTAATTGTTTTGTTTATTAACGACAACGAAATAGCATGTGACGGAGGTGAGATAGTTGCAATTTCAGCCAGTTCCCATTCAACTACCTCCACCTTTGATGTCTGAAAGACAAAATAAATTTTACTTGTTTAGAATTCTTATTGATATGGATTAGTTTGAAAGTAATAATACTGTCTTGGAAAGCAAACAATTTTTAAACAATTCCAAGTTAATTAAAAAAAATGTGATATGCCTGTTCCCGAAATGCGTTCTCATCTCCGTCACACGAAGTAAATACTTATTTTCTGAAAACGCAGAAACCTTGTCTTGGTTTTCGAGATGTCCAATTGTCATGGCCACCTTTCCTCAAACTACCCAGCACATCTTTTGCTCCCGCTAAGTACAGATTTCGTTAGGATTCCTAATTGAAAATCGAATTTATGCAGCGTATACAAATAGGTTATCACCTCCGTTCTCATCCTAAATTGTTGAAATATTAAGATTTTCTTTTAAAAATTGAGCTAAATCCATTACAATTGAAACATTCTTGATAGATGAATTGGATGGCAGCGGCTGTTGCTGCTAATAGATCAAAGAGATCCATAAAATAAACATTTTCTCACCTCCGTCACTCTCACCTCCGTCACATTTAGCTTAGTGACCATGGTGAGACTACTTGTTCGGAGGCGAGACTTACTTTGGAATGAACCAAAAACTCACGTGTTTGTAAAGAAATCAACCTATATAAAGCATGATTACAAAATATATAGCCTACTTTTAAGGAAAGTAAATTGAATGAATCGGAGCTCTATCATTTTGCTGAACTGTGCAAGATTTAGGACAGAAATTTCAAAATAAATGATCAAATCGTATTAAAATCTTAATTTCTATTAAGTCCTTTTTTCAGCATAATAATCGTTTGGGTTGGATTCGTTAATGTAGGCTATGCGAGGTTTTTTTATTAAATTTATTGGTCTTGGCAGAAATACAGATTTTTAGTAATTCAGTAAGTTATAATTTGTTAAATGGAACAATTACGGTAGCCATTACAACATTTTTTTTTTAATATTGAAATAAAACTTTGGTCATTATATCCAGTCGGCAATAATAGGTTTGTGAAGCCGAGTTTGTAAAGCCGATTTATAACAAAAATAAGATTATTGACTTAATATCTGAAGCAAAGCACACAGGTATAATTCGGCGCTGCTTTGATAACTGGAAAAAGGCAGTAAGAGTATTTGTCAAACAGTAACATCTTATTCATGAGTTACATCAGTTATCTCAAGTCTGAAATTCTGCTTAAGCTAGTAATATTAAAGTTGATTTGGCTGATCGCCTGCGCTTCTGTAACTGCTATCTCACCTCCGTCACAATTTCTCACCTCCGTTCGTACTACTTTTTAGCTAATAACTCATAAAAAATTAAATTGTAATTTATATTTATGCATTGTAAGTATTAATGAAACCAATATCAGCATGCAAAAATCAATTTAGAAGTTTTAGCACTGTTAAATTAATTTAATTATGCAGTGTTTATCAAGCAAAACAAATAAAAATTGAACACAACATCTATTTTGGTATCGAAATTCGTTAAATACAGGTTTAAAATTATTTAGTCACTGTCAGCGGGACAAAGAGGGTGTATTTTTCAGAAATGCCAAGATATTTTTGTAAATTATGTAACACATTATTTTTGCAGAATTTATTTTTGTGTGGCTGAGGTGAGGTGATCGGTGTACAAAAAAATACAAAAAGTGTTAAAAATAG
Organism: Thereuonema tuberculata; assembly: GCA_023159025.1. NCBI lineage: Eukaryota > Metazoa > Arthropoda > Chilopoda > Scutigeromorpha > Scutigeridae > Thereuonema > Thereuonema tuberculata. The sequence goes on along the minus strand of JAFIDM010000002.1, from coordinate 80,043,608 downwards.
ATAAATCGTTGTTAAACTTTGTGCTTAGTTCCTTAACATGATCACACACACATATATCCAGCTTTAGAACTAATTTTCAATAAAAAAAATAAAAATTGATATTTGAAGATCTTCAACTCTCTATTTTGCATCATTTTCAAAAATTGGCTCAACTACTAGTGTCGACTTCTAAAAGACGAAGTCTTCATCTGGTCAAAGAGCAATAAAAATTATGGGTTATATGGCTTTTTGGTTTTTCATTCGGGTAGGTTGACGGTATATGTGACGTATGGGAAAGGTTTATAATGAGGAAGAAGGGGAAGGGAGGGGAAGGAAGGATTGTACTGGGGGGGTGTTGGTTATTGTGATGTTTTTTCCCCTTCTTTTTTTTTCTAAATCCATATTGCTGGATGAATTGCACTGACAAGGTTTCATTGTACGCAATGTAAGGAAACAATACACATAATCATGGCACCCAATGCGTAAATAATTGTACCTAAGTATTGAAGAAAACTGTTCCCTTCCGTAGAGAACCGTTGCAAAAGTTGCAGACCTTGCCCTCATGCCCTTCTCCTTGTGTTGGTAGGACAGATTTCGTGGAACCCATCGGGAACAAACTTTCCGGTACAGCAGAACATCGTGAACAATGTGACGAACGCTTTCTAATGACATTCCCAATTCTACCGTCATATGCCGTTACGTGATCCTCCTGTTGTCCTGAATCAGCTCCTCCACGCGAGCTGTGTTCAAATCTGTTGATGCCGTGCTGGGTCGGCCACTGCGATCCTCGTCGGTGACATTTTCTCTACCGGCCGCAAACTTTCGACACCATTCTGCGACATGCTGACGAGATATTACAGTCTCTCCGTAAACCTCTACCAGCTGCCGGTGAATTTCAGCCGCGGTTACATGTTTCACCCACAGAAATTGAATAGCTCGCGGATTTCTTCGCGAGACCAGTTTTCCAAACGAATCGCCATTTGTGTTTATCCACCACTAGCGCTGAAACTCTGCACAGTTGCCAACCGCATGTATTAGAATTACCGCACACTACTACCGCACACTACTAATTTCTCTATAACCTACGAAACTTCAGGAATATCGGCCTTGTAACCTTAGATTCTGATCACCCCTCGTAAAAAATAAAAAAATTATTATTATTACTATAAAAACTAAAAAATATATTAAGTTTCAGTATCTCTTGGCTGGATTTTCAGTTTGTAATTCCAATGAGTTTAAATTATGTAGGATATGGTAGGGTAAGATGACGAACTTAAACTTTAGAGATTGTCCCTCGGCTTAGTAAGTGGATTAAAAACCTAAAATTTGAAAGGACACTTCTTGTAACCTTTATGTTCAATAAAAAAAATATGAAACGCTGTTCTACCCTCTCGAATTATGAAAAATATTTCACCAAAAAAAAAGGAGTAATTTTCGTCATCTTACCTCACCTAAGGGGTAAGATGACGAAGGGGGGTGGGTAAGATGACGAACAGATAAAAGTAATACATTAAGATAGACATTTTATTTTAAAAATGCAGAGAAACAACTTCACTAACGTGTGGCATGAAGTAAAAAAGTCAAAGATGAAACACTTAAAATATAATAACAGATTGCTCGTAATGAAACAAAACTTTGAAGAATTAGGTACAACAAAAATTTAGAAGAACATTATTGTTGGCTCTGGCACGTTTATGTTTCTTTGCTGCAGCATTTATACTTGAGGTTTTATCTTTTATAATACTTCAGCAATAGCTGCATTCATTGTCGCCTTATCCCAAGTTCCCGTGTCACTTTTCCTTATATAATTTCGTGCCATGTTATTTATAATACCTAAAATATTCAGAGATAAATAGTCATACATGAGGATTTAAAATAAAAGAAAAAAATAACTGCAACTAAAATTCAGTTTCAAAACCAATTTTTAAAATAGGACAAAAGCTATTCATAAAAGGTATTCTAAACATGTTGGGTAAGATGACAAACTAAGCAAACTTCTCGTCATCTTACCCCACGCCGCCAATTTGGTTTAGAACTTATTTATCATTACCGTAGCTTATCGTAAGCAACCTGAACCACACATGGTTCTTAAATTATGAGTTGTATTTTGAGAATATTTTATGAAAGAGCAAAAACAACTTAACGTAGTCGAGTAATTCCTTACGCTGTGAAGTCGAAAAATTACAAACGCATGGGAAACAAACACATCTTAGTCGCTACTGCTCGCAAAACAATCTGGCCCGACATCCCTTGCAGTGAACTTCGTTACTAATCACCTGAGTCTCAGAAAGTGCGTGGACAGGTGCTCCTATCTATGAATGCATCGGAGAAATACAGAGTTCGTCATCTTACACGCTTCGTCATCTTACCAGACTTTCCCCTACTCTTCATTTCAATGCTGTGTAGTTTATTAAAAAAATATGTAAATCTAAATAAATATAAATCTACATTAAATAGTATGTAAATTACAAACCGGTAGTCGAATAAATGAACGTGCTTTGATTTGATGAAAGTTAATGGGCTCTAATCAGTATTTATGAATTCAGCAAATGGAATTTTGTTTAAATTGTTTCTGTTAATGAGGGATTATAATTTAGAAATATGGGAACTTGCCTTTAATATTGTATCTAGTTATCTGAAATTAGGAAAACAGCTTTGGTATAGAAACATATCAATTTAATTTGTAGTCTATTATTATTATAAACTGTACATTGTAAAGTCTCGATTAACGAACTATTTGGTGGAGGGGGTGTCCGTTATTGCCGAAAGTCCATTAAATCGAATGTGTTTTAAAAATTTTTCCCCCGATGTCGTAATAACGTTATATATTATGCATTTGTAATTACATAAGTCTTTCAGGCACAGTCTTATGGTCAAGGCAACGGACTGCCACCAGCCTGATACGTAGGAACCTGATTTTAAATGCCGGCATGGGGCTTGCATGTTTCTTTCTCTTCCAAAAGCCAGACTTGTCACCCTATACTTATAGATCCAAAAGACAGTGGCATTTATTATCTCATAATACATTGTAACTCTTATAACTAATAATTCAAAAAATGCATCCGCGAAAAGTCACAACAACATAATTAAATAAAGATCACACTTATGGATATAAAAGATATAAACGATCAAAATGTAAACAAATACAGAGAAATGCGTTAGACTAATCTCTTGAATCTAACAGCGGCATCTTGCGTAGCTTGATTAGAAAATACTGATTCAATAATTCGCACTGGAAACTCATCAGATATGAGGTTCTCATTATTTGTTTTAAACATTGTGACCTTAGTATTAATGGTGTGAACCCAGGATCGTAAATATAAATATAATATGTTTAATCCTCAATTTACCCCCCCCCCAAAAAAAAAAAAAACATAAAAAATAAATATTAAATGAAAAAGAATATAACATGCCCCCAAAAATATATAATCATTGAATTTTCTAAGAAAACCAAATTAAATAATTATATTGAAGATTAAAATTTCAAATAAATTTTAAGAACCAAAAAAGAAAAGAAAATGGAACTTCAATATTTACAATTTAATCGTATCGAATAGAAATGCTTTAAAAATGTTTACTGAAAGAATTCATAACAAGATTGTTTATCGCTGTCTGAATTGGTTACAAGTTATTAATCAGTTATAATAAAGAATGTAGATTCATTGCTATGTCTAATCAATGTTCTTAATTTATCTTAAATAATTAATTCTCAAATAAAAGTTTTGACGATGGAAAACTTTTGAGAAAAAGTTCCAAAATTTAAAACAAAAAAAGGAAAGGAAATAAAAAGAAAAAGATTACACTGGTCAACATGATTTTTTTCACAAGAAAACTAAATATGAGTTCTAGTGTAGTTTTATATACTGAATTCAAATATGTAATCAAGAATTTTTCCATCAGGCATAGTTTTTTGGTGAGGGTCATTTTTGTATAATATACGTCTGTGTATTAGTTTTTTTTTAATATACTTCTTGTAAATTATAGAAGTGGTAATTTTATTCAGAATAATTTGGCTCCATGCAGACTTATTCATGTTGAAACATTTTCTAACTCTGTAAAGGCTTATTCATGTTCTAACATGTTCAAATATTGCATTGTTTTGAACAGTAAGCAGATGGGCAGTAGCCAGTATTGAAATTGTAGTAAGCCTGGCAACATGTGTAGTGGTTTTCTGTTGTATATTGTTTTTATTTGTAAGTTTTATGAGTTTTATAAACGTTTCAAAATGCCAAGAAAGTATTTAAATCAACCAAACAATTTCTGCTATGTCTGTGGAGAACTGACTTTCAAATCTCAGAGGCGAAATTTCACATCACTTGTGAAAAAATATTATGAGCTTTATTTTGGATGTAAAGCTGGTGATTTCGATAAAGACTCGGCCCCAAATGTATGCTATGTATCATGGTTAGGCTTGTCACCGGATGGAAAAATGGTACTCATCATATACCGTTTTCAGTCCCTACGATTTGGAGGGAACAGAAGGACTATTCAATTGACTGTTATTTCTGCTTAACTAACATTAAAGGAATTACATCCAAAACAAAATATACAGTTAAGTATCCCAATTTGACATCTACAATGAGACCTGTGCCACATAGTGAAGAGCATCCTGTTGCAAAGTGTCCAGATTTCATGACCTTAAGTGATAACTCCGACTCTGACCCAACTCATACTGAAGACGAAAGAAAGGAGGGATGTAACCTTACATTTGAAGCAAGTAGTTCATCAGAATCTCACTTTTTATCTCAAGAAGATCCTAATGATCTTATATGGGATTTAAATTTGTCTAAACAGTCGGCTGAGCTTTTAAGTTCCAGGTTCAAAGGTTGGAATCTACTCCAAAAAGATACACAGATATGCGTTTATCGTAGTCGCAATAGTGATTTAAGTGACTACTTCTCTAAAGAAGGCATGTAGTTTTTTATAATAATGTTTGTTCAGTAATGGAGATTCTTGGACATCAACACCAGCCAGATGATCCCACCTAGACTTCTTCCCTGAAAATCTTGGATTCTTTCTCTGATGAACATTGTGAGCATTTTCATCAGCAGATTTCTACTATGGAAACGAGGTACCAGAGGCGTCACTAGGGTTGGTGTCACCAAAAAAAAAAAACCTTCTAAAACTATCTGTTCAACCGAAAAAAAAAAAGGAAACCTTGTAAAAGCATTTTGGTGTCACCCCTTGTGATGGTGTCACCCGGTGCGGTCCGTACCCCCCGCACCAGTGACGCCACTGCGAGGTACCAAAGCAAATGGAGTCCCAGTGCGCTGGCCGACTACTGCTGGCCCATGAAGAGAGACATCCCGAAGGCAAAATATAACCGAAAATCGTCATATACAACTTTTTAGGTAAGACAAAATTAGCCGTATATTTATTATTTAGTGTTTCGTGAGTACTAATTCTTTTAAAACTTTAAACACGTGTCACAAAAAAAACCTGCCTGATGGAAAAAAATCTGAGAACATATTTGAACTCAGCATGGAAAAGATAGTTAGATTCCGTTTATTTAGTTCTTATGAAAGAAAAAAAGTTTTTTTTTTTTGTAGACCAGTGTTATCTATTTTTAACATTATCCTCTTCATAGACTGAGACGGGGAATTGAATAAATAAATAAAATATTTCAAATACAAGGTTAACTAAACGTAATGAAACTTGGCCTACTTAGAGCACTCTGAAGTCGTAACCAATAAGCGGATGGACACCAAAATTTGTATACAGATTATTCAAAAGATGCGGAAAAGGATTGTACAAAAAAAATAAGAGAAATAAGCTTAACATGCAGATTCATGCCTCGAGTTTTTCAAGAAAGTGTAGTCTAAGACGGCTGTTTCGTCATTATTAGGATTCCTCAACCAGACTTATCACTTCGATGACGAACTCTGAAGGCATGAAAAGATATGGAACCCACACCCGCTTCGGGATATGAGCTCCAATCTGCACGTTAAGCTTATTTCTCTTATGATTATTCATTGTTGGTGGTGTCAGCTGTGCTGAAAGTTTTGGGACATTTCTGAAACCCTGTTGAGTAGCAGATATTTTTCTTCTCCTGGTTGTTTTTGTTGGGACTCACATTTGTTACAGATCTCTATTAGGCCTTGTCCCTATGCAAGCATGCGGTTGTCCTTTATTTTGATTTATTTAGGAAATCGCTGAGGAGAAAAAGAATTTCCTTGTTAATTTCGATCTCAGTATCTGTAATGGAGAAACATAAATTTCGAAAAGATGTCAGCAACTATTCCGTGCAATTTCTTTTAATGATCTCAGTACAAAAAAACCCAAAACCACTTTATACGAGTAAAGAACTTCAGTTGAATTAGAGGATAGGAGAAAGTGAAAGTGAAATAGAAAAATAAAAACATCATAACAATAAATTTATTTCGATTTTTTTTTGTACTTCCGCGATCGTTAGCCTATATTCTAGCTTATAAATTAACAGACACTGTCTATCTTTAGTACATTAAGCTTATGTAGTTTATATCTCGTTTCCAGTTTGAATTACTATTAGGAAGAGTTTTTAATTGGAAATTTAAGAAAATGTTTTAGTCTTTTTTTTCATCGTCACATTTCGTTCCGCCATTTTATTAACAAATTAATACAGCTATTTTTTTTTTTTTGTTCGGAAATAAACCGATCACTGAGCGGTAATGACGTAGTAATGCCTTGATAATGTTTAGTCAAATTTGATTAAAAAAGAAATTACTTGCATAATAGCATACTTAAATACTTTTTTTCTGTTGTCTTCTAAACGTTTTTCGAACAAACATCGAAAAATGTAATATGACAAATAAATAATATTCACATTAAATGAAAAACAAATAAATAAAGAAAATAAGAGCTGTTGACTGCATCAAATAATTGTTTTAAATTTTCACATAAATAATATACAAATTAGAATGAAAAACTATGAAATATATCATTTCTATATCAATTATGTAATTTCAAGATAATGGTATCCGCAATATCTTGTGATATCTAGCGATGCAATATCTAGTGATGCAATATCTTCATTGGATTAATTGGTGTCCAGAAACGAGGGTTCGTGGCGAGAAAGGTTTCTCCCATGTTGTTATGTTGCTCATGGTCGAAGATAACTAGCGCTCCTCCCTTGTCCTCTTTGTGATTTGCTTGATCCAATTAATTCTAGCTTTGGTCTCTTAGTGGATTCAGGTTAGAAACAAAAGCACATTTTCTATGAATTAACGTCTGAACCCTAGAACGATGCTGCGGACAACACTGGCGGGCACCTTATGTATGACGTCCTCAGCATGGTTGATGAACTGTAGGTGATTCGGCTGCCAATTATAGCCCTTTTTGAAGAACCGAAATTTGTGACGTATTTAAAGTATGTGGTGATTTATGATGTAAAGTGAGAGTGCCGGAATGGAATGGCTATTTCTTGAAGCTGACACGGGCCAGTTTATTGGAGTGTATATTAATTATACAGTATATGCACTTCGCTTCGCTAGGAAAACTCTTCTCTCATCTTCTATTGAGGTTTTTTTTAACTAAATATCGCTGAAGTTAACTTATTCAAGGCTATTCAAATAGAGTTATTTCGCAAAGGACAGTAAATTATTTGAAAATCTTATTATTTTGTCTTTATTATGTTAACTTCGCCAATGATAAATGATCAGGTTTAATCTGTGTAGGAGGTCGATTATCGAACGCTAACTCGCCTTTCAATGGTCAGCATTCTGAATTACTTCCTCGAAAAGACCTCGGCCTATATTTTGTTTTGTTTCATTGAATATTCCAAGCAAGATATTCAAATGCCAGAAAAATGATGATTTTTAATATTTTCTTTATTGCATTTCCCTCAGTGGTTGTGCCTCATTTCCGCATTGTTTGTTGTCTTACTTCCGTGTGATATCCGGGTATTAAAATAGCTTGGTCGACTATCACAACACCGCATCTGCAATATCCAGAATCATAGCCGCAGTGCCTGTAATCATCGCCTCCAGAGCACCGAATCCTTCAGAGGGTAATCAGTTTGCATCTTCCCAGTGTGCTCTAAACGACAGCCATACAGATAATATCAAGCATTGTGTGCATTACTGTGCTCCAGAAGTGTAGTAGCAGAAGAAAGTGAACCAGCAGTTGGAGTCTGTGTTGTTCTTAACAAGTATTACCTTTTCATCATGGGCTTCAGAAACTGCAAAACCATGATGCAACTGCATAATAATTTATAAGGTCAATAAGCATAATTATGTTTAAGCATTATTTTATTAGTCGATAATCTTAGGCCGCGCGGTTGGCGATGTCGCTAAGACACTGGCCTCTCACCTTTGAGTCCCGGGTTCGGTTCTCATGTGGGTTTTGTTGATGGTGGCGATCCGCACTGGGCAGATTTTCCCTGGGTTCTCCCATTTCCCCTTCATTTCTCACACCATCCTTTCTCAGTCTTTCTCCCCGTCTGTCCTTCTATCCGTGGGATAGTACAAAAGATCTTTCAGATCGACGTGCTCGGCTGTCAAGCCACCCACTTTCGATTAATCTAATCTAATAGATAATCTTTAATTTGTTATTCGTTATTACCTTTTTTAAAACTGATTTTTATTTATTCCTCCTCGCTCTTAACCAAATGTATAGTGTAACTCCTAATGAACTTTGTACATACTTATATGTAATTTTTACAAATACTTATATGTAAAAACTTTATCCGCATAAAACTATCGATCAAGCAAAACAACTTTCTGTTTTATCAAAAGAGAGCATGGGCAAAAAATGATTTTTTTTTCCCACGTAAATATCGATCACAGCTGTTCCAATACATAAATTTGAAAATAATTGTCAGTGTGACAATTAGTACACCTTCATTGTTTTTCTAATGATGTCAGCAAAATGAAATATAATTTTATTTTGAGTAAAGAACAATCATTTGTCATAATAATGAAGTTATATTGTTTCCTTTTCTGTTTCCGCGATCATTAACTTAATTTACAAGCTACAGGACACTAAAAACTAACAGACACTCTACATTAAGCTCATTAAATTGGTTTTTCTTTTTCCCAGCAGGAGTTTATAGGGTTTTTTTTTCTAAATTAAATACTTTCTGGAAAGCTCCAATTTTTTTCTTTTCTTTTGAAACACCTTTTTTCTTTTGAAATACTATTAGTGAAAGTTTATCAAAACTTAATTGTAGAATATATTTTAGTGAATGTATTTTATTTTTTAATTTTTTTATTAAACCAAAAATCGGTTTAATTATTTAGAGCATTTCGAAAGCATCTAGATTTAAATAATCGACTTGTAGCATTGGAGAGATTTAGAAACCTGAAATCAGCTGTGAAACGTGATTCCGGACTCAATTTTAATTTCGTTTTAGAGAAGAAATATTAGAGAAGAGATGAAACAGTAAACTACGGTTCGTTATTTTTGCTGACATAAGGACAATCTAGCTTTTATCTATTCTCTTTGGAATTGGGAAATTTCAATAAAAACCTGCTTATAATTAAGGTTTGTATTTCATTTATATCCTTATACATAAATTATTAATTTTCTTATATCCTTCTTTTTCGTTAGCTACCCATTAGTATCGTTCTTAATATAATAATATTCTATTTTTATTTATTTATTTATTATAAATAAAACTTCATATTCTGTTTCTATATAGTTAGATTGGTATGTATCATTTCACTTAACTTTATATTTAACTTTTTATTTCGTGTACGAATGCAAAACCAAAGCATAAAAAGAATCCATAAGTCAAAAATACGTTTTGTTTTCATCCAGTAAGAGCTGGGGAAAAACATAATATTTCGTTGCAAATTTCGATCCCAGACTTGTAAAGGAAGAACATAAATTTCGAAGATATGTCAATGCAATAACTATACCTTCCAATTTCTTTAATGATTTCAGTACAGAAAACAAGAAAACGCTTATTTTGAGTTAACGACTTTATTTGAAGTAGAAAGAGAAAATGAAAAAGGAAATACAAAAAAAAAATAATAACAATAAACTTATTTCGATTTTCGTTGTACTTCCGCGTTCGTTAGCCTAGATTCTTAGCTCATAAATCAACAGACACTGTCTATCTGTAGTACATTAAGCTTATGCAGTTCATAGCTCGAATAACACCGTTTGCAGTTAGAATTACTGTTAGGAAAAGTTTTTCATTGTAAAATTAAACAATAAGTTTTAGTCTCTTTTAGAAATATCACTGAATACGTCTACTTGAACAAGTTTAAACCAAATTAATCCACATTCTCAAGTGAACCAGGTCAGCATAGAAGAGATATAGGATACTGTAATCAGCAGTCATCATTGGACACTTAATTTTGATTTCATTTGGAGAGAAGAATTGTTTAAGAAACTAACTTCCCAGAGGTAATGCATGAAACGATTAATTGTCTTTGCTGAAATAAAATCCATCTGAGCTGAATACTTATATCTTTGAGATTAGTAAATATTAGAGCTTGTTCTATAAGATTTACGAGGTAGAATATTTTTTGAGCTAGCATTTCCATTTAATTCCTCATATTTAAAATATTCTCTTTCTGCATCTTTCTTTATAACCTCTTTGTACCTGAAGAAAATTGTTGTGTTATTACATAGGTATCAAATGAACATCTCAATGAAATAAAATACAAAGAAAGCAAATACTAATAAATAAATTACAAAATATATCTAACTTTCTTTTCTTAGCTACATTACGTTGCTTTTTTTCTATGAAGTTCA
>JAFIDM010000002.1:79998603-80027949 GCA_023159025.1 Thereuonema tuberculata | reverse complement strand
TAGTTTAATTCTATATTTTCTTTTTATTCTATTCTTACTTTCTCTATTATAGACGGATATCTTATTTGCAATTTACTGTCATGATTTCACTGTAAAGATTTTTTTTTCTTACAGCTATATTATTAAATATTACAATTCAACAAACTTTAATAAAAGAAAGATACGTAGGAGTAGCAGAAAGCGAGATATAGTATAAACTTTCATTTCTAAATTTAATGAGAAGATTCAGTTAATTAGTAAAACTATGCCTTTTGAAAGAATGAGTCAGCATTCAAATTCCACAAACAGTCACACTAATGGCATGAATTTAAATTTTTGTATTCCAAAAAGAAACATAAAAGACAGTTCGGAATCTTCAAATACAGACATATCTCTTAGAACCCCCGGAATCCCAGGATTTTCAAAGATTTTCAACAGCAAAACAAATAAAACTCAGAAGATTATTTGGATCAGTTTACTACTTATTTGTCTGGGTGCCAGCGTTCTTCAATGCTCTAAATGTATTAAAGAATACGTATATGAAGAACCAGTTGGAACCTTTGATATGATTGAAGACAATGAAATATCACTAGGGCCAGTAGTAGTTTGTCCATTTGACTTTCCAACTCGAAGATATGTATCGAACTTGATTAAGGATAAAGTTTCTAACGACATTGACTTGTTTTCTTATCTGAATATGACAATGGACACGATGTGGTACAAATGGAAACTCTCTCCTGATAATGTAACAATCGATGTAACGGTAAGTAAACTGATTTCTTACGTCAACTCAATTCAATTCAAAATGGCGGATCCATTATGGCGGCCGACTTTTATTAATTTTCTACTAATTACTTGAAATTTGGTATTAATAAATAATTTTGAAATTATTGTTGGATGTTTTCTTATTCGAATGTAATAATTTATGCTGAATTAAAGAGTGATAAAAGTTATATAAAACCAATTACCCACAAGCAGTTTGCATTCCAGGATTAGATTTTATACTAAATCTAAAGTTATATTTTCCTGATTTATATAAAGAGGTAAGGTGGGGGGGGGGATTGTGGAGAACTTTTTTAACTGTAGTTAGAAAACGATACTGTATACAATTAATATTTTTTGTTATACCCTTCAGATATACTGTTTTTTAGGGAACCAATTTCTATGTTACTGTAGCACTGGAAAAAAATTTTCATCATCAGGGCAAGACAATATTTTTTTTTTGTTTTATTATTTTAATTTGAAGTTTCTTTTTTATTAGAGGTATGAATAATTGTAATAATTGCAATATTATATACACGCCATAGTTTTAAATGCAAGGTTTAAGATTACATCATAGAAGTTAAGTCAGATGTATTAGAAACGAATACTGTCGGCGTGGAAACCATCAAACCTGCCATGTTTGATCAATTACAGTGGTAATACAGTATCATTCAAATTTTAAAACAATTTGTATAGATTTATATCACATCCTATAGAACAACTTAAAGGTTTGAAATAAAAAAAGTTCGATTTTGTGATTTTTTTGCACCACGATTACAGAATCGAGCCAACTGTGCGCTGTATCTGCTGTTGTTTGGTGATTTCGTGTGGTACCGATACATCTAGTTTTTAATCTTGCCCATAGCTTATCAGGTGTCTGGAAACTCGCTGGTATGGAAGTTCAGCACTGATCTCACATACGTTAGAAGTTGTTTTTTTCTTCCACTTGCTGCCACACAGAACCGGATGGCCAGCTCATGGCTGATGGTCGATGTCAGCATCACCGACGTGGAACTTTGAAAACAGTCTACGGACAGTTCTGTCACTCGTTGTGCCGACACCCCACGCTTTATTGACATTAACAACTGTTTCGGACACATCCAAGTTTGAATTCGTGCAAAATCACTGATCTTAAATCGCGTCGCTCCATTACGTCATAAACTTCTTTGATCTGACTGAAATAACTTTTTTTCAACTCGTGGACTGGACCCATTCACTTTGCAGGAACGTTTGACAGTTCCAATTACGATGCGTCCTTTCTAACTGGCTCTGCAAGTTACTCTTGCCGGAATCGGCAAATAATTATGAAACAATCCAATAATAAAAGAATCTGAACCGGAAGGTAAACCACAGAACGGAAATGATTTATTTTCCTAAGATGTGTTGATAAGGGAAAAAATGTGAAACTATTAAAGATAGAAAGTAAGTAAAAAAAAAAAAAAACACATAAAAATCATCTTTAAATTCTTTTATAAGCTTTTTGCAATTATGTTTACCATTTTATTCGTAATGAGAAAGAATATTAGTTTGCAGACTTAAAAAAAATTGGCGGGAATTTATCTTTATTACTTGTTTTAAAGACCAATGACTGTTTTTACAAAGAAATATGAACATAGAAATTTACAAAATTCTTCAGGAAAAGAAGGTTTTAATGCATTATTTAATTTTAGCATTTTAAAATCTGTAAATTCTGCTGGGGATATTTGCAGAACCCTAATAATTAGTAGAGTAGCATATATAGAAATAAGTAAGGAGGAGATAAAATTCATGTATAATTTATTTGGTGGTGTTTTTAAAATTTTTCAAAAACTTTATACACTAGTGATAATTAGTATCACAAAAATCCTCTGACAGATTAATAAAGTTTCAACACTTTAGTTGCACTGTAATAGACTCCATATAGTTCACTTATAATCACACTGCACTATTTGTGGAATATCTTCTATCATCGCACTAATACACAATATTAATAATAATAACAAGAAGCACTCTAGTTGATTATTTATTAACCTTTGCTTTCTGTTAATTATTTTAATTTCTTTTCACACATATCATCTACGAGTATCATTGCATGTAGCACCTCTTATTGTAACCCGTATTAATGACACTTGTTAACATAACACAAAATATTAACTTTTCACTTGTATGCGAAATTAAATAATGATTTCAACACCTGTATGTGATTATATTTTCTTTCACTTACTAGTGAACACTATATTTATAGCATTCTCATTCACCTGTATGAATATCACTGTATGGCTTTTCATTCACCTTACGCGAATTGTAAATTTAGCTTCAATTCTTTATGAATTAATGTCAAGCTCCGTTTCACACTAACTCGGCACCGGCTGTATCTTCGATAATCGATGAGGCGCGCATTGCCCATCCAAAAATAATGATATAATAATCAATTACTCACAGTTCGAAGATTTCTAGTTGTCTTCACCATTTTGAAGTTATCTGCGTTGATTCCAATCGAAGGTTTTATCTGTCAGACTTCTTAGAATCCCGCTGCTAATATCCGATGCACTTAAATCCAAGGCACACACAGTTAAGCATGGCGGGGTTGCTCCTCGCCATATGACTCGCTATACCCACAATGCTTTGGGTAGAGATATCGCACTTCCAAATAACGGCACTTGTAATTTAGAAATGTTCACTTCACTTCTTTATCAACGGAACTTAAATTATTATCAAGAGTTCGTACACTTTACGAAATTTCTTCTAACGTTGAGCTTTTCTCAAACAGCCAATAATAAACTATGAACTAACGACGACTTTCAATAGTTCGAAAAATAATATTTAGTTATCTATTTACTAGATGGAAAATTTAGTTTTCCGATATAATAAAGTTCGGTAATTACTATCTACCTTGTGACTGTATTTTATCTCAATTTCTCTCGTTCTTCTTTCAGGAAACAATTGACTTCGAAAAACTTCAATCCATTCGTTTTTCGGGTTTTCTTCACAGCTTATCCTTTCTAGGAAAATGCAAGTCTTCGGTAAACTTCTTTCCGGTAGAATCCACTTTCGGCTTCCTTCGGGTATCAATCTTCCGAATAAACTTCGTTCTTCAAAACTGAATTCAAATAATTATTGAGACAATAAATAATTTCACATAAATTACTTGCTTCAATATTAGCGTCTTCTTATGTAGCAATTCCACTCGAATGCTTCCATTTAATACAACCGCTATTGAAGTCTTCTGAAATAATTTTCTCTTTAATTATTTCTGCCTGTGGAACCGTCCTGTTTTACAACTTCCTTGGACCACTAATTACGTTGTGTTTTAAACACTTAATATGTGCGTGTCTCGCAGGCTGACCACACTTTTCCTTGTCCGAGTATCTGAGGTTTAACATTCGGTCACCTCCTTTAGTTCCAATGGAGTTTCCATAACTGTCTTCGTCTCAGTCACTAAGGGTCATGTCACCTGACCTCTCTTCACCGAACGACTCGTCTTTACCTTCAACCCTTTCGGTCACTCAGAGTTCTTTTATGGCTCACGGGCTCTCGCTAACGTGACACATTATTCCACGCTTATATGACATCACCTCTATCTACGTGACGCTCTCTAATTTAAACATTCAAATTACTCGATGGATCACTTCCATTTCAAACAGAATAAAAAAAAAAATTTTTTTTCAAGCATCATAAATGCTTTTAAAAATACTTGAACTAAAAATAATTAAATTATTTTACACACAATAATTTAATATAGTAGCATTATGGCTTTATATTAGTCTATCCATAATCTGTTACTTTTTTTTTTTGTGCTCAACAAGTAAGAAAGATGATAGCTGTATGAAACATGTCCCTGAAGTTTTCCAGAAAAAAATGATGAATGGAAACTGCACTTTTGTGAAATTTTGTAAGCAAAAAAAAATCTTTTAATTGATCTACTTTCAAGTTCAACATTCAAACTAAATATTACAATATTCAACTTCATATATTGTACTAGTAAAATAAATTTAATTTGGAAGAGGTAAAAAACTATTCTTTGATCTCTTTTTTTTTACAAGAATAAATTATACTCAATTATCATATAAAATGCTATATCGAAATTAAAGAGACAAGGGCTCAGTTGTTTAATAAAAAATAAAACTAAATGGCTACAATATATTGGATTCCAATGTGTGGTAAAACTGTGAGTAGTAACATGTGCAAGAATGATCATGAAAATTAGGAATGAAAGATCACCCTTTTGAAATCTATTCTATATGCCTTTCTTTAATCATTTGACATCATTAAAGGTTCTTTAATAAAGGTCTGATAAACATTGAAAAAAAAAATTCAAATCAAATCATCAATCGAATCAAATATATATATATCAACTTATATAATTTGCTAATTTCGTCTGTCTGTCTGTCTGTAACTCGATATAATTAAGCTATTAAGATAGATCCAAGGTTCTCAATGGTACCACTGAATCAAAGGTACTCAAATTGGAATAAATATTAGCTCATTTTGTCATTCCATGTTGTTTCCATGAAATTTTAACTGAAATTCTAATAAAAAAAAAATGGGTTCAAAACCAAATAATTTTGTTACCACTGCACCGATTTTAATGAAATTTGGCATACTTACGCAGTTGTTTACGCTGATTTCGAAACGCAAAACCATTTTTGCCGTAGAAGCTTCGTTCACAAGTTAGCATTGTATTTAGATTACATTTACTTTATATTTGATTGACCCTTTCAATTGTTATTTGTTTAATTTGCTCTACTGTATCATATCATAAGTGTTGCAGTGTCCACCTCCATCAAAACATGGATAGCCAAAGGGAACTGAACGGTTGCTACTTGCTGACCCCCCAGATGCAACAATGGTTCAAGCAAGGTCACGTGTCCCTCCCGCTCACTTCATGCTCTGTAAATATTGTATTAGCTAACCTGAGGAGGGGGTGTCGATCACCCCGAAAGATCTCGTGTAGTTTTTAATTTGTATATAAAATTTCATCAATCATCCATGTGTGGTGGCCTTAATTTCATCCGTATTATTATAAACACACGTTAAACCTACAAGTTTTATATTTGATAGTTGATAATAAAATGATTTTTCGTATTTTTTATGCCTGTCGTCCGACAGGCTTTGCTGCTAGTATCTCAATAACAGAAATGCTTAGTAAGAAAATAGTGACTAACTATTCTGATGAAGAAATAAAGTAAAATATTACTCTACAGAAAAGAAAAAAATTCTTTTTTTTTTTGTAGTAAAAGAGTGATATTTAATGTGTGATTATGAGATATCTTTCTTTTCTTTTTGGTAAATAATGTATGCCTGGTTTTAATTAAAATGATAGTGATAATTATGGGAGGGATTGAAAACTTTTCTGAATTTTACACTTGAATTCCCATTCAAGCTCAAAATAGGTAAAACTCTCATCAATCCATTATATGATAACGAATCTGGTACTACGAAATTTGGAATAATTTTTACTATCATCAAAACCCTTGTGACCTTTATTACGTAAGTAACCCTGTTTTTAGCTGTTCCTTTACAGTGCTCCAAATGAATTACTGTAAAGAAAGATTTAGGATTAGATCTTAAAGACCTGTTCTATTCAGTGCTTAAATGTTTTTTATTCTTTCTATGTCATTCTCTGTCTTTATAATTAATCAAAGTATTTGAGAAAGCTGTGTTCTTTTGGTGTACTTTGGATATTTCCACTCGTATCACCCTTTTGAAATTTGAAATTAGTTGATCGTTTGTTGGCAATTTTTAATATGAAATCGTTCTTTTGTTGAATTTTGTTTTATAAAGATAGGAGGAAAAGGATAGAGAACGATGACAGATAGATGATAACTAAACAGAAGCAACATAGAATTAAAATTAAACTGCTTCTAGGCTGATAGTGAAATGCCCTACATGCAAAAAATTACACTCCAATTCCCGAAACAAAAAGGAATGAATTGTTCCAAAAGTTAAGCAGATGTCGTGAAAGTCTAAAGTGAGTTTACAAACGGATGAAGGATAAGATTAAGGCAAGCATAGTTCAAGAAGGAAATAGAGAGTTGAAGTGTGATGGTGGAATACGCTAAAGGGAATCTTAACGGAATTCGGACAATTTTTTTTTGCTCTACCGAATTCGTCCTAGTACTTGGGGAAAACTTTTCACTAATAAAAATAAAATAATCTAGTCTTGTTTGGCAAAGTCATTTCTTGGATGAAATAAGATGTTCACCGTCGTTTTTGAGGATAGCAAAGCAGAGAAAGCATCCATGACAATCCAAAGATAAAGAAACGCCACAAGGTGTTCTTAAACTTGGGTAAAGGCTCTGTCCATTTCTCTACTTAGGAAGAGAGGCGAGAAAGTGATGTTTGATGGGAGTCAGTCGTATTGACAGTGAGCGTGGTACTTATTAGTCTACTCTCATTAGCTTATCGGCAATCGCCGGCCCTTAAGCAAAGAGATTCAATCAGCAAGATAGAGTTGATGCGGTGTTGCTCCATGCTTACCTCTAGAAAAGATTCCATCCTCTTAAACTTTTTACTCCTTTTAGAAGACATATTCTTTTTTTTAAAGGCCTGGGACAGGTTTAACGACGGGAATAAAACTCTGGCAAAATCGGTAATCACGAAAGTCGTTATTTTTTTTTTACAGCTCCATATTTTTCCAATATTATTCGTTGAAACTTTCATTAAATCTATTAGTGCTTGATACACTTTAGTACTTGATAGGCCTATTATGTACCTCGCCAGGTTTGTGAGAGAGAGCAAATATTTGATCCATTATCTGGGAACCCGAAATGGAAAAGTGCATTGTGGTAAGCAAAGACAGAAATCTTTGAGGGAGAAACTAACTAGAAGTTATTTGAAGATACGAATAATATGAATATTATGCTGGGAGATAAAATGCATATAATAATATCCCATCCAAAACACTTCGTGTAAAATAAGTTGCCAAGACTCACATGCTCATAATGCTTTCACTGTTAAAAAGATATGAGATCTCATGTAGAGCCAAGCCCCTAACTCTACGAGGCCTAACTCTACAAGCCCTAACTCTAAAAACCCTATATCTTGGTCAAAAAGTATGCCTTGGCCGTTTCGTGGCTGTCACACAGACAATCCCATGGAGTTATGTAAAGGATATGGAGTATGCCAAGGCACACTTTTTGACCAAGATAGTAGGGTTTTTAGAGTTAGGCATGTATAGTGAGGGGCTTGGCACTATATGAAATCTGATAACTTTTTAACAGTGAAAGCGTTATGAGCATCTTGGCAAAGTATTTTACATGAAATGTTTTGGATGAGATGAATTAGTTCCATGAAACGGCCAAGCCATACTTTTTGACCAAGATATAGGGTTTTTAGAGTTAGGGCTTGTAGAGTTAGGCCTCGTAGAGTTAGGGGCTTGGCTCTACATGAGATCTCGTATCTTTTTAACAGTGAAAGCATTATGAGCATGTGAGTCTTGGCAACTTATTTTACACGAAGTGTTTTGGATGGGATTTCATTTCTTTTTGTAGGATGAGATCTGATAACTTTTTAACAGTGAAAGCGTTATGAGCATGCGAGTCTTGGCAACCCCTTATTTTACATGAAATGTTTTGGGTGGGATTTCATTTCTTTTTGTAAGATGAGATCTGATAACTTTTTAACAGTGAAAGCGTTATGAGCATGTGAGTCTTGGCAACTTATTTTACATGAAATGTTTTGGGTGGGATTATCTATTACAACTAAATTTAGTTTTAAGATTATTTAGAAAATGGATTTTTTTTTCAATACCCTAATTTTCTATTTTTCTATTGGTCAACTTGTATATACAAGCTGTTTGCACTTTTGTAAGAAATCACATTATTACACAGTATTATTTAGGCCGAAGCATTGAGGGTACGACGTATTTCAGATCTCAATAAAATCCAAAGTATAAAAGCTAGATAAATGAGACTTAGCGTATTTCATTAGTATGGTAACTGCATCTTATCCTGAAAATTTGAGCTCTCTAGTATTATCCAGGCCGAAGCTATGAGGGTTCGATAATACATAACCAGACCCCCCCTTTATGAGGAGTTGGAATGTGAAAGTTACGGATTTCTTAATTTTTTTGTTGTTTGTATGCTAATCCTAACCTGCATACCAAATTTCAGCTTTCTAGGACTTCAGGAAGTACCCTAGAGGTTTTGATGATCATGAGTCAGTGAGTCAGTGAGTCAGTCAGTGACGGAATCGACGTATTTTAGGTATTAATAAAATCCAAAGTATAAAAGCTAAATAAATGAAACTTAGCGTATTTCATTAGTATGGTAACTGCATCTTATCCTGAAAATTTGAGCTCTCTAGTATTATCTAGGCCGAAGCTATGAGGGTTCGAAAATACGACGAAACACTTCCAGAAAAGGTACGTAGTGCCCTTCCTGCCTTCGGCTCGTCTTGGCGGGGGCACTGCCGTGCCCCCAGATAATAAAAAGTAGATCAATGAAGATCACGATAGAAAAACATTGATAAGGAGGAGAGAAAGATTTTTTCAGATAATTAGAACGTCTGGAGAGAGGATCCTGAACTTGATTCAATGGTGACATGTTTCCGCCTTAGCAAGTTTATATTGTTTTTGCACCTGGATTTAACTCATTTAGTGATTTAAAATTATCTGGTAATCATGTCAATAAGTGTTTGAGAATACATATCGACTGTTAAAAAACAAATCACGGATTTGAAAGTTTGATTTTACAAACATTTTAAAATAAAGATGAATGACAGTTTCATTTATGTCGGCTGTCTTGGCATTTTCAACAGTCTCAGTGAAAGAATTAAAACTTACTTTAACCTTGATTTCATTGTCGACTCTACTGCTATGGTTCAGGAACCGTAATTTGGTACTATTACTATTCAAAATCTAAGTTTGATATTCTTATTTTTCATTATTAGAAACGATTCATAATTTTTTATATATTTCCTGTACACTAATCCCAATTTTACATATAAGCCTGCAAGTAAATACATTTTCCTTTTTTATAGACACTTTCAAGATTATTGGACCTATTACTTCAGGTCCAATAAATCGATAAAAATTGATAAAAATTGATATAAAGGATTCTCGATACATGGCAGAAGATGCTGGAAAAGTATGTCTCAAATAAATATAAACTTTTAGAAATTAAGTAAGTTTTCTATATCCTGATTTTGATTTTACACTGTACAAAAATCTTCTTTAAAAATAGTAAGGATAATAAAATTATATTTTAAGTTGCAATAATAAAACCTGTATACCTGATTAATCACTAAAAGGTTTAATCCAAAAATTAAAGATTTACAAAGAACGACCTCGGGTTTCAGTTACTCTGACCGTAACTATTCTCAAGTAAAATATACATAAAAAGTGATCAGTTTTATAAAACAATGAAACCAATGAAATTACAGTGTGGCCCCTGCGGAATCCCTGTGGAGAAAGGTGTTGACATCTCATTAGCATAAGCATAACTGACAACATGGAACCCGGTTGAGGATTATTCACAATTGCAATATTTGTAAATATCACCACGTGATGATGGATTTTTGAGGTCATTTTCTTAGGTTCTTTTTTCTTTTATCAGAAAGAAATGATTCTATAATTTGCAATAATGGTCTGTAAAAATGCAGAAATTAAAGATTTTTAATAAAAAATATAAAAAAAAACACAAAATCGCACAATAACTAATATAACTAAAAACAAAACAAACTAATTTAGTGCCATACTTATTTCTACTTCCATTTATATTCACCTCTGTATTGAGACCTGATGTGTTTACAGTGACTACTCTCAACTGATGATCTCCGATTTAGCGAGAAACAGCTGTTTTACGATGTCACTTGTGAACACTGGTCTCACCCTTTTCATAAAATGTTCAAGTATTATAAATGTTCATCCAACTTTTCTAATTCTTTCCATTCTTATCCCCACTCTTACTCGAACCCTACATCCCAATCCAATCAAATCTCTTTTTCTCACCCATATCAGCATTCGCTTGTACTCCTCTATGCTCCTTGCTCTCGCTAAGTCCTTTATGTCTCTCGAAATTAGAGCAAAACTTGAAGGTAAAACTTTAAAAAAAAAAGCCAAGCTTTCAACCAACTTTCTAAACGTTTTCTCATTCAGAATTTATGACTTACCAAAAATTAAGCCACTGCAATACTGCTCCGATCTGTTTATAAAAATCCCATTCATTTTATGATGTAGCCTGATGATGTGGTATTCTTATATTCAAGAAACATAGCACAATACTATAATATTGTTAGTAGGTCTATATCAGAAATCAGAGCTCTTCGACATGGCTCAGAAGATTGGCACAAAGTCAGCTGAAAATTTCCAATTAGGATTAACAGATATGTGTAGCGTTTTGTATATACTAACTTTATAACTATGGGAACAGACTTGAAGATTCGAGGACTTTATTGACGATATAATTGTATGATATGGAAAATTCTAATGCTCATTTTCTTGTTTCAACGATTTTACATAGTTCTGCAGTGCATTATGATTTTTAGAAAATTCTATATAATATATTTCACATTTACAAAGTTTGTGAATTGGTTGAGATTTAAAGATGTGTTCTATAAAACAATCCAATTTTTTAA
This sequence comes from Thereuonema tuberculata, assembly GCA_023159025.1. Classification (NCBI taxonomy): domain Eukaryota; kingdom Metazoa; phylum Arthropoda; class Chilopoda; order Scutigeromorpha; family Scutigeridae; genus Thereuonema; species Thereuonema tuberculata. The sequence goes on along the minus strand of JAFIDM010000002.1, from coordinate 80,016,651 downwards.
TTCCCATACTCTACTTTTATTTTAACTTAAATTTTAGCTTAATTTAAGTTAATTAGGATGTAAGTTGCTTAAGGTAAGAATATTAAGTTTAGGATTTAAATTCTTTAAAATCAAATTTCTTACTTTTCTTTTAGATATTTCTCTTGGATAGATATAGTAATTTAAAATATTTTAATCCTATGGAAGGCACGCCTTTAAAAACTTCTATGAGACTTAAAGCATACTTTAGTCGTATAAAGGTAACTAAAACTTTTAATTTCTTTACTAGATATAGCAGATAAAAAAATCCTGGAGAATAAATGTTCAAAAAAATATCAATATATGTTTTATGATCTCTGGAAATGCCAATGATAGATAGAGTAGCTTTATTTTTAGCACTATATTTTTAAGACTGTAGCTATATTTTTAATACTATAGCTTCCACTGATTTTTTACATATTAAATAACAATGTAACGCAGCAAATAAAGTAAACTGAAGGTTTAAATAATAAATATTTTTCAGTGAGAAGTGTATAATGTCCTAAGATACCACGAAACTTTATAAGAATGAGTGAAGTACAGTATACGCCAAAGTGAATGATAGATAAATATTTGTGTACAAAAGAGGTTTATGTGACATACCAACACAGTAGTACCTTGCACTACATGGAAGTCAATTTCCACGTTCTCTGTGGAAATAACGTATTCGATATACTGTCCCTGAGTTCCAGCCAGTGCTCGTAACTCTCACGGATATTCTTAAATATGACTGAAGAGAGGGAGCGTCATTCCTCTGACGCATGTCACAATCTCTTGACGTAAGTCACCAACGGTTGCTGCAGATTACCTGTCGGTTGATAAATCCATTCAGATGAATATGACTTTTATCAGAAAACCAGACATTTGATAGGTAAGTTCATCATCCTATGCCATCGCTAACATTGTCTCACAATAGCGATTCTCATGTTCTTGTCGGCATTGCTCAGACGTTATCTGCCCTGTATCTTAAAGGCAAACCCACCAATTCCCTTGATCATTCGTTTCGTAGATGTTTGACTAAGATTCATTTTTAATATTTTCGCTCATACGGAATCGGTCGTTCTTGGGACCCAGTGCGAATTACATTTTTCAACATTTCGAAGAAGAGTTCCACAAAACCTCAACAACAAAGCGAACCGTGTTGTTGGTAGTGAAAAAATTTAGGTAAATAGGAACTGTTCTGTGTCACAGTAAAAATCGCTATGAACTTGGTATGAAGAGAGCGTCTGTATAGATATTGTTCGTGAATTGGGAGCATTTTCATATTATATGCAGGTATCCTATCCGGATAAGTTACAGAGACATTTATTCTGTGCTCGCATGTTGTGATTGAAGATGAACATTTTCTATCCCATATTTAGTTTTCTGATGAATGTCACGTTACCTTGAAAGGTTATATGTGAACAAACCAACGCAACGACCAGATTACTTTGTTAAGTATTACTCTGACACTAAATACGTATTCTTTTGACTCCTTGCCTTTACATAACGTTCAGTGTACTTTATTTGCGGCTATACTACATTAAATACATACATTATAGCTAATATTATATAGATATTAAGAACAAAGCACAAAATTTCATGAAATATATCAAGCTCATTCAATGAAAAGCTCTTATGTTTCCACAACGTGATAGTTAAATTTAAAGTTTATTCTGTTTTGATAATTAAATACTGGACACCCACCTTGAATTGGTGATTCGAATAATGTCTTGTGGTAAGTTGAGATAAAATTTACTTCACTGCAGCTTTTCTTATTATCTAATTAAGAAACCTAGCTGCTCAATTGATTTCTTTTGGAAGCAGAAAAATATATTTCTCCCTTTTCCTTGTTCTTGAAAGGACTACTTATGAAGTACGAGTCAGAAATCTCCTAAGAAAGCCTAAAAAGTCTGGTAAATACTTTGCAATTTCTTTGTGCCATTTTGAGTATGTAATGAAAATAATTCAGAAAATGTCTTATTACTGTCGTTTCCATTGAGACTGAAGCCCTATTGAATGGTCAATAGTGATAATATGTTTTTTTTTTCCACACATACAGATACACACTTGTAATAAAATTTTCAATATATTTATTGAAAATGTAATATGATTATGATTAATAAAATAACTTGTATTATTACAAGCGCAGTTCAATAATTATTCAGTTCTAATAAATAGATACCTGAGCTATAAGGAACTAGATGAGGTAAGTATGTAGTAGAATTCTTCTTTCACAATATTTCTAAGTTCGAAGAATATATCTTCTGTAGTATATATTTGATACTTGACTTCTACTTTGAAAATAATATTAATTGTTGTCGACTTGACCAACACTTCTATAAACCAAAATGAATTAATAATCATAGTTAAAGTAAATACTTTCACGTACCTCTAGTAGTTGAATAATTAATACTCAAACACAATGTTCACTTTTCTCTATATCTTGAAGCACTAACTGTCCGAATTCTCACAATCTTGTGACGAATCTTCATAGACGAAAATAATTATAATTAATATTAACTATCAATTTGAAGTTAGTTATTCTACTAACGATAATGGCTTTAATTATATTACCGTCGATAATGGCTGTAAATTATTTCTAACGTCGATAATGGATTTAAATAATTCTCACGAATTATCTTCTACTTCAATCTAGAAATATTCCGCTATATATCCTCAACGCTCGGTTGTCTAATATTTCAGTTCCTTCCAATATAATATCCTTGCACTTAGTTCCACAGTTTGTCCCTTACTTAAATTGAAATAAAGTTTACTCACAGTTTCTGTCGATGTTCATGCTGAATTTATTTCCTTTCCACTTTACTGCGTAGAATCCAAGACGCACACTTTGGTCTTCCAACTTCGCTCCCTTGTGTTCAGCTGACTTCGCTCCTCCCATGATGCAACGCTATCAATTCTCTTGACATCGTCTACTTTTCTCGGGAATTGTCTCGGCATCTCTCGAACTGTGAACGTGGTGACTTCTCTGTTCATAGGAACTTTCCGACTGACCCAAAACGAGGCAGCGCCTCTCCTTTTATCAGTCAATACTGCTGACATTTAATTATGTAAATATTTAAATCATAATATATTTAATTCTTTCTAATTGAATTATAAATTAGGATTCAAGCCATCCGAAATTTATTTTAATTTACTTTTAAATAAAATTAGTAGTTATACTCTACAGAGACACAATTTTTTTTTCTTTAAATTTATACTATTCTAAATTTCAGAAACACTTTTCTGACAACTTCTCAACGAAAACATAACGAAATGCACGATAACTGATCTAATTAAAAATTTTCCAATCAGTACGCCTCAAGTTGTCCTCAAGGACAATAGTTCTAGATCGTTCAGATTATACTTCCTTTTACGGATGGTCATTCTGTTCTCAATCTACTCCACTATTCACAATTGTGAAAAATTATTCCATAATTGTTCAACAATGCATTTCACTTACAAACAATAAAAAGCACTTTAACGCTAAAGCAGTGTATAATTTTTATTTTTATTATTAAGTTTTCAAATTTATTTTCTTTGAAAAACAAAAAACAAAAACAGAACTTATGTTCAAACTCTTGTTTTGTTTTAAATCCTTTTTTAAATATTTTATATTCAGATGCATCGTTTAAATCTGTCACATCGTCCTTGCGTCAGTGCTCGTGATAAAGTTGAATGTGAGGAAAAATGCTTGGAAACGTATGTCAATAAGATCTTAACATGCAGGTAATTGCTGAAATAAATTAAAAGTATTATGAAAACAGTTGAGGAAAAAAATATATTTTTATCAGAAAATAACATTATCCTAAATGTTCTAGTTCATTAATTCCATTAAAATACATGGTGTCGCAAAAAAAAAAAAAATAGATATCCAAATTGTGAATGATTATAAAGTCTATATTTATTACAGTTCCCTTTCAACGTTCACAATAAACTACATAAATGTATGTAATTTAATCCTAGAAATCCTATTTTATTATCCACAATATTTCGTCCTTCTTATCGAAAGACTTCCTCAGTTATAGAGGACAAGAAGACAAAAAAAAGCTATTCTTTTTCCTCTACGTAACATAAGGATTATAAAATACGAACTAAAATTTATACTAAAAGTTTTAGTTTTTATTTTGTAACCCTTATGTTATGTAGAGGAAAAAGAGTAGTTTTTTTGTCTTCTTGTCCTCTATAACCACCTGTGGAAGTCTTTCGATAAGAAGGACGAAATACTGCTATCGAACTTTTGCGCAGGTTCGGTGGCGCTGGGGAACAAATTGCGACTGAGCAGGTTTGAATTAAAACCAGAGAATTTATTCAAATAAAAGATAATGTGAAAACTACAGATCTCAAATTAACGATATGCTGACTCGCTCGGATTCTGGCTATCTAGTAATTTCTCCCAGGTTGCCTTCTGTATCAGGACGGTCCTCTTCAATAATCTCCCGGTGATAGGACTAAGTGGTGCGGTCCTAGAGTTGTCTGTCTTATAGCCTTCTTGTCTCGGTACGGTCCTTGTTGACTTCTCCCGGTGATTGGACTAAGAGATGCGGTCCAGGGTTGTCTTACTCGTAAGCTTCTTGTCTCGGGACGGTCCTTGTTGGCTTCTCCCGGTAATTGGGCTAATCTGTCCGGCTGAGTTCTTTCCTCCTCGTACTCTTCCTTAACAGGACGGCCCTTGGCCTCTGGATTGGGTTCCTCAGCTTGTCAGCTCGGAGACCTACCTTGTGGCACTAAGCCACCAAACCCCACTTACTCTCCCAGTCTTTGCGCCTCATTATATGCCTGATCTCCGCCTCTCTTTCATCCTGGAAGAGTCTATAACCAGAGGGAGGCATAGGTTAGTTGAGCCTATTCTTCTCATGAGGGAATCGGCGCCACACAAATCCCACGAAAAAACGATAGGGGGGGGGGGGGAAATTGGACAGTTCCACAGGTAACAATATTACGGATATTAAAAGAATGTTATTTAATAGGATTTCCAGGATTAAATTACTTACAAATTTTATGAAAGATACCTTTATTAAGAATACATAAATGTATTTTTTTATACTTAGCGCCTTTTTTCAAGCTGATACTTCGTAACACTACAACTGTCCAAATACTAGATAAACTACCAAAGTGCTATATTTAAGTAAGATACAGAAAAAAAGAATCTCTATAGTTGTAAATGAAAATATATTGCCTTTTTACATACTTATTAATATCACTTTATTTTATTTATAATTTCGAATTTTTATTTATTATAAGTATTTAATACAACTTTAAATGACTTAATCTTACCTATATTTTAGGTTGCCTTTCATGGATGAAGGAATTCTTCCAGATTGCAGCAATGAAACAGAATTTTTTGACAACGTTGAAATATTTAATGAGGCTATGCCTCGAAATATTGAATGCTTTTGTCCAGAAAAATGCGAAGATCTCTTTTTCCTTTTATACCCGACTGCTGAATTTACACCCAAGCTTAAAGGAATTATAATTATTGAAATTTTCTTTGATTCAAATAGATTTTTATTTATCGATGAATATCTTCAGTATTCGTTAGTACTTTTAATTATAGATGTTGGTGGAAGTTTAGGTTGTTTCATTGGATTTAGTCTTCTAACAATATATGAAATGACTGAATTGTCTTGTATAGTCTTATTTCGCTTGGTAAGTATGGCTAAAAATTTTCAGTTAATTTATTTCTTTGACATTATATTTTAAATAGTTCAACTTTTTAATCAAGAAATAATAATAAGAATGAAGCACTAAATAAAAAAAATAAAAAAATACAGCAACTGTATAGCAACAACTTTTGTTCTTTATTAGATCAAAGAGAAAAGATATAAAGGACAAATGAGGAATTTAAATTTTAAAAGTGAAAATAAAGATAAACAGCCAATTCAATCAAACACATTAGAAAACAGCATAACAGCAACTGGAATCGATAGACTATTTGCAGAAAACACAAGCAAGTTTCAAAAGATATTTTGGTGTCTAACTCTGCTTTTAGCATTCATTATGTCTTCTTATCAGACCATAGAAATTGTAGTGGATTACACTGAAGCAGCACCTTCTACTAGAAATACAGTTCAGAAAAGTAATACAATTCGTTTTCCTCTAATAACACTTTGTCCTTATAAGCCCTTCATTTATGATCCTTATCTACAACCTTATCGATATGAAGTTATAGACGATTTCAATATGACGGATGAAGAAATTCAAAAAATATCTGCATTAGATCTTTTACATCTGCCTGATTTCAACATTTCAGAATTGTTGGAAAAAAATCGAATCATCGAGAACATATTAGGAGGTGAAGATGTAAGTATCATCAGACCTTCGTTTAAAGATAATACTGTATTTTCAAATATAGCGGCACTACCTATTTTAATTTTTCTAATTTGAAGCATGAATGTATAGGGTGTACCTCAAATGTGCTGCCGAACTTAAAGGTTGTATTCAATCATGCAAAACAACGAATAAATGTCACATAAGCATGGGTCTGGAAATGCGTTATTTCCAAGATATGATCGATGAAACGATACAGAGGTGTTGGTCTTTACGTCGTATCGTAGAATCATTACATCGCTCCTCAGTAGTCGTGACATGTAATGTTCAATACTCTCCCACCAAAAGTGGACAATCCTTACATCATTAGTGTAACCACACCGTTTCCTGACGCCCACGCACTACATGATCGCAAGGGTGCAACACAATTCGATGTGCACCTGGCATCTTCGATCGTGTTCAGCAGTCGATGGAACGACGTTGTGTTGCGTGCATTGCGGCCGATGGAGGACATTTCGAGCACTTTCTGTGAACCTGAGCGACTGTGCGGCCAACACCTCTGTATTATTGCAGCGTTCAAATCTTGGAAATAAGCGTTTCCAGACACATGTTCATGTGACATTTATTCGTTGTTTTGCATGATTGAATACAACCTTTAAGTTTGGCAGCACATTTTAGATAGAACCTGTATACTTATTAATCCTAATAATACACTCATGTCCACAAGTTAAGGGACTTGTTATCTGGGATGGTTTTGCTTCATCCAGTTGTGGGAAACAGGCTCTGTAAAGACAAAAGTAAGCAAAAACAGAAATGTGGGTTCTGTCGAGAAAAAAAACACGAAGCGTTCAGCATGAAATCGCTTGTGTCCTCAATGCCACTTTGGTGATCGTCGAAATGTTTAATACGATGAATGGTTATCTCGAACGGCTACACCTGCTGACCAGAGGTTCGCTATACTTTTAATAAGAGTGTCCAGCATTTCCTGGGGTAAGAATCCCATTCTTGAACAACCACTCATCTGAGTCATTCAATGGTCCAAGACGGAGAGTACAGTAGAACCTCATTATAACGGACCCTATTATAACGAACGTCGCTTATAACGGACAGTTTTAAAAAACTTTGTAATAATAATAAAGGATGCTTATTTTTATCTGACGAGTTCTACATTTCCAAGCAAGCGATTGAACAACGATCGTTGTGTTGTTTTGCGTAAACATTGATGCTCTGCAAGACTCCTACCGAGGAAGAAGAAATAGGAGACACTACTCAGCCTACAATTAAGGTGAGCGAAGTGAAAACCATTTAAATTTTGTTATTCAATATGTTGAACAATCGGCAAATGAAAATGTGTTTGAATATTATGAACACTTACGGCACCTCCACCAGTAATCAACTGAAGAAATAAACAGCAAACAAACTCAGCAGAAAATAAATTATTTTTTCAAACCAATGAATGTAAGCAATCAACATGAACCAGGACCTTCTAAAGATTAATGCAGTGTTTACGTACACATCTTTTTCAATTCAACCTACTATGTTGAAGGCTGTTTGTTATTTGATATATAATAAACACTTTTTATAGCTAACTATTGTACTTACATTGATGTACACCTTGCTGCATTACACCCCTATAAGAATTATTTGTTATAAACCGGACTTTCATTAAAACGGACAACCTTCAGCCCCTATTAGTCCGTTATAATGAGGTTCTACTGTATTGCACCGGAGATCATTAAGAGTGCGAATCTTTTAGTCTTGTGCATTTCTGATTCTTGGTTTTTTTTTTTTAGTTAATAATATGCACATTAAACTTTATTTCTAGGATAAGCGAGTTTTTAACCTAATTCAGTTCTGCGATTTTTTTGGACTACAAGTTCATGCTTTCTATTTTTTTTATTATCTGGCGTTTCTGCTTATAATACAGCAAGGCAGAAATTTCCTGTATCGAGATACAACAAAAAACGCATTTTACGATTATCCTATATCGAAAGTCACTGAAGCTTTTTAGTATCGACAATTTAGCAAATCTACCAATGAAATGTAGATAATTTGACGGCTCTAGAAGCAAACCTTGTTCCTTAAAATAGGAAAACTGCTCTATGAAATTCAAAGTACATCAGTGCAGTATTGGGAATTAAGTATTACTGATTGAATCAATATGGTCTTAAGTATTTTATTTACATTCAATTTTCAATATTACTATTAATTTCAACATAAGTATTGCTGTATTACTTAATAATAATTTTTGCAGCATTATTAATTATTTGTAATTAAAAATACTTTTCTAGTGCGTTAACAAAGCGATTAAAAAGAATGAGTGGAAGGAAGTGCGTTATCTTTATGGCACCTGTGTTTCAATCCCAAATGGTAAATTTGTTTCATTTTTTTGCATGGACAGACATTTTGAATATTTAACTTCATTAAAACCTTACATCAGAATTAATAAAAAAAAAAAGAAGATTGCAACAAAAAATTACTAAAAAAAAAAAACAGATTACTACAGAATTAGTTATTGAAATTATGTCTTCCAGTTGCATTTTCTTTACATTCCGAAACTTATATTTAAATTAAGATTTTTGAGGTTTCATTGATATTCACTTAAGATTTTATTCTTAACTAATTAATTTCTGATCAGGAAATCCTTTAAGGTTAATCCTCTTAATTGAGCTTTTTTATTTGTTTCTCAATTTAACACATCAAATTAATTTAAAACCTCTTTTTAATAGTCTCTGAATTATTTTGGTTAAAAATTTTACTTTTAATTTACTTGTTTTAACAAGAGTTTAAATGTTAGTGTATTAGTATAATTAATGGACGAATCAGAATTTGGATTAAATAATACCTCTCTTCCAAAAGTTAAGCACGGAGAGGAAAAATGTTAATTTCCGTAAGAGATCTGAATTAAAGAAGCTGAAATTTGCTGCAAAGGTAGAAGGAAGTATGCAAATTATATAGGTAACAGCCAATCACGGTTTCGCGTCGAGAAATATGCAAAACAGGCAGTCGTATAAGAAGCTGGCATTGTGAAGGGTTACAGGAGTTTCATGTAAGTGCTGATGAAAGGTGTTTAGAACGTTCGTACGATTTGTTTTCAAGCTAGACGTGTTTCTACGGCTTCCAGAAGGTGAATGGAAGATTCTGAGCGCTGGCGGGCTGTCGGACGCATTGAAGCAGGTCAGTCTATAACAGATGTTGCTCGTTTCTTCGGCGTACCTCATTCCGTCATTTCACGATTATGGAAACAATTCCAAACCAGCCAAACAGTTGTCCGAATACCTGTGGCCAAGGGTTACGACCCCCACGGAAGATCGATATATTGCTGTTGTAGCCAAGCGGAATCAAAGATCGACCTCCAAACGTGTGACATCTATGGTTGCAGCGGCCATTGGTAAGACGATATCTGCCACTATTGTTCGTCGAAGGCTACACATGAATGGTCTGTACGCCCGGGTATCACGAGTTTGTGTTCCTTTATCCATCCAATCCAGAGGGGCACGATTACAGTGTTGCCGCCAGCATGTGAATCGGACTATGTCTGATTGGGGTAACGTTATGTTCACAGATGAGTCCAGATTTGCTCTACAACCCGATGATAAGCTGTAAGGGTCTGGAGGGAACAAGGCACACGCAATCGGTCCCAGAACATCATCGAACATCACGCATTCCGCGGTGGAAGCATCATGGTCTGGGCAGGGATTTCATTGGGATATCGCACCGACCTGCACATCTACAGGCGAGGTTCTGTGGCGGCTGTACGGTATCGAGATGAATCCTAGACCCCATTGTGAAACTGTAGGCTGCAGCAGTTGGTCCTTCTTTCGTTTTAATGGACGATAATGCGCGTCCCCATAGAACTGCCATCGTTGACGACTTACTGAAAAGTGAGGGGATTGCGCGTATGGAGGGGCCGGCTTACTCGCCGGACTTTAATCCAATTGAAATTCTTTGGGATACCTTCGGCCGTGCTGTATGTCGACGTTTCCCACCTCCAGCCACTCAGAGCTTCAGAAACTGTCCTACAGGAGGAAACTATTCAAATGAGATGGTTGCATTTAACATTTTAAACTAATAGCGGAAATCCAATAAAAACAATGCCAAGTATCTCGAACATGGGGGGGTGGGGTGGGGGAGCGTTGGCCACTGAAAATACCTATTCCTATGGTGTTTTGGCCTCTGAACACGATGATGAATCCGTTTCCCGATCCGACTTTCCATTCGGGAGTTCTTAAGGAGGTGACAGCCTCGGACCGACAGGACAAACGCAATAGCTATTATTTTTCGTCGCTAACACAAACTCATATTTTGATGTTAAACGTTTATTGTCTTAAGAAAAAAAGTTTTTAAATATGTAGTAAGACCAAATACGTTAAAAATCAAAATATGACTTTTGATTGTATTTTGAAATATCTTTTGCGAGTTGAAGTATTTCGTATTTGTAATTAAAGTTCGCATTTCGAAGGCTTTAAGTGGGATACTAACCAGCGGAGCGCTTCATATTTGACACGAGGACGTCAGGGATGATGGAATTTTTTTTGGCGCAAAAATAAACATTAGCGCCAGCTTGTAATCTAGCTTGCGTGCTAGCCACATTGTACGTAAACATCGGCTGATGATTCTGTCTTTGATAAAATGAGCCTAAAGCAACCGTTGGATAGGGTGCGAAGTGAGATTGTGCAATATCCCACTGGAAAATGATTGAATTCAGACAGTGAGACTGTTGAAGTGTAAACCACCTAGTTGGCTTAGAGAGATGTAGATCAATGGCATTCCTAGTAGAGGTAATGAGAAAACTAGCTCTTACAAAACGTCTCAGCAATGCATGCCTCAGACTGTTGTCGTGAGGATTTCCAAATATGCCAAGAGTGTAGCTGTTTGTTGACCTGAAACGTTATTCAAAGTGTTCTGAGTCACACCATTCAGGTCAAGAATGTGGCAGGTTATTTCAGTAGTTGCTATTTGATCTACTTTTAACAATCTACTTTTGCTATTTGCAAAGCATTTCTTGAAACCGACATCCCTGCAGTGCTAGAGAATGCTCCATTACACATCCATCGTTAACTGTAGTTGATGCATGACGGAGCTACCAGCTCATTTAAGCCTCACTATTCTACGATACTGCCGGTCTACTCATGCCGTTAGTTTGGCAAAGGAGCATCAAAAGTGAACTAAATCCTCTGGAGTTTTTTTCTCTGGGGACTATCTGAAAACGCTAGTGTTCGTTACACCGATTCCTATGCATAAATATTGAGGGACATCATTGTGGATAGGTCTACAACGATTAAGGGTACCCTGGCATGTGTCCGCAATCCTTACGACCATAGTGTGAGGATGTGCTGCTGTTGGTGGAGGAACATTGGCTACACCATAGCCTATGTACATGTTAATCATTCTGAAAGGGTTCATATGAGCATGTGAATACGTTGCTGTGGACTTTTTTTCGTTATTTTGCTACGTTGCATCGGACATTCAAGTTTGACCTACCCTTTAGGATCATCCTGTATGTTGAAATTAAAAAAAATTATACTGTATCTTTTTTTTTTTTTACATGTTACCTATTTCATGTATTGTAAATCCCGTTGTAAAATTAAAAAAGCTGTAGTCATTTTTTGCAACAATTGTGGACAATTCTTTATTAAGTATACAGTTTTATAAAAAAAGTTGAATTAAAGTTGAAAGTATTTAACTCATTTAAGGATTCTTTTTATTTATTAATAAGTAAATTATTTGAATTACCATTAGAATTCTTTATTAGTAATTCATTTCAATTAAAAATAACATTTGAATAACATTTGAATAACATTTTTAATTCATTTGAATTAAAAATAACATTCCTATTACTATGTAATATTACTTCTTTTTCCTTGAAGATTGTCTAACTGCCTACCGTGGAATAACAACAGTATATCATATAAATGTAAAAATTAATCTACAAAGGAAAACACACTTTTTATTCAAGGTAATTTTAAACTAAATAATTTTTAATACTCAAAATAGGTATAGAATAAAGTTTTAGTTTGTTATTAATTCAGCCTAATTAATTAATTCTATAAATATAATTTTAATTGTATTTACATATATTTTGGGTTACTTTCAAGTTTAAGCTTATAAAAATATGAAGTATAAAGAAGTTTATTTGTAATTAACTAAGATTGTTAAATTACGTATTGTATAACATTAGGCTGGAAAAAACTTTTTTCATGGACAGAAAAATTAATATTATATTTAAGAATTTATGATGCAGATATTTTTTATTGGCTAACATAGGTTAGGTTAACATAGGTTATTGGTATGTACCCAATTATATGTTTTGTTCTTAGGAATTCAGAACTCATTCGCATATCCTTAATTTGAAATTAATTTCTGATTAGCACAATACAAATTATATACAAACTAGTTGATCCATGCGAATAATTCGCAACAAAAAATCACCTCCAACGCCTCTAATAAACTACAACAGCTGTCGTTAATGTTAGTTACACGCATTGTCAGTAGATAGCGTCTTCTCCATTTTTATAAAAATATTTTTAAAATACAGTTTTTTTGACGAAAACATTAATTTTCAACACTTTGTTTATTTTTCGTCATTAGCGGTGAACGTAATCTTCAAAATGATGTCTCAACCATTGATTTTGATGAAGTATTAACGGAGATAAGGCGTACCGACACAAAAACATCTTTGAGAAATAACATATAAGGATTCTCAATGGATATCTCAATGGAAAATTCTTATATCTTAATACTTTTTGTCCCTAATTAATTCGCGAAGTTGGCTATCAAACAGTCGAGAAATACACCGATGACGTTTTTCTGAACAGTCAACCATCTCCCGATTGTTATGATGTTAATAAAAAGTAGTTATGAAGTGGATCCTGAGAATCTCATTCAAGAATAATTTGAATAAAGCAACACTTATCACGAATTATTTTGAACAATTTTGCAAGTGAAATCATGATTGATGAGGTCATAATGACAGTGAAGAGAATTACCAAAAAGTATTTTTCCGAGAAGGCTAAATACAATTGGAAATTCCGTTTCCAATGTTGAAATTCCAAATTCCTCGAAGGGACTTCTCAGTTTTGTTCTCTTCAGGTTCAATGAATTTTCTTTTAAATGAAAAAATTTTAGATTGTCTTCAGCCCGAGACTCGTCGGATCACGAATTATCTAAATATCAGACAAATCGGGGTTTTACAATATATTCATGACTATGTTTATCGTAATGGCAGCATTTGGACGTTTCTCATCTACTTATAATGCTCGCGGTTAGAGTTGAAACTCCCAGAATGCAACGGAGATTATAGATTTTCCTTTCCTGGCCGTTCGCTAACATTCAAATAGGAGAGAAAATGGCAGTCGCTGCTTCACATTCAACATTTCGACGAGGAAAAGTTCTCAACAGTCAAGCTATGGAAATCGACGAGCAAAGTTAAGAATAATTTCTATAGCTTGACTGTTGAGAACTTTTCCTCGTTGAATGTGAAGCAGCGACCGCCATTTTCTCTCCTATTTGAATGTTAGCGAACGTCCAGGAAAGGAAAATGAATAATCTCCGTTGCATTCTGGGAGTTTCAACTCTAGCCGCGAGCATTATAATACCCGTTTCCCGAAATTCATTTCGTAAAAGAGTATTAGGATATAAGACTTGATATTCATTTCGAATTTTATTTTAATTCCAATTAACGAGATAATATAATTTTGTACAAAATAGTACATACTCAAATGTATTCTGGATTTTGTGGACGCCATGACCATTCTACATGATTCGTCTGTTTTATATCATGACATACTCTAGCACTATTGTCTTTAGCCTCACTTAAGTCAGTTGTTCAATAGATGATTCCATTATTTCTTTTGAAACGTTTCTTTTTGTTACTCCATTTTCCTTTCATTAGATAGTAAATCAAAAACGTAATACCAAACATAATATGCGAATTTCGAGTTTGTTTATTTTTTTACTGTCCCCTTTATCAAGCTTTTTTTTTTTTGCTTTATATAAGCCTGAGTTTAAATTAAAATTAACATATTATGCATGATTATCATCTATACCGGCAATATAAAAAACACTTATTACGAAATTTTGACCCTCACTAGAAATATAATAGTAATATTTTTATTACTATACTATACTAATACAACAAAGCAATATGTTACAAAATAATTATTTTTGAAATCTATGTTTTATTGTTTAAAAGAAAATTACGAAATAAAGAATATATTTGAAATTGATTAGGTGCTGCATTGTTACAGCTAAAGTTTTTATATTAGGAAAAATCAATAAGAATCTCTTTATTATCAACTAATTTTATAAATTAAATTTCTTAATTTTAATTATTATATTGTAGGATTTTTGCTTTTACAATATCTTTGAGAAATGTCGTTTGGAAAGAGTTAAAATGCAGAGTTTAATTAAATGTATTTTGACTTCAAAAACCATGTTGCAGATCACTGTTAATAAATATTTTATCTTATATGCTATTTATATTAATATTATTTATTGTGTGCTATTTAGATATTTCTAAATGACCATGACAGTGAATTAAGATACTTAAATCCAAACAGGGGATTTTCTCTACCTTTTTCAATTATTCCTTACATTGACATTGGAGTAAATATAGTAAGTTTTTTAATTTCAAACATAAGATTAAAATATGAATGATTGCAAAACTCTGTTTATTTATAAATTTAAAATTACTAAATCATTGATTTTATTTAAGCTTTTCTAATTGTTTCATTTCGCTTAATTTTGAAAATTTAAGCGAAATTAATTTAATCTTCTAATGTCGCAATCATTAATCCATCTTTATTTATAAAGTCTTTATCAAAATCAAAACAGATCTTGTTTGTAGGCTCACAACGTACCTCTCCCATCTTATCTTAATATCTAATGTTTGAATTGCAACTATGGTATTCTCCAAAACAAGCGATACTGAGCGTAACAAGCCTTTATAGCTCACGCGCACCACGTGATGATTCCATCAAACGTCGTCATGGAAACATAGCAGTATGCTTATGTTGGTTGAAGCTTGACAGATGTTCAAATAGTGTTAACAATGGAGGAAAACATTTTTATTGTGGAGCATTATTTTAGGTCATACGGAGTTGGACGTTCAAACGGATCAAGTTTGCTATACGTCAGAAATGCATTTCGAGAACGATTTCAAAAACCACCACCCACAAACATTGTTGTGTTAGCCTTCCCATATCCGTCTCATTCGCCTGATCTTAAACTATCGGACGCTACATTTGGGGTACGCTGAAGGAAGCTATTTTCCGAGAGAACCCACCGCAAATATTGGTGTCGTGACGCCAGGTTGACATGCATCAGAGGAATGAAGCAACTCCGAGACATGTTTGAGAATCTATGTGAGTGTTACGAGTATTGCCTGAAACGCAACGGACAGCATATCGAACACGTGCTGTGCCTCAGAAAACGTGGAAATTCACTTTTATGTACCGCAAACTTCCTCTACTGTTGTATTCTGTACATCACATAAACCTTTTTTGTATACAAATATTTCAGTATCATTTGTTTTGGCGGATACTGTATTTTATTAGATTGTAGATGAATACTTTTAAGTATTCTTTAGCATGTATTGGAGAGAAAAAAAAAGGTAAAAAAAATTAGTTAAAATTCATAAGTCCTTCTATTCGAACATGGTAGTTCAAAAACATTACATCCTCGAAAGCTTAAATTTTAGACGTTTAAGCTGTGATAAAGAACATCCTTCATGAATTTGATATCAAATGGAAAATATCTCGGTTTTCCGGATGCTTGTACCTGGTTATTTTTATATTTTTCATCAAAACCATAATATTCTTCGTATTTTTTAAAAGTTATTTTAGAAATTTCCGGAATAATCACAGCATTAACAGTTTCTTTAGTTGAGTATCTAATATAAAAACTTTATTTTAGAGATATAATTTAAACTCTGGAAGATATCCATGTGCTGATGATGGAACAGTAGGAAAATGTATGATAAATTGCATTCAACAGAAGTTTAGAAACCTTTCATGCAGGTAAAAAACAATTGTAGTACATTCTCTATTTCTAACTTTAAATTGAATAGAACTTAATGAACTAAAATAAAATACAAAGGATGTTTTTATTGAATATGTAAAATTCTACTACTGGGAATTTTTTTTTTTTAAAAATTCAATATTTAGAATTAAAGTTTTCAAATTCATACTATACTGAAAATCAATTATACAACATAATTTTTTTATCCTTAATTTAATTTATAAGATATTTAACATTCAAAAATGCATAAATAATAAAGGAATAAATAAAAAAAATTACAATAATAATATACTGTGTAATTTGGAAACAAATTCACACTCAATCTGGTTATTTCCTTATTCCAAATTCCAGAATATATGATATCCAATGATTACTCTGTAAAACATTAAAGTACATGGAAACAGAGAAGGAAAAAAATACTACAAATCTGGTGTCTTTTTTATGAAATACAAAAAAAAAAAATATAAGAACATTTGAAGTTATTTTGAAATGAATAGCTAACTCATCTGCACTGATGGAAATTCAAAAAGCCAACACACAAGAGTTGATGACGAACTATCCAGAATATATATATTAGGCAGAAAAATGCATTTATGCTCTTATGAGTGAACCTACCCTACAGAATGGGCGAAAAGACAGTATACCCCTGTCACTAAACTGGATTTGAAATGAATTGATGTATCTATTATGGATCCAAAACATTTGTCTGCACTCCATGGTCTCTGCACAGACGGATGCGTCTCCAGGTCCGTATGCTCATTTTCCGTAGAATTTGTGGCGTTAGAGTCGTGAAGACATTGCGCGCAACAATCTGCAACGCAGCGCTAGAAACATACCGCTGTTTGCGGACTTCCTGTTTAATGGTTCCCCACAGATAATTGTCTGGCGTGATGAGATCTGGGCTGCTTTGTGGCCGTAGCAAAGGTGAAGGAAAGTTCTCGGATCTCCGATCAATCCACCTGTTGGGAAAAGCTCATCAAAGCGCAACTGCATCTCATGGCGAAATGAGCTGCTGCTCAGTCTTGTTTAAACCAAACAGTTTCAGCTATGCCTTTCAACTGGAATTCAGACAGCAACTAATCATACGCAGTTAAGTCATCTGATTCACTGGGCCATTGATAAAATACGGTCCAAGCAGATGTTCTGCTGTTACTCACTCCCAAAATCATCACGTGCGGTAGGTTTTGTTAGAGTTCTTGAAAGAAATGTGGATTTTCCTTTGACCAAAAATAAACGTTCCGATCTTTCGAACTTCAAAAGATAGCACATTCATCACTAAACAACTCTTCGTTGAGTTTCTCTGGTTGGGAAATGTTGAAGAAGCAATAGCATGATTTTTTTGCACCGTATTAAATCCACATCTGATAGCTCATTCACCGGTAACGGGCGAAAAGGTTTCATTTTCAAATCCTTTTGCAAGTGCACGACCCCAAGCACCCTTTCTTGCATTTGCAAGCCACCATTCTAAGCAGGGTCTGAGGAGCGGGCTCTGCGCACATTTTGACAGGCATGAGACCTTGCTGGTGGGCCATCTCCAGTCACACGGGTTTTTGTCGATCCCCAACCATTTTTGCACCTGATGGTAGGTCCTCCACGAATGTGGGGGGAAGCTGGCAAGGTTGACTTTGGCCGTTGCTGCCGATTTTATAAATGCTGAGTATCGCAAGGTGTTCAGCGTTCCCTCATCTCCTCCGTAGAAGTTCACCAAGATCTTCTCGCCAGCATTTCCGACTTCTTCCTGGTTGGAGTTGGGATCAAGGA
>JAFIDM010000002.1:79974783-79994151 GCA_023159025.1 Thereuonema tuberculata | reverse complement strand
GTCAGGCGCCCCCTAAATCTCCAATTCAACAACCAAAAAAAAAAAAACGGAATCTCCTTTTGCCGCTGCCGCGGCGCCCCCCCCCCCCTAGCCCCGGCGCCCAGGGCGATCGCCCCGCCCACTCGACGGCGCTGATTAATAGAGATGTAAAAAGTAGTACCTCATTATAAAACGCCTTTATAAAATTTTTGCAATTCTTAAGCATTTTATATGTATTGGGACAGAATATTGCTGTAAAATGCTAATTTATTTTAGGGAGTCAAGACCTTATTTATAAAGGAATTTGAACGAAGACATTCTCCTTTGGCAAGAAAATTTTTAAATGCTTTACTTTAAATTTGAAAATATATAAATTGTAACTTTTATTATTCCATCTTACTTAAAATCTCAGAATCTGCTCCTTTTTTTTTACAAGGAAGAAAGGTAATAGCTGCACACACCATTCCACTAATGGAAACTGCACATTTTGTTAAATTTCATAAGCAAAAACAAATGCTACAATTGAACTATTCAAATGCCACGTTCAAACTTCATATTTTAATATTCAACTCCATATACTTAATTTGGAAGACGTTGAAACAAATCTTTAATTTTTATTTACACGATAAAAATATAAAACAAATTAGCGCCGAAATGAAAATTAAATGTAATCTTAACTGTATCAAGATTACAGTTGTTAAGAAAGAAATTAAACGGAAATTGTCATTTACCATCTTCAGGATTGAGTATGGAAATTAGGGGCAATGTTAAAAGAAGTTTTCAATATGTCTGCCTTTCTTTCATCATTTAGCGTCATTTAGTGTCGCATTGGGGTTGCATTGTAAAATTATGTACGATCTATTTTCGTATAGCTACTTTAGATGGAAGCCGAAGTTGGTAAATTTGTCCAAGATGACACGTGTTTGCCTTATTCTGATGTTGTTGGCTGACAGTTGACCAAGGCCAAAGAATATTTCCTGGCTAGATTTTACTTACTGATAAATCTTACATAACCTTACGAATTGCTACACATCATTTGTCAGTCCTGCCTAAAAATATCTCACGAATCTTTGCCAACATTGTGTATCTATCTTGATGAACACCTAAGGCTTTATCACATCTAATGGCACAATCTTTAGCTCTGCCTATCTTTTACTTTTCATTCATTCGAACTTCACACAGGACACTTTTTCTAATCAGGAAGTTTTCACACTTATCGTTCGAATTCCTCTTTTTCTTCTGTTAATCCACTTTATGTAAAATCCATCGGTTGCTGTTTCCCTATCCAAGCAACAATTTCGACGATTATTTGCTCTTGAAATTAATCACCATCTACAGTTTCATCTCCTGTTTTGTATCGTATCTCAGAATCAAAACTTTGTAATGTTAAGTTTATACGGGTGATTTAATACACAATCTGTGATATAATGTGATAAAATATACTAGATCACTAAGCACAGTAGAAATCCCAGAACAACGCACATTAATTTGTGGTGAATGTTTGTGGCCACTGGTTCATAAAATTAGAAAAGTCGACTAGAAATAAGATCTGGCAAGAAGTTCTTTATTCACATAATACAGAGGTTTAAATAGGCTACGTACATAGGCTGTGATTGGTTGCCGTGCTTTACAAATTGATTGGTGGATTTAAATACATGTGGGATTTAACTGATGTTTAACTGTCTTTTTAAATAATAACGAATCAGGAATAAGAAGAAGCACGGTCAACAGAAACTTTGAATAAAGTAACGGAATTAAACGACTAACAGTAAATATTGAATATACAATCGATAATAAAATAAATGCTGATTAAGGATAATTACAATTATAAACAGTAAGATAATAACGAACATACAGTGAATAAATAGGACTATTATAAACAGATAAATGACAATATATAATTAAACATTTGCTAAATGAAAAATAAAAAAAAAAATAAAGTTAGTCAATAAAATGTGTTTATTAAATGTATTGAGAATACGAAAACTCCAAACAGCTTTGAATTTTATAGCATATTGAACAATATCGCAATAAAAACTACTTTAGCATTTTTACATAATTAGTACAGGGAAATTAGACATTGACCCGGACATTTGAAATAACAAGCTGAAAATTGGTAGAAATGTTGAGAATAGTGTTCTGATTGATATCCCAAAATTCCCAAAAAATTCACCTTGGGGAAAATCCGCCATTTTAAAAAACCGCCCCCATCGTGGATATTTCGAGTTTGAAGCATAGCGACTGAACCGAGCGTCTGAATGTATTCGTTTTTGCGTCAAATTACGTAATTTAGGCTGCATTATCTTCCGAAACACTAAAAATTAATAATTATAGACCAATTGTGGTTCTTGAGAAATAATAATAATTCTGAAAATGCGATAAACGAAAATTGATCTAAAATTATAATAATTGTTATTTTAACATAAAAAAAATTAATCAAAGAAGACTTCATAACACAAGGCGTGAAATATAGGCATAAGCAGCAATACAAATACATTATTAAGGGTAAAAGTTAGGTAGCTTGTTTCGTGTTATCACTGGAGCTCGACTGCCTGTTCACTAACTGTCCAAAATCTTTGATGGTAATGCATGACTTGAAGAAATATAACCTATATTAGCGTCAATTTAAGACAAGTAAAACAGTGTTCTTTAAATTTTGTAGGTATTTAACGTTTCTATGACAACACGTCTGCCAAAGGTTCAACGTCGTCATCGCTATCCGAGTCAGAGTAGTCCATACAATTTGTGCAGCCATATCCTGGGCAGTAAACGCACATACTTGTGCAAGGAAAACCGTTTCTTCTGCACCTGCATCTCTTCTCGCAACCACAGTTACAGTTGCCGAATATGATATTCAGTTCCCGCTCCGGTACTGGTTCTTCTTTAGTTGGAATAGGTGTCAGCTGACCTGCATGAGCCATCCATCCCCACTCTGCTTCCGGTAGGCGATTCCCCATCCAAACTGGAACCTAGAATGAAACAAACTAAACATTGATCAGCCAGTTTAAAAAGCTGTCGTTGTTGATAAAAACCCTCCTAGCTGCAGTTTAAAAAAAAAAAATGCGCCAATGAGCAACTTTTAAATTAGCCGAGTTTGCGCATGGCTCAACTCGCACAGTGTTTGGCTACCACGTAGTTCTCCTGCTTGGAAGAATTGTGGGAGACGGTGTACGCGAAGAACATGGTGACCGAGATGGTAAACGGCCATGCCTACGCTCTAGCTGTCCGCGCACATCTTCTGATGAAGCTGTCGTTGGCGATCTTGATCATTCAGGATATACAAGACGCAGACTCTCTTCTCAGCAATCGCTTGAAACGAACACACTCAGACCACACTCTGGAACGACTTCGGTGGATGACGTTTTGTCACCAGAGTACATTGCCCAGGGCAGCAGAGTTGTTCCAAGCAAAGCTGAAAGGCCTCTTTTCATCTGGACGGCTCACTGTGAAGCTGCGGGTGCGATTCTTTTAAGATGATTGGCATCATACGTCTGTTTGTCAGAGCTGAACGTTCTGGAGTTTGGGTTCTTCACTTGCCATGCGTCCAAAGAATGATTCCGTATTTCCACTCTGCGGGACATCTCAGCTCGAGGATGTTATGACTCCCTTGGAGTTCCGGCAGTATGTAAAGGAAGGCTGCTTCACTGTCAGGAGATCTGCAAAGTTCTGGTCAGGCATATGGACCGATATAACTATAGAGCAAGTGTTGATGAGAAACATGAAGACGGCGGGTGGGCTCACACATGGACGTGGATTGACGGATAACGTCATTGCTCGATGGGTTTGTGCAATGCCTTCATCTGCACATGTAATCGACGCCACTGAAAGATTTTGTGGAGTCTTCGCCGAAACCTCCGACCAACATGTGGAGCTAAGAGAGTCTTCGCAAGTGAGAGATAAGGCAGACGTTCGCAAGATGGTAGACTGGCTCCAGTCCCACCATTCTTTTAACGACTCAACGAACCTTCTAATGTTCTTGTCTACCGGTATAGTAGCCGACGATACAGTTAACTGTGATGAGGCTCTCTCCCGTGGTTTGCAAGCAAGAAAATCAATCACAGGTCAACCCTAACCAACTTTTTCACCGATTGCTGTGTTGTGCGTGACGATGTTGACCTCGAGAAGTACCTGACATATGAACTTGCAGCAAGGCCTCCAGCGGTGTTTGTCGGGATGTTGATGCGGAAAGGCACTATGTCTGGATTGATCAACGTTTTAGAAGAGATAGCGCCGTCCAAGACAAACTTTCCAGTGAACGCAGAGTTTACAGTTCCACCTGCACCGGGTTGTGTGGGCGCGTCCAGGGAATTTCAGCCACATCTGTCTCCAGTATGTGAAGTACGTGGAAAATCAGTGGATGTAATACCACTTCTGCTCCGTTCTGAAAAGGCACAAAGGGATCTTTCAAGAAGTTCAAGCTTGTTTAAGGGAGACAGTGTCGGTCGTCAACTAATAATTCTAGGTTTGGATGGGGAATCGCCTGCCGGAAGCAGAGTGGGGATGGATGAATCATGCAAGTCAGCTGACACCTATTCCAACTAAAGAAGAACCAGTACCAGAGCGGATACCAAACATCATATCCTGCAACTGTAACTGTGGTTGAGAGAAGAGACGCGGGTGAAGAAGACACGGTTTTCTTTGCACAAGTATGTGCGGCTACTGCGCAGGACAGGGTTGCACAAATCGTACGGACTACGCTGACTCGAATAGCGATGATGACGTTGAACCTTTGACCGACGTGTTGTCATAGTAACGGTAAATAACTACAAAATTTAAGGACTACTTTTTACTGTTATTAAATCGACACTAATTTAGGTTATAATTTTTCAGATCATGCATTATCAGTGAGTGAAAGATTTCGCCAGTGAGTGAACAGCCAGTCGAGCTCCAGTGACAACACGAAATAAGCTACCTAACTTTTACCCTTCATAATATATTTGTATTGCTGCTTATGTCTGTACTTCACGCCTTGTGTTATGAAGTCTTCTTTGATTCATTTTTTTGTATGTTACGATAACATTTATTATAATTTTAGACCAATTTTCGTTTGTCGCATTTAAATAAATATTATTTTTTCTGAAGCACCAAAATTGGTCTATAATTATTAATTTTAGTGTTTTTGAAGAGAACGCACCCTGAATTAAGTCATTTGGTGCAAAAACGAATACAATCAGAATCTCGGTTCAGTCGCTCTGCTTAAAACTCGACAAATCCACGATGGGGGCTATTTTTTCAAAATGGCGGATTTTCCCCAAGATGGATTTTTTGGGAATTTTGGGATATCAATCAGAACACTATTCTCAAGATTTCTACCAATTTTCAGCTTGTTATTTCAAATGTCCGGGTTCGGCCACTTTGTTGTCTAATTTCCCTACACTAAATTCACTTTTTAATAACATAATTATTTCTTTTCTTTATACTATTCCTTTTTTTGTTTTCTAGTATTTTAGGTAGAAAAGCTAAAAGTAAAAAGAATATAAAAGACTGTAAATACAATAAATTACTATAATCCGTTCATTATATCTGTGAAGACACGTGATCACAGCTAACCAATCTTTATCATTTCCTTTCTTCACTTGTGTTATTGCTTGGTCGGTTCTGGAATGTCGTTATAAGTTACTTTCAGTGTTTACATCTTATTGTCCTCGCCCTACAATGCTTTATTTTTATTATTTTTGTTCGTTTTCAATATTAAGAATATTCTTTATTTAATCATTTATTTATTTTCGATTTCTTAAAATGTTTGTTTTTAGTCGTCCATTTCTGTTATCGATACCGGCCGCTCTCTTTTCTTGCCCAGCGTTTCAAACAATGGGCTAGGCTTAGTGGTAAGTGAGGCTTCGGTTTCCTTAACAATATTGAACACCGAATTAGATGAAATATCTGCTGTTTCAGCCGTTTTACTATAGAGATAGACGATTTGAAATATAAAAATAACATTCCAGATGTTATTTTTATAACTCTCGATTTACCCTTCAAAGTTTTCTGGCACAAACGAACAAAGTTGTGTGTTCAGCAGCCGCCATGTTCAAAACGGAAGTACAGGGAATAACTAATACTCAATCGTTCACCATATATGGAGTTGTCACGTGTCTTCGCAGATAGAATAAACGTAGTAACATATAGCGATATTTATTTTTCGGTTACGTTGAAGAACAATATAAACCTGCAGATAGGCGTCGGTTTTGTTATCACTTCAATTAAATTAATTTGATTCCAGTATTTTCTGTTTATTCTCTTAATGTGAATTCATTAAATGGCAAATAAAGGAACAGCTTTTAATAATAAATATATCTTGAAAGCAAATATCGATCTTTTCATTTCAAATATCGACTTTTCCATTGATTAAATTAGAGCTTTCAAAAGCATTTCCGTCAGTGCTTAGAAGTCCTCCCAGTAACCAACTGAAACTACCAGCAATTGAGATTGAGATTTTGACAAAAATTTCGATTCAAATTTGACCAATTAAGAGATGAACAATTTTAGGTTTCCTGATGTCGAAACCACTAACACCTCGGGATCATCAAGTTCTGTAGATGATCAAGATGTCAGAAGTTCTAGAATCTATAAGAAGTTTTGTGTGATTATGTTCACTCTGAAATTGACAGGATTTTTGCCAGTGTCCGGCGTATTTCGAAAAAGTACAAAGTTTGCTTTCAACTATTGTAGTCTTTCTTTCTTCAGTTCTGTCATCTGCTTTATTGTATTCACAGGAGCTGTGCTCTATTCTAGACTCAGTGACAATTTAGAAGAGGAAATATCGTTGGATAACTTTTCAAAAGCTTTTATTTATTTCAGATTCTGGTTATTTTCCGTGTTAATGATTATCGGTGGTGTTCTTTTCCTGCGTTCGGCTAAACATTATCCAATGTTATTCAAAAAGTGGATGTTATTGGAAGAAAACTTTCCAGAAATAGAATTGCCCAATCTATTGAAGATTCAAATGGTTGCTTTTATCATCTCCCTACTGAGTTTCTTTGTTCACATAACTGCAGCAGAATTAACACAAAAATCATACATCAATTGCATAATTTATTTATTCTTCGATTTGGCCGAACTGACAACTTTGGTGGTATTCTGGGCATTCTGTTCGTTCATGGAGTGTTACTTATCCAAGATCAAAACAGTAATGAAATCAATTGCAGAAATGTCTGAATCAATTCAAAAACAACAGCTTCTTCACAAATGCCACCATTGCTTTAATGTTGTTTTGGATGTTGTAGAATACTGCTCCGACAACATGTTTACCTCCTATCTCACTTATGCAGTCATTCAGCGTGGATTTCTGATTTCCGCGAATTTCTATCTGTTGCTAATATCAATTTTCGTAGACAAAATTAGTTTCCATTTTGCTTTTTATTGCTTCATATTTTATTCTTTGAAAAACGTGACTGAACTTATTGCAATATGTTATTCTGGTTCGAGAATCACAGACCAGGTAAGTTTATTTTTAATTGGGGTGATTTTTGGCAGAAAAGTAACATCATCAAAATAAGAATAAATACAAATAATAAGAATGAACTAAAATCAAATAAACCATATCAACAACATAAAGAAGAACAAATAATTAAATTCTAATTCTATAGGCTTATGAATTATATCAATGTTATTACTTGTATATCATAACATAATGGAAAGGTGATAACTAGATTAAATTAAAAGATGGAAGGCACATAATTGTAATAGTATCACTCTTAATAGTGGGTAGAAAAAAACATATTCAGATATTTCTGAAGCTTCAAGAACAAAAACTCACATTTTTTTAATTTTTTTTTTTGAATTGTATTTGCTCTATTTATTTGGATTTTGCATATGACGTATGTGACCCTTGGAGTCGCGGGAGGTAAGGCTCCCTGCGTTCCGTGACCAACAGGACTAAGTTGAAGTCGGTTGGTCATCTCGGCTTTTAACCCCCAGGAAAGAAACCCGGTACCCATATAACAGAGGGCTGGCTGGACCCTATGATCCGTTGGAAGATAATTCAGCGTGGAAAAATCCTCGCATTCTGCCGAGGCCGGGAATCGTACCTGCCATCTTCCATCCGCAGCCAAGCGCCCTTAACCACTCGGCTACCGGGCCCACAGGCAAAAACTATTGCACAAAAGGAATTTTCTTTTCTTTTAAAAAAAGTTGATATTAAACACACACACTGTTAAAATCCATGCTTAATAAAAAAATGTTACGAAGAAAGAACTCAGTTAGGCTAAGCTTCTCAAAATTAAGATTGACGCATTTAGCATATATTTTTTTAAACTTGGTATACATCGTGGAATCCTGGACTGAATTCGAAAATCTCCGTAAGTTTCCTTAAATCTTTGTAATAAATGGTTTTACTGGCAAAAGATTAACCAATCATGAAACATGGCATCGCTATTTTTTAAGTGACTCAGCGAAGATATTCCGCATTAAGAAAATAATGTTTGTTTGGTTCAAGATATTCTAGTTTAAATTTTGTCCGTAAATAAGAATCTTACCAAACATTAAGAAAGACGATCTAGGAGTTTTTTGGTTCGTCAAGATTTCGAGGGAGGGGGAAGGAAGGACAAAATAAACGTTGTCGTATATCAAGTTTGCTTGTAGCAAAATTTTATTCCTTGCGGAGTTCAGGAATGTTTTCTTGTTCAGAAGTGTATTAGGGTTCACCTAATCCTTTCCAAAATGGGGTCTAATTTGTCTCAGCTTAAAGGCAGGAAGAATTCGGAGTAGGCTGTATATTGATTTGTAGCTTATATCTAGGGCTGCAATAAACATACTTGGCCGTATTAAGAATCTTTTTACTTTTAATATAACCAATTATTAATAAAATCCAGCCAATCGATTTGTTGTTATATTGTTCAAAGACATATAAACAGAACCAAATTTGTCAGTTGAATACTAACTTGTAAGAAAAAAATTATATCAAAGTATAAATGATTTAGTTCAAAATTCACTTCCAAAAAAAAGAAATGAAGAATTCTTAATAATTATCTTATTATAATCAAGGAGATTGAGAAGAATGGTAAATAGTAACAGTAAGAGATTGATGTTATATAATCAAGCTAAAAATACTAATTTCCAGTTAACAGAAAACAACGTTGGAATGTCTCTAATGCGGGCGGAACGAATGCATATTATCTTGATGTCTGGGAAGAGAAATTCACTTGACATTGCAAATAATTTTAATCAACCCCATATATACCCATACATGCCCTTTGTCACATGTGGCAGTTGCATTATTGCTGCAAAAGTTCAGTCGACGACAAGCAACGATCTGGACGCCCACAGAAATGTCACCGGCAATGAAACAGCCACAGCGGTACTTACTTCATTGCAAAGTCCTCAAACTATAGCATACGGCGATTATCGTAAGAATACGGTGTCAGTCAATAATACATCATTCGGATCTTTCATTATCACAGATGACACTCCCATAAAATCAACTTTATATCAGATTCTCAGTGAGGATGACGCGGGTTGTCAAGTTGAGCTTTGAATGGTGTCTCGGACAATTAGTTAGGGAAATCGTTCCAGTGATTAGGCTAATTTTTATATTAATTGTGAAGATAATAATCAGAACTTGAGATACTGCTCATCTGAAGAACCAGACAGATCCTAGCAGAATGGTTTGTGCCAGAAAGTTTATGTTGTAGTGCAATATGTGGGGAACACAAATACTGTGGTGCTCCATTTTTCATTGACGGAACCTTAAATGTTGAGGCCTACTTGGACTTATTATGTGCCGTTATGAACAGTTTTTCATCATTGCTTACGAAGGATGGTATCTTTTCAGTGTTTTTCATTTCTCATGCTTTAGAGACATTCCAAAGTTGTTTTCTCACACCTTGAAGAGAAGTTGGTTAGACTCATTCCTTCCTAACGATTTAACGGTTAAAGATAGGTTGACAAAAAATTTCACCATTGCATTTCTCGTGAAATTGTAGTCTAATTTGATCTATAGCTTGACCCAATTTCCATTTAAATTTTTGAGTTGAATCCAAGATGGCGGCCATCCGTTGACTCACACCAATATGGTTCCCCCTCGGCCTAACATATTTCTATCATGAACAATTTTAACAGGCACAGCTCCTTTCCATTTTATAGTGGGTGTTAAGCGACTTTTGCGACGCCCTGTATAATATCTACGATACAAAAGAATAACTGAATAACTAAAGATTTTAAGGAAATAATCACATCGCAGTTTTTGCATATAATGCATTTCAATAACAAGTAATAAAAACATATACATTATAATCAATAATATTTATTGTAGCCTACATTAATCAAGAGAATCACTTAAGACGACAAATGTATGGTTTTGCAATTCTAGCTCCAATATATATAATTGAATTTTATTTGATCTGGCTAAAGCTTTGATCTTCATAATAAGAGATAAGGATAAATAAGTAAATCTCGTGCTATTAGTATTCATTTCTTTCAAATACATACAAAGTCCTTTCTTATCAAGATTGATTTATCGAATGCTGTCTAATATATTAAATTAGTGCTGCAAGAAAGTTTCATTCAATACTTCGAAATCCAACAGATTGAAATCTCTTTTAAGTTAAATTTGATTTGATATAAGTTTGGAAACACCTTTTACTTCATGCTAAAGATTGCTTTTCATTGAGAAATACTTTACTTCCATTTTGTTTACTCAATGACCTTCATAAATTTTTCTAAAATATCTGACTGAAGTCGCAAAAATCGACTTGTAGTCGTGTGTTACTCTGTCGCTAGAAACAAAAATCAGGTAAGCGATTTTAAAATTTTTGATGGTATTAAATAAATGTTCTAGTGTGTTTGACAATAGTATTCGCATTCTCAAAACAAAGATAGAATATTGATTTATTTATTTTGTTATTTTTTGATTGTTTAATAGGGAAATTGAAAGGCAAATGGTAAGTATGGTGTTTACAGGATTTTCATGAACCGTAGACATATCTACGAATTTGGAAAGGTAGAGTTGGAGGATCTTAATGTTTCGAAGGGTAAATTTCGCTGAAGAAGTCTAATAAGGCTGAAACAGCTGTGTCAGATTCCCGACATTATAGTTCAGGGCGCGAGACCCTTTTGCTTATTTATGTGCACTTTTGTATTTTTTTTTTCACTAGATCTTTATGTTTTGCTCAAATAAAAAATAAAATAAAAAAGGGTCTTACAAACAGAACAAAGGCTTTCCAACCGACACACAACAAGTCCAAAAACACTATGTTCTTTCATTTTTGATACAATGAGAGGATTCCCCCCCACCCCCTATCAACCAACCCTCACTCTCCTCATTACTTCGATTTAAAGACAAATTTTATTATCGTGCATTAGAGGAGATATTGTCAGGTTGAATTTCGATAATGAACTACATGATCTTTTAAAATTACAAGAAAACTATTAATCATTCTTAATCGTCGTACTAGCATTGTAGTAATCTATCTGAAGATTTTCGTTATAAGGGCATTTACAAAAATTAATTTACTTTGGAGGAATGTAAGTAACCATTTCATTCTCTACATCTTTGTCCATTTTCAAAAACTTCAGGCACAAGAAATTTTGAAAAACTAAGAAGTATTCCATATTCATTATACCAAAAGTGCTGTTAACATTTAACTAGACAGTCCAGTTTCGTTTTTAACTGATGAATTTTTTTTCATCATATCCGAAAAGTGGAATCTCCATTCTGTAGTTTATCTCTCAGTTGGTAACTGATTAAGACTGCTCATCTTCACATGCGCAGATCACTCAAAATTGTTTAATCTGACACAGATATTGGGAAACTCGTTTCAATAATGACTTAATGTCCAAATGCCTGGTTGCCAAAAAAACAAAAAACAGTCACTAAAACGAAGAAGTAAAAATGATTAAATTACTGCAATTTTTTTGTAATTTATACTCTGCACTGTGTAAAGATTTGTAAAAGACCGTTTTGTAATAGACAAGAAATTTAATGAACTTAGGAAATTCTTGTAATCTTAGAAACTGAGATCTTGAAATATTTTACTTATTCTTTATTTAATTCAATCTTTAGATCAACAAACTTCAGTTCACTGTGAAGACCTTTTTATCTACTACCAGAAAAAAAGTCATACGACAAGAAATTCAGGTAATTCGTAAATACGTTTATAATTCATTGTCTGTTATTAAAATAAGTAATAGGAAAAGAAGATTGAAATTCGAAGTGAAGATTTCATATAGAGAGAGAGAGAGCTGCAGTATTATTGAAAATGATTGTGAACAGCACTTACAAAAGAACTACACTTGTCTGTAACAAAGAACTATGTATGTCCTGCATTGATCAGGCTAAATTCGTTCATTTCATCCATCGGGCTGCTGATCACAGTTACCTTTTCATCTTGTTATCTACCGATATACTATTCGTCACAGTTTAGAAATACAGTTATATATTTTAAGTATTTTATTCTAAAAATGCTGTAATTATTCAAAGCTGGAGCCTAAACTTAATCCTGAATTGTTCCTTTTCTTTTTATTTTTTTCAAAGTCTGCAGATAACATGAGGAGGAGATGGAATTATGGCTTCTGCAATTGTATTAGTAAGAGTTATCTTAAATTTTTGGGGCTGGCTTTATTTCTGTGTTTCGAGACGACAATAAAAATTGTTCAGTCTTCGTGATTTGAACAATAGTCCTAACTTGATCAGTGAGGCATCAGTGGAGTGTACCCGTTTTAAATTTAAAAAATATTGAAACTTACAATTATCGGTGTGTATAAGCTGTATTCCGTTGTTCTCTGAATAGCTACAATGTAAAGCTTATAATTAGAAACAAATTAAAGTGTCAAGAAACAGTGGAATTTCGAGGCATCTACGTTGATCATTGTGACCAGTGGCGCACCACCAGGCTGAGGGAGCTGAAGCCCCTCCAGATCTCAAAAATAAGTGAAAAAAAGACAGAAAGAAATTAAAAACGAGAAGAAACCTTTATTAAAGCACTGACGTGTCTGCATCTTATTATTTTGAAAAGGGATCTTTGAAACAGTTTATTTTTAAAAAGGCCTACATATGAATGGAATTTTTACAACATCCTTAGCGCCCCCCCCCCCCACTCCAAACGTTAATCCTGGGTTCACCTTTGGTGAACATATGGATAAAAATAAACAAAATGAATAAAGGAAGAGTGAATAACAAAATAAATAGGATGGTTGTAAGATAGTGGGTGATGGTGACTTTTTTAACTGATTTCTTTTTTTCAATGAATGTCCTTCCCTTGGCGTCATTACCATGCACTGTAAATTTAGTGCCATTCCGAAAAGTAATTTCTGCTGTAGAGTGCGTGGAATAGGTGTCTTAATTATAGACACCCTGTACATCCCATGCTCAAAGAAACTTAATAAAAAAAATATTGACCAATTTTAAAAAATAATATTTAATTGTTTTCTTAATAATATTAATAAAAGTAATATTTAAAAAAAAAAATTTTTAAGATAAAATTTATCAATTTTTATCATTTACATGTTTGTTTGTTTTTTTATATTTCTCTATTTTATATTTTACCAAAAATTTTACAAAAAATTACCAAAAGTTTTAAAAAAGTATCTTCTTTAAAAATACACTTAAATTTGTAATTACCATCTATGCCGTACTATTATTTACTTCTTTATTTACTTTCTGTAGTATTTATTATCAACAATTAACGCATCTTTGCCTTCTTCAGTTTTCAAAGGATGTGGATTGTTTCAAATTAATCTGAGCACTTTGACAACGGTAAGTTTTATTTCCATATATAAAATCTGGTGTTCATTCAGTGATATCCTAGAATGTCAAGGTTACTGTATCGATAAAAAAAAAATGAAGATATTATGATAATTAAATGTTGATAGAACTTACAGAAGAATGTTTCAGAAGATTCGATTCTAACATGAATCACTGTTCACAAAGTTAACCTTTTTTAGGTATCGAACGTAACACTAGACGAAACGCATTCATCATCATCTTAAAAAATGTTCCTTAAATTAACCAAAACTCCTCTTCTTGAGATTTATCACTTCTGGAAATATATTTATAGATGATCAAGTGATTCTGGCAACATCTGAAGATGATCTACAATATTAATTATTTCATTTATATTCAGGACAGTAGCTAGGGTGAACTGGGCGGCCATCAGGGGCGCAAAATGGCTGATGATATTAACATTTTATCTATCTTTTCTCTCAAAATTTATCGATTATTTGCACTTTTTTTGATGAAAATTGCATTAATAGCATATTTACTGAAATTAGTAATAATTATAATGGTGTTTTTGAAGTTGTTTGTTGCCAGGGGCGCCATTCTGCCTCGCTGCGGCCCTGTTTACATTTGATAGCTAAACATTTCAATATGGAAATTTCAAATAAAAAAACCCAAAGTTATGACCTTTAAAGACAAAAACTCAGTCAGAACTAAAATAAGTTTAAAGAATCAACCAATAGAACAAGTTAACTGCTTCAAATATTTAGGATTTCAAATAACATACAACGAAGAAATTGGCATTCAACATAAAATATCTAACCTTAATAGATCACTGGGTAACATAAATGAAATTTTCAAACCATCTCTCGTTCCAAAGCATACAAGACTAAAAATTTATAAAAGTCGAGCAAGACACATACTCACTTATGAAGTGAAGTATGGACATTACGGAAAAAATATGAAAGCAAAATAACAGCAGCAGAGATGAGATATATGCGACGTACAGCAGGATATACAAAATTAGATCTTAAAAGAAATAGTGATATTTTAGAAGAACTGAATCAGAAACCAATAATGGAATACATCCTAATTATAGATATAAATGGAAGGAACATGTTGAGAGAATGGATGACCATCGGATAGCAAACCAGATATTAAAATACAGACCAAAAGGAAAGAGATCTGTTGGGAGACCTTAAGAAAGATGACATGAGACAGTAACAGATCACCAGATCTAATACAAGATAGGAAGAAGAAGAAAAGGAAGAAGGAAACATATAAATAAGCTCGTACAGTACCTTTACACTGATTTTACACGCAATCAACGTTTTGGGAATCATCTATTGTATAGACTTTGGCACGGGTCCAACTCTTACAAATCCCTTCCTATTAGAACGTAATACAGTGCATCTATTACAAACACACTTTTATTTCCAACAGTGGAATTTGAGTAGTCCCCGTGTGGTGTCCGGGGAAGAATAGCACCACCGTAGCTCATACGGGTCGTAAGAGGCGATCAAAATGGGCACCCAGTGTCCGGGGGTATAACTGGACCATATAAATACATGGGGGATATAAATACATGGGACTGGTCCTCCAGGTTGGGGGTTGTGCGAAGGGCTAGTTACCCCTCCACTTAAAACTTATTTTTTAAAAATGCTCAACATAGGAACAATGGATTGATTAACGTAAGACGGACAAGGCGAGTTAAACGGAATAAACGAGATTTAATTAATATTGGAATTTGGAACATTCTTACATTATTGAGACCTGGAAAGATGCAGGAGGTTGCTAAGATGGATAGATAATGTAATGAATGATATTAGAATGATGAAGATAGTAAATTGGAGAAAATGTATACAGGATAGACGACAATGGAAGTCAATAGTTGAGCAGGCCAAAACTCATAAAGAGTTGTAGCGCCATTTAAGAAGAAGAAAGAAATTGAGTAGGCTAGTACTCAATAAATATTATATCTTCATCTGGCTCAAGTATTGTTTTTAGTAAGGAATTTATTTGATCTAACTTTAAACTTAATCTTTCTCAAAAATAATTCCGTTCTTTTTACAGTTCGGCATCTTGATTAATCTATTTACCAACACTTTGATGGGCATTACACGGGGGAAAATTGGGTGGTTCTGTGCAGGATTACTAGGGTATTTCTGTGCAGGTTGGCTAGGAATTTGCTGGGTCTTCGCGTGTTTAACCGGTTTCCCATCAAGGTATTTTGAGTGTATTACAGCAAGAATGCACACACCTATCTGTAAATCACGTGAAGGTGTCGTTGTTGAAGAGATCCCAACTTGGCATATCGACGGAATCGATAGAAGCTTGGTCACTTGGCAATTAACGTCAAACCTACGTTTCATTTACGAAAATAAACATTGATTTATCTAAAAAATCTTTTATTCAATGCATCGAAAAGGCGAGAGAGTATTTTTAGTTAATTAAAATAGAAAGTTTTTCATTTTTTCCTCTTTTTGTATTTCTTTGTTTTCAGTTTCGATATTTCTCGTTAAAGGTCATTAGTTTTAAAGTTAATCTTCATAAAGATGGGTGGCAAGCGTGATAACAATCAATAAAGTATATCCTTTTCATCAGAAGATGCAGAGACAATCAATAACTAGTATCTCCCTTACACAACTAAGGCACGCTTCTTCGTAGTTATAAAATATTTCATTACTTCTATGTTGAGTTATATTCTTACAAATTTCTTTTCACTTTTTTTTTCCATTTTCTTTCTTTCAGGTGATAGGAGTAATTGTGACATATCTGGTTGTTTTTATTCAGTTTGAACTTGCTACACCCAAAGAATGTAAACGTGACAATGCAACCAATGAACTTGTTTCTGGAAAGTGATTTAATGCTATATGGTTCTATTAAAACTGTAATTTCCTATATAAGATATTGTTTTAGATTTTTTTATAAATATTAATACAATATTTTCAATTATAATATGCGAAAGAAAAAATCATTTATATTTTTCATAAGCAATCGATTTCTTATGTTCCTGTTAATTTCTTACCTTGAGCTACATTAACCTTTAAAAATGTAGACTGTCAATTATGTTCCTATTAATGCAGTGTTTTAGATTTGATAAAAATAAAAAATTAAATACTGATAGAGCATTGCTAAATTTTTATTATAGAAGTACAAGGCGAATATTATCTTCATACCAATAAAACCATTAAGTATATGTTTATTGAAAGGTTGTTAAATCACATTTACTATCCCAACGTTACTGTGCTTAAATCTTGGAATGTCCTTTTATGTTCATGGGAAACCTACTTACTTTGAAAGTCAAGAATTTTAGAACTGCAGATAAACTTCTGATGGAATAGAAATTTGAATAAATGTTTTTTTTGATAATCGCATATCTGAATGTTGTAAAGTGTAGAATCCACAATTAATTATGATACAACTGCAAATGTATAAATATATATTATCATAACTAATGCATTTAATATATTTGTGTGGTGTAAATATTTACAATTTTGTTTGAATTGTATTTTTATTATGTTTATTGTACCATAGTTTCTACTTGTATGAATTAAATTGTACAACTTTCCTTGTATTAAGTTAATGTGGTTTTTTTTTCTTTATTCATTTCCGTGTAGCTATTTATTTTACTGGAATAAATTAGTTGTTTCTAATCACAGAACTTATTAACTTTTATGCCATTTACGAAAAGAAATGCTTCACATTTAAAAACTAAAAATAATAATGAGCGAAGGCTTAGCAAATAATGATTGTAATTTTGCTGCTGTACATCTAAGCACAAAATCAATCTACATTAATGCGTATTGCTTTCATGAATTTTCGAAAGTAAAGTGCAAGTAATACATTCATTTTACAATTTTTTTAGGTTTTTTTTCTTTTAAAAGTCATTTCTTTTTTTCACTACAAATCAGGACATTTTCTGCAACATAGATAAGTGCGATGATTTTGATTGTGAGAAAATTATTAAGTGTACAAAACATTAACTAGTTTTACTTTGTACAGCGGATCACTAAGTACTCTAACACTTCAAAAATATATAGGAAGCAAAATCCTAAATACAAACAGAGGTTGCCACAGATTTTTGCAAACATAGTGTAGGCTGTTAATTTATGGTATTCTTCAATAGCTACAAAAACATTTGTTGAATAGAAAACTTTAAGCCATAGTTCGTCAATTCGTATTTTTGATTGCAGCGAAAATCTGGGAAACTTTGCCATATAGTAATTCTGCCTACATTTGCGAGGACAATTACAAGAAGTAATATTGGTTTCTGTAAGAATCTTCTCTACAGCTTTAAAGGTATTTTTAATGGAGTCTGGGTTATCACAAGGTTTGAGATCCAAATCCATATAATGCGGTAAGCTATATAAAATAACAAAGCAAAAAAATGAGATACAATGTAAAAAAATGGGAAAAAGATTTAGACACATAAAGAACAAGACTATAAGATAATCTGAAATGAAATTTATAAGAAAGTTAAATTAACAACATTATCATAACAAAAAGTTCTCATTGAAAATATGTAATTATATATAAGATTTGGTAAACAATAGAAGGACGAAAGATCAGTTGGTAAGTTTGGATATGGATAAAAAAATGAACGAGAAAATAGGTTAATTGAATTGCCGAAAATGAAAATCTTTTTTTATGAACTCCTTCTTTAAGAAAAATCTTAATAGAAGGTTGGACGTGGAGAAGTCATTCTGGAAGCTTTGCAGAACTGGACTGCAGTTTAGCTGACAAAAAGTATCCTACAGAGGATTGCTCTGTTTTTAATCACTTTAATACTAACAGTGACCATAGATTAGTAAGGTGCAAGTTGCAGCTCAACGTCAAGCGCGAAAGATTGAAACTAGTAAGAAATCCAAGAAAATCTATTAATTTAATGGGTGTAAGGGAATATTCATTAGAATTTAAGTTGAGAAATCGTTTCACTGCATTAAAGAACATTGATGAAAAAGACATCTTGAATGAATTAAATGAATTAACTAAAACTATTATCGAAACAGCTGTAGCTATTGGAGGATCTGAAAAGCAAAAATCTTAGAAAAAAATATCTTCTAACACTAAACAACTAATGATCAAAAGTAGAGAAATGAAGATAAACAAGGATGATCCTGTGATGCGAATAGAATAACTGAGCTTCGTAAAAAGTTCGTAAACACATTACTGAGGATATCAGGAAGTACAATTGTGAATTGGTAAGAAAAGCAGTAGAGGAAAACTTCGAACTTCGTTGATTAAATAGTAACATCTGGATGATTCTTAATCAAAAACTTTTAATCATTCATGATATTTCGTTTCTTCTAATCGAAGAAACTTCTTCAGATGACTTATGATAGGAATATAAACATATCCTCTATCAGTAGAATTCATTACAAAAGGAATCATAAAAACAATTATTTTGTTTCGTGACGTTTAAGTGATTACAAAAATAATGCTTTAGTTTTAAAAATTCGTGAAATACAATAAGTAATTAAAAATAAACAATATTTTTTGTTTGTACAATAATTGATTATAAAAACAATTTTGTTTCGTATCATTTTGTTGAAGCCGTGTCATACACGTATTGCTTTGTTCAGCAGTACCATGCCAGTAGTGTTAGAAGCGATAGTTTCGAACACTACCGCAGTTCTTCCGTTGAAACCGTTAAGTGCGGACCTCAGTGAAATAAAAGAAAAGTTGAAAATAAGTGTGATCGCGAAGAAATTTTTCATCATTGGGGAGGACGTCGA
>JAFIDM010000002.1:79960882-79974683 GCA_023159025.1 Thereuonema tuberculata | reverse complement strand
GGATCCAAGCAGTACAGTGAAAAAAGTTTTGGAATGGTAGTACTATTTTCAAAGAATTCTTAATGAAAACATTGTTGAAACTTTTTTTGCTGATTAATTTTATTGAATGATAGCATAAAGTTACACGAGGCTTTAAGCAAGCCTAAACTTGTGAAGGCACTTATAAGTTTATTTAAAAACATGAGGCATCATTTATTTAACTAACTCTGTCTCAATCCCCTTGACATCCAACCAAAAGAAGCACATCTTTGGTTAAGAAGTTCTACACAAAACATAAGCTTAACTGAATACAGTTAACAGTAAATGCATCCATCTGGTATTTTTTACACTGCAGCCCTCCTCCTCTTCCTTCCCATCCATTTTCAAAAGAAATGATTATTGGAAAGTTTTAGCCAAAATGACAAGATTTCTAAATGAAATAATACAAACCTTGCAATCACTTTTAGCAATATTATTCATTGTTATCTTCAGGCAATGCAAACTGCCACATAATGTCTCCGGAAATTCCAATTTGTTAACTTCTAATTGGATTGGCAGCTCTGTATTACCTTGTTTTGAAGTAACAGACCTCCTCGATTTACTTGATCTGCAGCAAATAAAGAGAAAAAATAATTAGTACAAAATATATTTAGCCAAAAAAATACACACACACTTCAGTATACAACTGTTAAAAGTGTGTATACATTTTTTGGCGGACTATATATATGTATGTTTACTATGATTTCATATTTGAATAATAAGGTAGTTTACATTTTTTTGAAAGGTTTACTGTACAAATTATATAGTCTGGTGGCGTGTTATTTTATTTAAAAAAAACTTGTAGGCATGTAATAATGAAATCAATTTAGAATTACCAATGGCAAAATCTCCAGACAAATTAACATAACAGAACTCAATTAACTATCTGACTCCTATTTCTAAGATATAAATAGTATAAATGTAAACAATGGCTTCGACACATATATTTAGAACATTGATCAAATTCTGATACCAGACAAAGTATTAATTGGTCAGCAGTGCAATGAGATAAGTCATAATGCAATTTTAGTTTATATATACACAAATAATAATGATATTTAATTTTTTTCTAATTATATTTGTTAAAATCAACCTTGTAAAAAAAAAAAATAGAAATTTTATATTAGTCCCCGATTCTTTCAATGTGAAATCCAAAAGTATGTGAACCAATGGTCTAAAGCAGATGCACATCAGATACTAACAATACTGGCCATCAAAAACCTTATGAAAGATAACACTATTAATTTGGTTGAAGTGATGTAAGGATAATAACAAATTCATGAGCTCAGGCTATTCAAATCAACATATTAGGTTTTGTGATACGAGCAACATTGCACAGCAAAGTGTGATTGATAACAACACAAAAAAGATGGAATGAACATTACAATCAATTCAAGTAAATATTTCTTTCAAATAAAATTAGTGGAAAGGGAAAAAAGAAGAAGGCCGCAGAACATGACTTCAAATAAAACATTGCTTCTTATGGAATCTGATAGGAATATTAAATTTTAATACTCGCCCATAATAAAATTTAAATTAGTTGGAGTGGAAATTTAATTAATAATTTTATTGTTGTGCTTCAAAAGAAATTGAATTAATAATTTATTATTTGATGTAAATAATTTAAATTATAGTTCATTACAAATTATGCAAATGAAAGTGTGACGTCGTGAAACAGATCACATGACAGTAAGGTGAGAGACGTGTCAGTGAAGTGACCGTGATTGGAACGAGAAGGTTAGACTCGTGAAGTCGCGGAGAGCGGCAAATATGAAGAGGTCAGACGACGGAGCTAATCATCCCTAGAATAATGGAACTGGCAGCCACAAATAGAATTCGGAGTAAGTCTGAATATCTAAAAATTATATACTAAAAGCAGAAGTGAGAATAGTATGAATATTCTTTCCCAGTTGAATCGAGGCGATTCAAGAAATTAAATTTGATGTGTTCAATATTAACGTGTTAGCAGTTAGGACATTCCATTACGAAGAAGGTGAACTTCGAAGGGGAGACACTAAGAATATTCAACTACTTCCAAGAAATATGAGTAGCTGTGGACTGGCGAAATAAATATTTCGTAAGAAAGATTAAATTAAACGGAATGAAGATTTTCGAGCGATAAAGGATATCGTTAGAAGAAAATAAATTCCAGTGAATAAGCCGGACGGACCCATTAATAATAAAAGGTAATAGTTACTAATTGCAAGCCGCAATTAAGTAGCGGAAATTATTTTGGACATTAAGTTATTTTGTTGAATATAATTAAAGAGAAGAAAATTATTCGAAGTACGAATAAGGAACAGTAAAGTAATAGCGATTACTAAAGCCCGAGTCGACTTCTACGGAGGAATCCAGAAGAGAAGATTTGCTATCTGATAAATTTACGAAGGAAGAAAAGGAAAGTCAAACCTATACCAGGATACCGTTGAGGAAGAAGCGAAAGCTGTCCTTCAGGAGTTAACGATAGTGAAAGTGCCAAACGATTAGAAGACGGAAAGAAGAAAATCTAAACGAAGACAACTCTAACTAAAGTGCTTGTGCTATGGAAAATAATAGTGAAAATATTACGAAAGTTATCGTAAAAGTGAAATAAGTTAATTAAGTAAAAACTTCGAATAATTGAAGTTGTGTGTGTGTGTGTGTGTGTGTGTGTGTGTGCTTTAGTGATTAGAAGTCATCGAATTGTTACCAAGTGAAACCATAAGAAGACAACTTCCTGTAAGTACTATCTTTATTTATATTTTGGAAATAAGGAATTGGAAGAGGTCAACATTTGGAACTATAACTAATTATTAGTTTAACAATAATTACGAGGGTTGATTATTATTTCGTTTTGGAGAAAGTAACAAATAAGGAATTGTTAGTAAGATTGTATTGTTAAAGATATACAATAAGTAGATATTCACATATTATTTATAAAGAGGTTTTATCACCTAAGATTAAGAAGGTTAAGCAATTAATGAATATGAGTAAGAGTAATGCATATGTTAAGAGAAAATGAGATACTGATTATTTGTAAATAACTTGTTAGTAAAACTCACATTGGTGAGAAGTCACTCATAAGATTAAGAACTCTGGTTTAAAATAATTGAAGAATATATTTATGGTAATATTGTATATAAGTTTGAAATAGATTATTATATTGTAAAGTGTTGAGTTTAGCTAAGAAACATTTATTAGAATATAGAGTGTATTTCTAGTAAAAGCATATGGGCCTAGATAATTACATAATATGTTTTGATATTAAGATTAGTAAAATTGAGTTGAAGTTTTTTCTATGTAAGATCACATTATTATTCAAGATTGTTAGGAGTAAAGTAAAACTCAAAGAATATTGTAATTATAAATTTTGAATGTGTTTCAAAATTAAAATTTATGTTTTAAAATTTTCGTAAGCGTTGGGAGTATTGTATTTTCAAATAACTCTGCTAAACCCAGTATGCGATCTGATCAAAAATACCCGCTTCAGAATCAATGAGAACCAAGTTCTCTAAAGAGTCTATATACAAATAAAGATTCCAGAAGTAAAATAAGGAAATGTACTGTAAATCAGTGTTAAAAAAAAAAAAAACTTTAAATAAAAAAAAAAGAAAAACTATTTTTTAAATGAATCAAAATTCATTTATTTTTTAAATGAAGTAAAAATGAATGTACTGTAATTGAAATTATCCTTTCTTCTAAGTTATGAGTTTAGACACATGAAAATATTACCCAGTTGGTAATTAAAATTTACCTAGATGGTGTTCTGTCTTCTGTATCTGCTGAACTAACATCTTTCAAACCCTGCAAGAGAAAAACAAAAGAATATAAGGACAGACACTAACTACTATTATAACTTTTTAATGACTTATATTTACAATAATAGGTTATTTTATGTATTACTTACTCTGCCTTCTAACTTAATACCAATCTTGAATTCACGTTGATTCCCATCTTTAGTGATAATGTCCCAGTACTGAATAAAAATCCCTTTATCCAAAGGCAAGAAATGAATAGGTATCTGAAAAGAATAAAAAGTTTCTTTAATTAAATGTTTTAATTATGAATTTCATTATTAAGAAAAAAAAAAAAAACCAACCCAAAAACCTAACGTTTTTGACAAATTCAATCGCTGAATTTCTTTTCAATGATCCAGTTTTCCCAAAGAAGTAACTACATACAATTTATGATTTCTTATTCACTACACAAAATCAATGTATACAATTTTTTTTTAACTTGATTTTGATATACCATGGAGCAGAAAAATATATATAGTAAAACCCTGGTTAACCAAACTAAAAAGGGGGGGGGGGGGGGGGAAGTTTTGTGAAAAAAAATTTTTTGTTATGAAGCCAAGAACATCTAATACACCTACAGTATTTTGTATTGTAATTACAGTACGTATTTTTGAAAGGTTTTGAAGGCCAAACGAATTCAAAAATCTCTTTGTATGCTACACTTACATTCTTTATTAAAGTTAAAATTACATTTTTAGGATTACAGTAGGCTACATCAATATACAGTATTCTATACTTAGTAGTTTGTAACATATGAATTACTCATTTAAAAAACGCAGTAATTTTTGTTTGTTTCTTGCATCCCTCCCAACGTTTTCAAGCAGCGATGTCCCGCCATCTTTTCATTAGAAGGACGTCAGCCGGCGTTGACTCACTGCATTGTTCAACAAATCTTAGGGCAATCTAAAGTAACAACAACACATGTCCTGTATTTCTGTGGTTATATAATACCCAGTAGGTTTTTGAAAGATAACAAATTCTTAATTTAGGCTTACACTCTCATCCTGGAATTATTTCTGTGCAGTACAGTATTACTGTTTGGATTTTCGATTTTCGGAGGAGTTTCGGATAACCCTGGTATCGGTTGACCCGAGTTCGGTTAACCGGCGTTTTACTGTATTTTTTAATGTGGAATTTTTTTATAGTAAAACAATCCTTTAGTATGTAGATATTTTTTCTGATATAAATACTAGTTTGTGGCTACCAATCAGTATTGGATATTCAAGTGAAAGGTTATCACACTTTTGCATAAAATTACAGCAATTGACAACCGAATTCATTGTCAAAAGTAATAAAATCCAAATAAGACAATAAAATGCTAATCTTATTCAAGATATTGAGATGACCTCAGTAATGAATTATCAAAATATTAAAAAAAAAAAAAATTTTGAGGGTATACATTGAGAGTGAATGAACAGTAACATGGTGCCATCAAGACAATAGTTATTTGGTCAAATGGCAGCAGTTAATGAACTGGGCGATCCTACATGTCACCCAGTCAGGAAGTCAGATCATACTAGCCATTACTCATCAACTCATTAAAGCATTCGTCGTCGTCTTCATCTTCTGCTTCAGCATCATTATAGCATTGCCCAAAGAATATCTGAAAGGACTATAAGGGATACACTAAAACAACAGCACTGCCAGCCATCGTCTCAATAGTGCACCCATCATATCACTAACAAGCATAAACATGGACAATAGTGCTGGAATAGCAGCTCTGCCACGAATATTCACAGCATGCAGTTCCTGTTGGTTAGGTTTGGTTGATACAAGTTCCTGGATATGGGCATTCATCTCGGAGGTTATCTGGTACACCATTGTCTCGTGCTGTCGGATCACTATCCACTTCAACACTTGTCTATCCCTTTCAGTGAGCTTTGATTTTCGCCCACTGTTCTGTTTCGCAGATGACATTTTGCCCTGTTTTGTTGGCTATCATAACAGTTGACACAGCACTTTTTACAAGGTTGGCTGTTTTCGTCACTGAAGCTCCAGCGAGGCAAACCCTAATGATCAGACTGAGAGGTCAGATATAACAGCATTTCACTACTAGCACAATTGTCACATGCAACTTGTACGACTGCTGCTGTTCGACTGATACCTTTGTCTTCTTGGCAACTAAGTGGCAGACATCTATTCTAGATGGTGTGGCTCTGCTCCCCAAAAGTATTATGGCCAGTTTTCATAAGGGTGTTCATATAATTGTAGTCATCCCCTGTTCTTATATAATATTATGAAAACAAGCAGTGACAGAAGGGCTTTATTTTTTTCCATTTTTATATTTATTAAATTTCTCCATCTCATCCATCTATCCATCCATCTTCCCTTTGATCTTCCTCTTTTCCTTTGACCTGTGCAGGGTTTCCAAAACGTGGTCAGGCTCTTCCAGTTTTCCTTAGTCTTTCTGGCCAGGTGTCCTGCCCACCTCCACTTTGACTTCTTTTAGATATATTAGTGCATCT
Source organism: Thereuonema tuberculata (assembly GCA_023159025.1). Classification (NCBI taxonomy): domain Eukaryota; kingdom Metazoa; phylum Arthropoda; class Chilopoda; order Scutigeromorpha; family Scutigeridae; genus Thereuonema; species Thereuonema tuberculata. Next base: position 79,968,424 of record JAFIDM010000002.1, on the reverse strand, counting down.
TGTATTTTGAGTTGTTGTCTGATCCATGTTTCTTTTCCTGTCTCTCTCAATGTTATATTTAACATGTTTTGTTAAAGATGGAAATGTATGGGGGAGGCCTTCGTCCAGCAGTGGACTGATAAAGGCTGAATTGAATGATTTGATACTTGTTAAATAACTTCAGGATCATTTCAGAAGCAAAAGGTTATTTCTAAGTCTATAGTTTACAAATCTAGAAAAACTAATTAAAAATTACAAGTATCAGCTCAAAAAACATGTTAAGATAATTTCTTGAAAGTCTTCAAAACAGTCAAGATTTTATAAAATAATTGCAAGTTTAAAATCTGAATTAATTCACTGTAGGTTAGTTAATCACTGAAAAATCTCAAACACAAAATTCTGATTAAGTATAAAAGTTACCTTTGCCGTTTCCTGTGGTTCGATTTGCCCAGATAACTTTGAAAACTTAAATACTGTGTAATTGGCTGTATAGGATTTCCCATCATCTTCTAGTTCCTGAAATATTTGAAAACAGCTTTTGTGTCATACATTTTATTAACTGACCCCTGCTCTATTACTTTATTATAAAAATCACATGAATTAAAAAAAAAAAACTAAACTGTGCGGATAACCAATAGTTTCAATTTAATATTTGGACAAACATTTAATATCTTCAGCTCCTTATATCAATTTAATTTTAACCAATAGCAATTTAAAGCCAAGTGACAAATAAGTTGTAATTTTCGTGATTTCCAATTTAAGAAAAATAAATTGGGATAGAAGGAATTCATGATATTCCATACATACCTTTACTTCAGTGGGTGCACGTGATGAAAGAATCCACTGCTGTCGAAGTTCGGAAACATTTTTTACATTCATCAAGAATTCTATAAAATGGAGGGGGAAAAATTAAAACCACTCAGTATGTTAAAATTATACTGAATGAGGTGATTGATGTAAACAATAAAATTCATAATGTTCTACTTGTTATTGAGGACATGGCTAACAGTACTCATGAGTGATTATGTAAAGAAACAAATGGTTATGCAATCAACTAAGAATTTCCTAAGTGATAAAGAAACGTCTTACATTTTAAAATGTAAAATTGTTTTCATAAAGCTTCAGATGAGAATGATGAACACTCAAGACAGTATTGTTCACCTAATTACAAATACCGTTTTTCCAAAGATATACCCAGTGACATTGTTTTGTATATAATTCCATACCATTTCTCCAATAGTGAGAGTCTTGCAATTCTTATCCCAAACAGTTTTTGACGATATATGACTCTGTAAGGAAGATATGAATAAATGCCAAGATTCTTTTTGTGCAGCACAGAGAAAAGCTCAAGCTCTTAAAATTGAATCGCAAATGTGAAAAAGGTACTAAGTCAACTTTTTGTACATTTTGAGTTAGGGCTGAAAAGGGGTTCAATTGTGCTCACCCCATGCATCATTGAAATGGGAACTAAATCAGGCTTTTCGAGTAGTCTCAGGAGGTCAAAAACTCGAATACTGCTTTACATTTTTTCATTATTTTTGCATTAGTGTTACATTGCCATGTGATACTATGTATATATAACTTATATGATTAAGTTTGTACTAAAAAAAATTGAAATAAAACATTTTATTTTAACTGCAAAATGCGACAATATAATTGCAAAACATGGAAAAAGGTACCTAAGTCACCCATAATCTGGAAAAAGGTACTAAGTCGAAATTTTTAAGTATGACATTGTACATTTGCATACTGATCTAAAAATAAACAGATGACAGGCATGGGTCGGCTTCACAGTCGTTTCACACCACACCAATGGATTTTTAATTGCTGGCTCTAGTTTTGAATGTGGAAGGTTTTTTTGTGTTTTCTCAGTTTGGTATTTCTATGACTTAGTACCTTTTTCATATTTGCGATTCAATTAAGAAGATACAATGGCATAGGATAGCATCAGAAGAGATTCCCATGCCTTCTTCTATACTCTGTGCCTCGAAGTGCAGGTAACATTCCACCATGGCTTTGGTTTGCAGAGGAAACGACAAGACTGAGGAATATAAATATGTGCAGTAATAAGGATTATATTATTGATATCAATAAGACTATGCTTATCATCATCAGATTGCAAGATCAATAGATTGCAGTTGACATTATCAGTAAAACTTGCCCAATCTGCCAATTCAATCTTCCCACGTGGAGGCAGACTAGAAATTTTAGTAGATTGTGCTATTCCTTAAAAATGATAAAGAAATGGTCACAGTCTCTCCAGGGCTGTCAATAATCTTCCAATAATGGGGAAAGTGATAAGATAATTAAGGTCAAGTGTAAATAAAGATACTGGCGAGGATGAAAATGAGTGGATGAACCAGTATTGAAAACACAATGATGACGAACTAGAAGTACTTTGATAATAATGTCTCAAGTGTTACTTATAGTTGAGCTCCAGACAGTGAGCATTAAATTCTCAATTCTCCAAGGATTTTAAACAAGATATAGCAGTTTATCATCTAGATTTTCAATGCTGCTGTAAGAAATTTTCATATTTGGTGGAATGTACAGGACACAGATGTTGATTAGCCTATCAATATGCCACTTGCTATTGTCCTCAAAATGAAAGTTGGCCGGCGGAAGTTTGAACTGCGCAGCCCTTCCGGTAGCTGATCAATTATGTTTTCCTGTCACAATGGACGACATAGTCTGTTTTCACTGAGAAAAACATGTTGATAAAGCCAAATTAAAACTTCTCTCGACTATTTAGCGTTATTTCAATACCAGTTGCTAACAATAAGTATTTATATAAATAAATAAATATATATTATTTATAAATACAATGCTCTTTTGCAAAGCAACAAGCGATTTGCACAATGGCGGCATCCTGTCATAAAATCAGACAGAAGTGCCTGACCAGACTAATCGATCATACATGCGCAGATCTCACAAAAACAGGGCGGCCATCTCTCATTTGGAGGACAGTAAGCATTGGATATCCTTTTATGTTGACTGTTTCTACAATGAAGTTTCCTAGAGGTAAAGACAGACAGCAAGTGGATGTGAAGAAAAGCCTTGACACAGTGCAAACTGGAACATAATCCTTTGCAATTACAATACATAAAAGCCATTACAAGATTAAAAAAGAATATTAATGAAGACAGTGTAAAAGTTGTGGTGTTAGCACAAAGTAGAAGGAATTGTGAGATCTCTCTGAGAGAGATGGCTCCAATAACCACAAAAAAGTGAACATGAATGAATAAAAGGTATTGCATTGAGATATTGATGGTTTCTTTTTTGTTAAGTTTACTCCAGCTAGGATAACAGCTCTACCTGAAGAAACTGATAAAAACAAAATGGTTGATTGTGTCATTAAACTTGTATACTAGGAGTGACGAATGTTTTAATAAGGGCAGAAAGACTCGTGAGGATGTCATAGTGAGGAAGTCTGGCAGGAGATGGAAGAGGTATGTATTGATGAAACAGTAGAAGCAAAGGTCTTTCTTGTTAATTGGGTTACAATCGTTTTGCAATATGAAAGAGTATTTGACATGAGCAGCATATCACATTTTCCTCTTACCAGTGAAGACATGTCCAGAAGTATGCAGGATAGTACAGAAGTAATTATATTGGGTTAAGTACAAGAGCTTGCACCATAGGAAAGTTCTCCACACTTTGGTTAGTAGGTCTTGCCTTTATAAGCTGCAGATCCATGACCATGGTATTGACAGTTGCAACAGCAGAGAGGATTAGTGTAATAAGGACGAATATTACAATTTATTACAATTTATTTATACAATTTATTACAATTTATAACTAGCTTTGACAGAACATAGTAGTGTGGAAAAACCAAAGGGGAGAATAATTTGAAGTGTTGAAAACTGTTGGCCATCATGACAGATAATGACAGTAACTAAATGAACCAGAATAACAATCATATGTAATTATAAGTTAAAACTCGACATGACTTTCACAAACTTGATAATTTTTTGTCAAGCTCTTTAAATCCTATTGTGCATACAGAAGAAAAAATGAAACTCAACTGTATTTTAAATGAATATTAAATGTTGAGAGAAAAAAAAATTGTTTGGAACAGATATTAACAGTAAATCCGCAATTCTCCCATCTCTAATTGGACTTAGGATAGATACCTCGCAAGAAGAGGAGACAAAAGATGGTCTAAAAATCTAACCGAGTGGACTCCTAGAGAAGGTGAAAGAAGAGCGACACCCTAGAAAGAGGTGAAGAGAACTTAAAGAGACCTTCATTCTGCAGTGGGCACCAAAGGGCTGATGATAAAATAGAATAAATGTTGATATATTTGGCCATGAAACGAAAAATACCGTTACAAGTTATCTTTCCACTGAGAGATTAATATGAACCTTTAAACTAATACATTAGGAGGTAAAATAAATTTAAATCCACTAGAATATATTACACCTTAAAACTAACAAAGAAATTACCTGAAGATTCACAATAATATACTGAGGGAAATTTAATGTCTGTTGATTCCACATGTAAAGGTGAAGCAGTTGCTCCTTGCAAAATTACTTCAGGTGCTTTCTGTTTGATGACCACTTTAACCTCCTAGAGAAAAATAATGGCTTATGAAATATTTAGTATTTAAAAATAGAAAAAAATTAGAGCAATTTAATTGGATTAATTTTCTTTTCTTATATAAATTAGATAACATAAAATTTTGAATTAGTTAAAACAAGATGACAAGAATTAAATTTAATTCACCAGCTTCTTAAAACAAATTTGCAGTCGCTTTCGGTAAAATAAGAATTTCTCTGCATTACCTGAAAGTGTTATGAATTCTCAAATACTACTTTTTTCAGTCAAGATAGCTCAAGAGATTTGAAAGTCTGATGGTATTAGTGACTCCTTTTGTTGAAATATTCAACTGTTCTAAACTGTGAATAAATGCAAATATAATGCAATATTTGTTTATTACTGCAATCCCTTATAATATTTTAAATCCAAATATTTAAGTATTACTTATGTTTCACTTATTAAATTTAATTCATTGACTAGCTGCTGTCATGAACACTTTCAGAAAAGATTAAGTGCTGTGGTGACTGTTTATGTGGTAAACATTCATTGGTAGAACAACTGTAAAAGGATTTCAACATACTTTGATAAGGATATCACAGAAAATGCTTCAAATGTTTTGAGCTAACCCAGCTAAGAAACGACCAAATCTCAAAACAATATTCCCTATGAATGCTTGAAAAGGAAACCTCGTTACATATCTACTTGGAAGTAAAGAGAAAAAATTATAATTTATAGAAAGGCAACATTTAATCATTCCTGAAAAGGAATGAGAGTTTGTTAATTGAATGATGAGTTAGTTGGTCAAAATCACAAACAAGTGCCAGGTAAGGTTTTCAAGAAATAATTCTACCCAATACAGTAAGAGTTTGACAGCGTGACATTAGATTTAGTGCAAGTCAAGAGACATTTGGAATGCTTTAATTACAACTTTATCAAGCTTAATGCCTCTGTATTTTTCACTTTTTTCCTTTTCATATTAATATTCAAGTTGCAAGAATTTCAAACAGTGTAATTTGTTTTATATATCTACTAAGATGACGTGGGACCAGCAGTTGAGTTTTAAGGAGCATGACCGCTGCCTGGAGAAAACAGATTAAAACTCCCTTACCCTCCTCAGAGGTCAAGGATTTTACAGTGAATTCTACTCCAGATGGTTCCTAGATGGCTCCTGATAGTTGATCTGAAACGCCAGGAGATTTAACTCTCACAATCCCAAAAGCCCATACAAGCCTAAAACGGGATACTTTTAAGTTAACCAATTGAGATGCTAGCTATCAACGTTTTGTTAGCCAATTGCAAGCCACTCTGCTGTAGTTATGCCGGTCTTTTAATTTATTAGAAATATAACACAATAAGAAAGTACCGTATATGCTCCAATAAACGCCGAGGCTCTTATTGTCGCCGGTCTCTAATAAGCGCCGGGATGCAGAGGGGACACGGCCAAATAGTAGCCGGTCTCTAATAGTAGCCGGGTCTTTGATATTTGCCTACCGATACTAGTGTAAGAGTCCGTAACTTTATAGTCGTGCGTAATACCTTACGGTACATTGCCTTACAAAATGCCGCCAAACGGTCATTTGACATTGCCTTTAAGATTCGCGCTGTGGAATATGCGAAAGAAATTTCCGGTGAGGCGGCCGCTCGTCAACAACGAAGCCGTCATTGCGGATTCGGACGACGAATAACAGCGAAAGTACATTTATCTTTAACAGTCTTATGTAGCATGTGAAATTCAAATAAAGTAGCTATTTGTAATATTAGCCGGGATTTATGTGTAAAAATATTGCGTTCTGAAGGGTTTTGTTAATAATGGCCGGCCTCTAATAGCAGCCGGTCTCTATTAAGCGCCGGGAGCCGAAGCTAGTTTTGCAAATAAACGCCGGGGCCTCTATTGGAGCATATACGGTATGTTCTAGTTTCTCAATTGTAAGAAAGTTGCCTTGCCTGCTGTTCAGCTCCACATTTTATAAAAAAACCTCCTTCCCAGTCTTCAGCAGAAGCTGCTGTTGAAACAGGGGCTACATCAAGAACCACTTTACTCCTACAAATAAATGACAGAAAATAAATACATTTATTGCACTACATTTAAAACAAAACCAACTCGTCCAAATTAAAACTTAATATTAAAATAAAGACCATAATCATTTTCTTCTCAAAATAATTTTTCAATACACTTCAATGTTTCAACTCTTTTAGCGAGAGTTTTCATCGGGAAAGTACATAAGAGAAATATAAATATTTCTTCTTATATTTAACAGAAATAAAGAATGGCAATCATGAAATAAAACATTACAATGAATACACATCATACATAAATCATTAATAATAATAATCGTGAATATGAACTATTATTAATAATCTTAAAATAACATTACAATCATATATAATCGTTAATATGGTATTTGTTAGAATGAAAATTCGCTGAAGAACAATACTAATTTATTCTAATTTCAATTTATATTTAATATTTTTATTATTATTTATAATCTTTTCAAAATCTTTTTCAAAATACAATCTTGAAAGAATCTGTCCCAATCTACAGCTCCCATCGATCAATGTAGGTTTAAACCTACATAGATATCCAAGCAGCGAATTACAGGATATTTACACCTATTTGCAATAGTATAAATTTCATTGAAAGAGTATTTAAGAATTTTAAAATACTGATATTTTAAGTAATAACTTACTGTCTAAATATTTCAAATGGGGTGTGTAATCATATATAATTGAAGTCTCCAAAATTTCTTTTGAAAATAAGTTTGGTTTATTTTGTTTTTAATTGTATTTTTTTTTTTCTACAGCTTGCATGTTTTCTCTCTCTGTATGTAACGTTATAAAACTTTCTACATGGGCATTCACTCCTTACGTCATGCTGTGAATTTTTCTTTGGACACTACTTATTTTTTTTTATTGCTCGGAAACTATGTAAAATTAATTATAAATGTTATAACAATGTAATGTAATACCATTACAGGAAATTATAAACTGCTAAAACAATGTAACAATATAATAAATAAAGAAAAC
>JAFIDM010000002.1:79947127-79960782 GCA_023159025.1 Thereuonema tuberculata | reverse complement strand
TATTCTTTCACTACACTACTGGATCCAAGCAGTACAGTGAAAAAAGTGTTGGAATGGTAGTACTATTTTCAAAGAATTCTTAATGAAAACATTGTTGAAACTTTTTGGGGGGGATTAGTTTTATTGAATGATAGCACACGTAGCTTTAAGCAAGCCTAAACTTGTGAAGTCCCTTATAAATAAATTTATTTAAAAACATTTGGCATCATTTATTTAACTAACTCTGTCTCAATCCCCTTGACATCCAACCAAAAGAAGCACATCTTTGGTTAAGAAGTTCTACACAAAACATAAGCTTAACTGAATACAGTTAACAGTAAATGCATCCATCTGGTATTTTTTACACGGCAGCCCTCCTCCTCTTCCTTCCCATCCATTTTCAAAAGAAATGATTATTGGAAAGTTTTAGCCGAAATGACAAGATTTCTAAATGAAATAATACAAACCTTGCAATCACTTTTAGCAATATTATTCATTGTTATCTTCAGGCAATGCAAACTGCCACATAATGTCTCCGGAAATTCCAATTTGTTAACTTCTAATTGGATTGGCAGCTCTGTATTACCTTGTTTCGAAGAAACAGACCTCCTCGATTTACTTGATCTTCAGCAAATAAAAGAGAAAAAATAATTATTACAAAATATATTTAGCCAAAAAATATATGTAGTGAAGTCTCACTTATACGAAACATTCAATTATACAAAAAATTTCTCATTCCCCGGCAAAACCCCATAAGTCCAATATGTAATTCGCTTACACGAAATATTCACTTATACGAATAATTTTTAGTTCCCCCTCATATTCGTATAAGTGAGACTTCACTGTACACACATCAGTATACAACTGTTAAAGTGTGTATTTTTTTGTTGGACTATATATATTTGTTTACTGTGATTTCATATATTTAAATAAGATAATTTCCATTTTTTTTAAAGGTGTACTTTACAAATTGTATAGTCTGCTGGCAAGTTATTTTATTTAAAAAAAAATGGAGGCATTTAATAATGAAAAACAATTTAGAATTACCAATTCAATGGTAAAATCTCCAGACAGATTAAACACAACAGAACTCAAGTTAACTATCTGATTCCTATTTCTAACGTATAAGTGGTATAAAAGTAAGCAATGGCGTCGACAAATAAACAGATTTAGAGCATTGATTCAAATTCTGACACCAGACAAAGTATTAATTGGTCAGCAGTGCAACGAGATAAATCGTAATGCAATTTTAGTTTATATATACACAAATAATAATGATATTTAATTTTTTATAATTATAATTGTGTTAAAATCACCTTGTAAAAGAAAAAATAGACATTTTATATTAGTTCCCGATTCTTTCAACATGAAATCCAAAAGTATGTGAACCAGTGGTCTAAAGCATCAGATACTAACAATATTGGCCATCAAAAAACTCATGAAAGATAGCACTACTAATTTGGTTGAAGTGATGTAAGGATAATAACTTCATGAGCTCATGCTATTCAAATCAACATATTAGATTTTGTGATAATATGAGCAACATTGCACAGCAAAGTGTGATTGATAACAACACAAAAAAGATGGAATGAACATTGCAATCTATTCAAGTAAAAATTTCTTGCAAATAAAATTAGTGGAAAGGGAAAAAAGACGAAGGCCGCAGAACATGACGTCAAATAAAACATTACTTCTTATGGAATCAATGAGAACCAAGTTCTCTTAAAGTGTCTACATACAAATAAAAGATTCCAGAAGTAAAATAAGGAAATGTACTGTGAATCAGTGTTAAAAAAAAAACTTAAAAAAAAGAAAAACTATTTTTTAAATGAATCAAAAATATGAAGTAAAAATGAATCTACTATAATTCAAATTATCCTTTCTTCTAAGTAATGAGTTTAGACACATGAAAATATTACCCAGTTGATAATTAAAATTTACCTAGATGATGTTCTGTCTTCTGTATCTGCTGAACTAACATCTTTCAAACCCTGCAAGAGAAAAACAAAAGAATATAAGGACAGACACTAACTACTATTATAACTTTTTAATGACTTATATTTACAATAATAGGTTATTTTATGTATTACTTACTCTGCCTTCTAACTTAATACCAATCTTGAATTCACGTTGATTCCCATCTTTAGTGATAATGTCCCAGTACTGAATAAAAATCCCTTTATCCAAAGGCAAGAAATGAATAGGTATCTGAAAAGATTAAAAAGTTCTTTAATTAAATGTTTTAATTACGAATTTCATTATTAAGAAAAAAAAACAAAAAACCCAAAAACCTAACATTTTTGACAAATTCAATCGCTGAATTTCTTTTCAATGATCCAGTTTTCCCAAAGAAGTAACTACATACAATTTATGATTTCTTATTCACTACACAAAATCACTGTACACAATTTTTTTTAACTTGATTTTGATATACCATGGAGCAGAAAAATATAAATAGTAAAACCCCGGTTTATCGAAGCCGTTTTGGATAACAATGTTTTCGGTTAAGCCAAGAACATCTAATACACCTACAGTATTTTGTATTGTAATTACAGTAGGTATTTTTGAAAGGTTTTGAAGGCCAAACAATTCAAAAATCTCTCTGTATGCTACACTTACATTCTTTATTAAAGTTAAAATTACATTTTTAGGATTACAGTAGGCTACATCAATATACAGTATTCTGTACTTAATAGTTTGTAACATATGAATTACTCATTTAAAAAAAAACAGTAATTTTTGTTTGTTTCTTGCGTCCCTCCCAACTTTTTCAAGCAGCGATGTTCCGCCATCTTTTCATTAGAAGGACGTCAGCCGGCGTTGACTCACTGCATTGTTCAACAAATCTTAGCGCAATCTAAAGTAACAACAACACATGTCCTGTATTTCTGTGTTATACAATACCCAGTAGGTTTTTGAAAGATAACAAATTCTGGTACTTGCGTATTAACGCCACCGCACCTACAGATTTGGCGGAAGTGCCGCCAATCTACACCTAATGCCACCGCAGCAGAAGTTAACGTCACTGCAGCTACAGATTTGGCGGATAAAACACTTTCAAAATTCAAAGCACTTTATTTTAAATCAAAGTAGTCAACACCTAAAATTTTTGCGACAAATCATAAAATAAAATCGGATTTCGGTGGAAAATGGAACGATATGTAGTTTACGATAGATTCAAAACAGTCTCTATTTTCTTTGACCTAATGCTGTCGCCATATGAACTCTGATAAATAAGATTCCAAATGATGTCTCGCTGTCCCCCTATGTCTCCTGTTCCTCAATTTAGCACTGCCCCACATTCTCTCAACTGTTTGTGTATGAACTCCTGTATTAGGATCAATAAAATTGTAATTATGATTAACTTTAGCATGTAGGAATCCTTGTATTTCTATTCTATTTGTTTGGTAACCTTTCCAACTGTCAGAATAAATTGTGCTACCATCTGCAAAGTTTTCAATAATTTTATCAAGAAGGGTAGACCCAGTTCTATTAGGAACAGTGGCAACAAACGAATCTTTTGTTTCTCTACATATACCACCAAACACCCACTTATACATGAAAGTGAGCAACATGATTGCTCTTTATTGGCTGCGGTGGCGTTAACTTCTGCTATGGTGGCGTTAGGTGTAGATTGGCGGCACTTCCACCAAATCTGTAGGTGCGGTGGCGTTAATACGTAAGTACCCAAATTCTTAATTTATGCTTATACTCTCGCCCTCAAATTATTTCCGTGCAGTTCAGTATTGCTGTTTGGATTTTCGATTTTTGGAGGAGTTTCGGATAACCCAGGTATCAGTTGACCCGAGTTCGGTTAACCGGCGTTTTACTGTATTTTTTAATGTGGAATTTTTTTAATAGTAAAACAATCCTTTAGTATGCAGATATTTTTCTGATATAAATACTAGTTTGTGGCTACCAATCAGTATTGGATAGTCAAGTGAAAGGTTATCACACTTTTGCATAAAATTACAGCAATTGATAATCGAATTTATTGTCAAAACTGTAAAATCCAAATAACACAATAAAATGTTAATCTTATTCAAGATATTGAGATGACCTCACTAATGCATTATCAAAATATTTAAAAAAAAATAAATATTGAGGGTGTACATTGAGTGAATAAACAGTAACATGGTGCCATCAAGTCAATAGTTATTTGGTCGAATGGCAGCAGTTAATGAACTGGGCGATCTGACATGTCACCCAGTCAGGAAGTCAGATCATACTAGCCATCACTCATCAACTCATTAAAGCATTGCCCAAAGAATATCTGAAAGGACTATAAGGGGTAAACTAAAACAACAGCACTGCCAGCTATCGTCTCAATAGTGCGTCCACCATATCGCTAACAAGCATAAACATGGACAGAAAAAAGTGGAGTGGAAGATAGTTGTGTGATTGGACAAAACCAGGTTCCAATTGCTGATGCATGAAGCAAGTATGGAGAAAATCTACAAAGAGGTGATCCATCATGCTGCGAGAAGCAGGTGCAGGCAGATGGTGAAGGCTTCACAGAGAGACATTTTGTTGAGACATTTGCCACAGGTCTGCAAAAGTATGAGGGGTCCTAATGTGTGCCAATTGAACACACCCTGTACCATAGCAGCGCCATCACCATCCTGTATTCTCACTTGTAGAAATGCTGAATCCAGAACAGTGAGGTTTTCATTATACTCTGTTTTTATTAGGCATACATCTGCTTGAAACAGTTGGAACCACAATTTGTCAGACCAGGCTACATATTTCCAGTCTCTAAGACTAGTGGTAGTATTTCTAAGCCCATACAAGGAGCACAGCCTTATATTATGTGATCAGCAATAGCACTCAGGTGGGCCGTTGGCTCCGGAACCAAACAGAACACAGGGAATGTTGCACTGTTTGAAAGCTGATGCTAGACATGGTCTCAGCATCAAGTTGTGCTCACTGCTGTTGTGTCCACTGTCTGTGCTCGCAGCACCATTGCCGTCGCTTCAACACATTCCGTAGTATCACCAATAGTTCTGGAATAGCAGCTCTGCCATGAATATTCACAGCATGCAGTTCCTGTTGGTTAGGTTTGGTTGATACAAGGTCCTGGAGATGGGAATTCATCTCGGAGGTTATCTGGTACACCATTGTCTCGTGCTGTCTGATCACTATCCACTTCAACACTTGTCTATCCCTTACGGTGAGCTTTGACTTTCGCCCACTGTTCTGTTTTGCAGATGACATCTTGCCATGTTTTGTAGGCTATCATAACAGTTGACACAGTGCTTCTTACAAGATAAGGTTGGCTGTTTTCGTCACTGAATCTCCAATGATCAGACTGAGAGGTCAGACATAACAGCATTTCACTGCTAGCACAATTGTCAAATGCAACTTGTACAACTGCTGCTGATCGACTGATACCTTCGCCTTCATGGCAACTAAGTGGCAGACATTATTCTATATGGTGCGGCTCTGCTGCCCAAAAGAATTATGGCCAGTTTTCATATGGGTGTTCATATAATTGTAGTCATCCCCTGTTCTTATATTATGGATACAAGCAGTGACAGAAGGGCTTTATTTTTTTCCATTTTTATATTTATTAAATTTCTCTATCTCTTCCCTGCAAATTTCTCCATCTCATCCATCTATCCATCTTCCCTTTGATCTTCCTCTTTTCCTTTGACCTGTGCAGGATTTCCAAAATGTGGTCAGGCTCTTCCAGTTTTCCTTAGTCTTTCTGGCCAGGTGTCCTGCCCACCTCCACTTTGACTTCTTTAGATATATTAGTGCATCTTGTATTTTGGTTTGTTGTCTGATCCACGTGTTTCTTTTCCTGTCTCTCTCAATGTTATATTTAACATGTTTTGTTAAAGATGGAGATGTATGGGGGAGGCCTTCGTCCAGCAGTGGAATGTTAAAGGCTGAATTGATTGATTTGATATTTGTTAAATAACTTCAGGATCATTTTAGAAGCAAAGATTTATTTCTAAGTCTACAGTTTACAAATTTAGAAAACTAATTAAAAATCTTAAGTATCAGATCAAAAAATATGTTAAGATAATTTCTGTAGAGTCTTCAAAACAGTCAAGATTTTATAAAATAATTACAAGTTTAAAATCTGAATCAATTCACTGTCAGTTTAAGTCAATCACTGAAAAACACTCAAAACAAAATTTTGATTAGGAATAAAAGTTACCCTTGCCGTTTCCTGTGGTTCGATTTGCCCAGATAACTTTGAAAACTTAAATACTGTGTAATTGGCTGTATAGGATTTCCCATCATCTTCTAGTTCCTGAAATATTTGAAAACAGCTTTTGTGTCATACATTTTATTAATTGACCCCTGCTCTATTACTTTATTATATAAATCACATGAATTAAAAAAAAACTAAATTGTGTGGATAAACAATAGTTTCAATTTAATATTTGAACAAACATTTAATATCTTCAGCTCCTTTTATCATTTAATTTTAACCAATAGCAATTTAAAGCCAACTGACAAATAAGTTGCAATTTTCATGATTCCCAATTTAAGAAAAATAAATTGGGATAGAAGGAATTCATGATATTCCATACATACCTTTACTTCAGTGGGTGCACGTGATGAAAGAATCCACTGCTGTCGAAGTTCGGAAACATTTTTTACATTCATCAAGAATTCTATAAAATGGAGGGGAAAAAATTAAAACCACTCAGTATGTTAAAATTATACTGAATGAGGTGATTGCTGTAAACAATAAAATTCATAATGTTCTACTTGTTATTGAGGACATAGCTAACAGTACTCATGAGTGATTATGTAAAGAAACAAATGGTTATGCAATCAACTAAGAATTTCCTAAGTGATAAAGAAACGTCTTACATTTTAAATTGTAAGATAGTTTTCATAAAGCTTCAGATGAGAATGATGAACACTCAAGACAGTATCGTTCACCTAATTACAAATGCAGTTTTTCCAAAATATATCTACTGACATTGTTTTGTCAATTACATTTACAAATGTATAAATTTCGAAGACCAAATGCCTAACCACTGAAAAATCTACTTCTAAGATTATGTTTGCATTATTTACAGAAATAAAGAAATTAATTACAGGGTGTCTATTGCATCTCAAACAAAAAATTTAAGGACACAAAAATTCTGTTCAACCAATAAAAACCAAAAAAAAAAAAAAACCTCTAAACCGACCTGTTTAACCAAAAAAATAAAAACAAAAAAAAAACATCTTGCTAAAAATTTAAGGACATAGTCTGATTTTTAAGGACATTTCCTGTACATTTCATGTCAACCCAAATTTCCCGGTTGGTAGACGCCCTGAATTAGGAGTTTAACATGTTACATATTTATGAAATGAGTAAAACATTGACACACACATGTAGGAAACAAGAATGTATATTAAAAATATATATATATATAAAAAGAATAAATTACATAAGAGGGCTTGAGGGCCAAATGTTTCGACATCTTGAATAGATTTTCATTTTCAATGGAAGAGTAACAGAAAAGAAAAGACAAGGTTAACAGTTACAGTTTAAATATTTTTGGAATCTTGGGAAGAGGTGTTCTCTCATCTGGGAGCCGCCAATCATGGAGGGTCTTCAGTTGGAGGTGAAGGTCGTTGCTGAGGTAATAGGGCGTCGGTTGGTCAATTTAGTGTGGGCCCGGATTTTACCTTTTCTTTATTCTGTTATTCTTCTGTTGAAAATGACAAACTGCTCAGGATGTCAAAACATCCAGCCCTCGAATCTAATTTATGTAATATACTCTTTTTTTATGTTTTTTTTAGTATATATTGTTTCTTATATGTGTGTGTCAATGTTTTACTCATTTCAGAAATAAGAAAACAAGTGGATTTGATGAACTGATACTAAGTTTTATAGAAAAGTAAAATTATGTTTAATAAAATACGTTAAAAAAAAATTTTCAGTGGCATTTTTTATCTAATGCTTTTAAAACTTCTATAGAAGCAGCATTGATCAAAGGAAACAAAAGGTTTATATATAAGTCAATTTCACAGTTACTTATCTAACTAACAGTACTGATGAATTAATGTATCAAAGACAATTATTTGATTTTTAATGGCAATAAAAGGTATAATAGGGCTATATATAATAATAATAACGATAAATATAGATGAAGTCAAGAAATTCTTCTAAGAGCATGGGCATGGAAGACTAAAATGAACACAGTCTGATGTTGAGAAGGAAAAGCCATTTGAGACAGTCCAGTTGTGCAAGCAATTCGAGGTTAGCTGCAGCTGTCTTTCAGTAAATCATAGTTTCGTGGAATGACAAGAAATCTGTAAGTCATCCACATATAAGGAATTATGAATGGCTGGAAGGAACCGAGATGTAATATTTGTTTTAATAGAGAAAAGCCTAATACTTAACACAATCTTCGGATACACCTAATTCTTGAGGATATGAAGAAGAGAGCATAGTCAAGGCAAAACTGCAAAAGTACAGTAAGCAAGAAAATTTTGAATAAATATGGGCATATGTTCACTAAGGCCATAAGTATGCAGATCTTCAAGAATTACCATATTTCCAGGTTCAATCGTATGTTTTTCTCTACATCAAAGAAAATTTTAATCAAATGTTCTCTGTTGGCAAAACCATTGCAAATTGTATCTTCCAAGAGGTATAAGATGATCAATGGTGGATCTATGTTGGCGAAAGCCACACTGTATAGATGCTCTAGATAGGAATATCTTAGATAGATCTGGTCTCTTCCTTGCAAAGTCTAGATATGAAACCAGACAGTGGTTCACCGTAAGTTCCAAAGTTTTACACAACAATTCTTGTAAGAGCAATGGATGATAATTGCTAGGGTTACAGCAGCCTTTTCAGTTTAACAAAGGGTATAATAATTGAAAAACACAAAAACACACTACTTCTTCTAAATATCTTCAATATTTCAGTTTTCTTATCGATATTTAGAAGAAGTAGTGTGGTTTTTTGTTTTTCATTTATTATAAATATGACTGTTTTGAAGATCTTATTTATTTAGGGATAATAATTGTTGTGTGTCAATTCTCAGGAAATAAGTGTTGTAACCAAATCTTGTTAAATATTGATAGAATAAAAGTTAAGGACAACAAGGGTAAATATTGTAATATTATATATTATAGCATATGTGGGCAAATGCGGCTCTTCGTTGGGCTAAGTGCGGCTCCCAATATCTCTTGATAAAAATATAGGTATTTTTTTTTTTCCCATTATACATATCTCATAAAAGAGTTACAAATGAATGAAGATAAACACGAAATGCCCAATGACTTATCACTTTGGTGTGTTGTGAGATGGCTTTCAACCTACAATGTTTTGAGCAGTTTTGTGGAACTCTTAAATCCTATCATAGCATTTACAAAAGAAAAAGGAAAAACATTTCCTGAACTAGAAAACAAAACGTGGCTTTCTGATTTAATGTTCCTCACAGATATGTTGGAACATTTGCAAAAACTAAATTTGTCATTTCAAGGAAAAGATAAAAATATCATAGAATTGTCACAAACTACATTTACTTTTGAAGCAAAACTGCAGCTTTTTGTTCATGACATTAAATCATTTTCTGCGAGTGAAAGAAAATAGGATTAATATTAAAGAAGAAAAGTTGGAAGAATATAAACAAAAATTAAAGGAATTACAAATAGACTTCAAACATAGGTTTGAATATTTTAAAAGTTTGAAACCTACATTTGCATATTTTGTAAACCCATTTATTTTTGATATTTTTGAAAATGGCTTTCCATTGTCTGAATTATTAATACTTGCTGAAAGGGGAGCTGCAGAATTAGAGTCATTAGAATTGAAAGAAGATCAGGCATTACTAATGCAGCACAAGTCAAATACCATAATTGAATTTTTTGGAAACTTGTACTAGAATTCAAATATCCTAATTTAAAGGAAGCTGCTTGCCAATTATTTTCCATTTTCGGTACAACATTTAGTTGTGAATCGTTATACTCCTCTATGAACTTTGTAAAATCAAAACAGCGTTCACAGCTAACAAACGAGCATTTGACAGATTTGCTGAATGGCTGAAACAAATTTTACACCAAATTTTAGAGATTTAGCTAAAAATGATAAATAAACTTTTTATTACATTTTATTTTTATTAAATAAATTTTGAACTAATTATTTTGTGTTTTCTTTCTTTTATTTTCTTATATAGCAATTAAGATTTGTATAGAAATGTAATTAAATTTGAATTTGTGTGTTTAATACTATGGAACGTGACTATGGTGTGGCTCTTTACATATATGAAAATCCAGAATATGGCTCTCGTTGACCTCATGTATGCCCATGCCGGTATTATAGTATTATAAATATTATAGTATTATATATTATAATTCCATCTGAAACACAGGTAGTATTTATGCAGATTTTCAGCAATTCCTCCAAGGAAAATGGAATATTATGTCTCAATTAAAGGAAGCAAAACAAAAAGCTGTAGTTTCACCACACTCCCGATCTGTTGGAATTCAGGTGACAAAGCAGTCAAACTGGAGTTATGAGCAGAAGTTCTACCAAGTGCATCAACTTGACCATCGAAAGTATATAATTCCATACCATTTCTCGAATAGTGAGAGTCTTGCAATTCTTATCCCAAACAGTTTTTGACAATATATGACTCTGTAAGGAAGATATGAATAAATGCCAAGATTCTTTTTGTGCAGCACAGAGAAAAGCTCAAGCTCTTAAAATTGAATCGCAAATGTGAAAAAGGTACTAAGTCAACTTTTTGTACATTTTGAGTTAGGACTGAAAATGGGTTCAATTGTGTTCACCCCATGCATCATTTAAATGGGAACTAAATCAGGCTTTTCCAGTAGTCTCAGGAGGTCAAAAACTTGAATACTGCTTTACATTTTTTCATTATTTTTGCACTAGTGTTACATTGCCATGTGATACTATGTATATATAACTTATATGATTAAGTTTGTACTAAAAAAAATTGAAATAAAACATTTTATTTTAACTGCAAAATGCGACAATATAATTGCAAAACATGGAAAAAGGTACCTAAGTCACCCATAATCTGGAAAAAGGTACTAAGTCGAAATTTTTAAGTATGACTTTGTACATTTGCATACTGATCTAAAAATAAACAGATGACAGGCATGGGTCGGCTTCACAGTCGTTTCATACCACACCAATGGATTTTTAATTGCTGGCTCTAGTTTTGAATGTGGAAGGTTTTTTTTGTGTTTTCTCAGTTTGGTATTTCTATGACTTAGTACCTTTTTCATATTTGCGATTCAATTAAGAAGATACAATGGCATAGGATAACATCAGAAGAGATTCCCATGCCTTCTTCTATACTCCGTGCCTCGAAGTGCAGGTAACATTCCACCATGGCTTTGGTTTGCAGAGGAAACGACAAGACTGAGGAATATAAATATGTGCAGTAATAAGGATTATATTATTGATATCAATAAGACTATGCTTATCATCATCAGATTGCAAGATCAATAGATTGCAGTTGACATTATCAGTAAAACTTGCCCAATCTGCCAATTCAATCTTCCCACGTGGAGGCAGACTAGAAATTTTAGTAGATTGTGCTATTCCTTAAAAATGATAAAGAAATGGTCACAGTCTCTCCAGGGCTGTCAATAATCTCCCAATAATGGGGAAAGTGATAAGATAATTAAGGTCAAGTATAAATAAAGATACTGGCGAGGATGAAAATGAGTGGATGAACCAGTATTGAAAACACAATGATGGCGAACTAGAAGTACTTTGATAATAATGTCTCAAGTGTTACTTATAGTTGAGCTCCAGACAGTGAGCATTAAATTCTCAATTCTCCAAGGATTTTAAACAAGATATAGCAGTTTATCATCTAGATTTTCAATGCTGCTGTAAGAAATTTTCACGTTTGGTGGAATGTACAGGACACAGATGTTGATTAGCCTATCAATATGCCACTTGCTATTGTCCTCAAAATGAAAGTTGCCCGGCGGAAGTTTGAACTGCACAGCCCTTCCTCGTAGCTGATCAATTATGTTTTCCTGTCACAATGGACGACGTAGTCTGTTTTCACTGAGAAAGACATGTTGATAAAGCCAAATTAAAACTTCTCTCGACTATTTAGCGTTATTTCAATACCAGTTGCTAACAATAAGTATTTATATAAATAAATAAATATATATTATTTATAAATACAATGCTCTTTTGCAAAGTAACAAGCGATTTGCACAATGGCGGAGTCCTGTCATAAAATCAGACGGAAGTGCCTGACCAGACTAATCGATCATACATGCACAGATCTCACAAAAACAGGGCGGCCATCTCTCATTTGGAGGACAGTAAGCATTGGATATCCTTTTATGTTGACTGTTTCTACAATGAAGTTTCCTAGAGGTAAAGACAGACAGCAAGTGGATGTGAAGAAAAGCCTTGAAACAGTGCAAACTGGAACATAATCCTTTGCAATTACAATACATAAAAGCCATTACAAGATTAAAAAAGAATATTAATGAAGATGGTGTAAAAGTTGTTGGCACAAAGTAGAAGGAATTGTCGAGATCTCTCTGAGAGAGATGGCTCCAATAACCACAAAAAAGTGAACATGAATGAATAAAAGGTATTACATTGAGATATTGATGGTTTCTTTTTTGTTAAGTTTACTCCAGCTAGGGTAACAGCTCTACCTGAAGAAACTGATAAAAACAAAATGGTTGATTGTGTCATTAAACTTGTGTACTAGGAGTGACGAATGTTTTAATAAGAGCAGAAAGACTTGTGAGGACGTCATAGTGAGGAAGTCTGGCAGGAGATGGAAGAGGTATGTATTGATTGAACAGTAGAAGCAAAGGTCTTTCTTGTTAATTGGGTTACAATCGTTTTCTTAAGTCTTGCAATATGAAAGAGTATTTGACACGAGCAGCATATCTCATTTTCCTCTTACCAGTGAAGACATGTCCAGAACTATGCAGGATAGTACAGAAGCAATAATATTTGGTAAGTACAAGGGCTTGCACCATAGGAAAGTTCTCCACACTTTAGTTAGTAGGTCTTGCCTTTATAAGCTGCAGATCCAAGACCATGGTATTGACAGTTGCAACGGCAGAGAGGATTAGTGTACTAAGGACGAATATTACAATTTAAATAACTAGCTTTGACAGAATATAGTAGTGTGGAAAAATCAAAGGAGAGAATAATCTGAACATCTTTGTGTTGACATCTTTGGCCATCATGACATAATGACAGTAACTAAATGAACCAGAATAACAATCATATGTTATTATAACAAGTTAAAACTCGTCATGACTTTCACAAACTTGATAATTTCTTGTCAAGCTCTTTAAATCCTATTGTGCATAGAAAAGAAAAATGAAGCTCAACTGTATTTTAAATAAATATTAAATGTTTAGAGAAAAAAAATGAAAAAAAATGTTTGGAACAGATTTTAAGAGTAAACTTGCAATCCTCCCATCTCTAATTGGACTCAGGATAGATATCTCGCAAGAAGAGACAAAAGATGGTCTAAAAATCTAACCAAGTGGACTCCCAGAGAAGGTGAAAGAAGAAGAGGACACCCTAGAATGAGGTGGAGAGAACTTAGGGAGATCTTCATTCTGCAGTGGGCACCAAAGGGCTGTTGATAAAATAGAATAAATGTTGATATATTTGGACCTAAACAAAAAATTTCATTACAAGTTATCTTTCCACTGAGAGATTAATATGAACCTTTAAACTA
>JAFIDM010000002.1:79934043-79947027 GCA_023159025.1 Thereuonema tuberculata | reverse complement strand
GAACTTATAAATAAAGAAAACAAAGTCAGCATCTTGCATAAATTAAAATTTCTTCTTTGGTTTGATTGGGCTGACGAGTCTGTAGCAGGACAAAACTGCCGTTCCCATTTCCTTTCCTGTAATCAAATCAGAGAAGCAATTTGGAAGGTGCTGACTTCGTTTTCTTTATTTATAAGTTCACACAGCACGTGAAATTAATTGATTATCAATGTAACAATATTGTAAACTAAATGTTTCATACATTTATTATGCTTAGTAAACAATGGAAAAACTTACCTTGCCGAAACAAATCCTTCTACAGGAGTTACTTTTAAAATGTGACCTGGCCACATGACATGAAACCTATTTACAACAATTTAGAAAAAAAAAAAGCCATTAAAATTTCAAAATTTGTTGTGTCTTGTTCTCTTAAAATAAGAGCAATGTAAGACATACCAAATAATGAAAATGATGCATTCAACAATAATAACAATACTGATAACAATTCTTATCCAACACAAAAGCTATAGTGAAAAACAGGCTCAGAAACAAAGAAAAATCAGATCAAGAGTGTTAGAGTATTTTTTTTTTTTAACTAAAATTACATTCTTCCAGAATGCAAATATTACTTAAAAAAAGTGTTTTAGAGGCCGTTCAGTAGCCACTGAAGTTAGGAGGTTCCAACACTCAGAAGCCCAAAGGGGCAAAGTTGCAATTATGTTGTGTAGATGCTTGCCATTGAGCAGATGAATGATTTAATGGCTTACAGACCCAATCTATTTCTTATAGCTGTGTAAGTAAGTAAATCATGGAAATATTAATACAAAATTATTTGAAAACTGATCGACTAAACGATACTACAGTGTTCTACTGATATTGCATTTAATATATTTCGGAAAATAAGAGCAGTTTTCAAATATACCTTTTTCTATATGCATAGAAAAAGAGCTATATTTGAAAACAAATAAAACAAAGGAGGAAGTTTATTTGTTCATTATTCACTCCTAGGTCCTGTGACTGATCTGGATCAAACTTCGAGGATTAGTTTTTTTTTTTAGGGTCCTATGGAAATAACAGGCGACAAAGAAACCTGGACACATCTGCTCCTCCCCTGATTTAATCTTTTTGACACTTTGTATAGTTCTCAGGTATTGGCTTATTAACTCACTTCTGCATCCACAATAAAAATCCTTGAAATGCCAATGTTTAATCATTGTGCCGTACCAAGGTATGGTTACTGAGTTCAAATCTGGAGGCAATAAGTTTTTTTTTTTGTTTTTTTTTTTTGGTATTTCATTCCTTTTTGTTTTTGTGCTTTTTTACTTTCCTTCTTTATTTATGATAATGAATTTTCTTCTTCACTTTTTTTTTTTATTCCAATGTTATTATTTAAGAAGAATGAAAACCCAGATCCAGACTAAGGGGTGTAAACAGGAGGATAAATTTTCTTTAAGGGTACAGACATCTGAAACTGCTTTAGTTAGAAACACGAAATTTGACATTAGTGTTCTTTGTCAAAATCTAAGGGTATGTCTAAACGAATAAAGGAGGTAGTAACCATAACGATTATTGCAGTTATGGTTACTATCTTCTTTATTAAGTCTATATACTCAACCGGTCATTCCAGCCAACCAGCAACAACATCTATAAACTCTTAGCCAGATGAGTAGTTATAGTAACCATGGTTACCTGGTTATAACCAGGCTCAAAACTGGGTTAAGCCTTTTTCATTAACAGCCGAGATGGACACATCAATGCAATATCAATACGGCAAATGCAAATAACTCTTTCACGTACAATGAGGCAATCAGCCACATGGCAGCGGTTCATTGTAGTGCGAAAGGTATGTAATTTTTGTTTTTGCTAATTAGAATCTTATTGCATGCAATTAGGGAGTCACATAATATTTATATTTTATTCTATTCTAGACGACAGAGCTGCTTATTACTTAACAACAGTTGTAGCAACAAGGTTGCCTGGTTATAACCCACTCAGAACTGGTTAACCCATTCATAGCAGCTGACAACATTCCCAGCAGACACAATGGACGCATTTTAAATTACAGAGTTGAATATTACTCGAAGATTAAGTTTAAAAAAATATTTTATTTTATGTCTTTGCTTCATATATATATACAAGGTGATTATAATTAAAGTTGACCTATTTAGAGCATTATGCAACTGCAACCAATAGTCAGATAGACATCAAAAGCTGTACACATACTATTCAAAAGATGCGCTCAGGGATTCTGCAAAAATAAAATTAGTTACAAAATCGTCTACTATATGCTATAACAATGAAAATAATTTTAGAAAAACATTAAACATGCAATTCTAAAAAAACAGTAGTTTTAATTGCAACATTTATTTTATTTTATTTTTTTATTGTAAAAGTGGTCCAAATGTCATCATAATTGCAGAGGGTTAATCTTTATGGAAAGAGAAAATCTGATTTGCATAGACATCAGGAATGCAGCCGACATTGGGCTATAAATAATCAATGTGAACTGAGAACATGGTATTAGCAACAGCCATTATGACTGACTTTACAAGAACATGCGTTGATGGTCAAGTTTTATTACGAAAGTCACAGTAATGCTGAGGCCTCAATTCGTGAATTTTGTCGAGCTAAAAAAGTACACTGTGGACCAATGTTACCACAAGTGTGAGAAAAATGATGAAAAAATTTGAAGAAACCTCTGCATTCATCCAAACTTATAGTCTGCTGTCGGTTCACATTCAACTTTATCCCGGATCCTTATTTTTTTCAAGAAGTTACTGCTAATGGTCCTCAGACATATTCCATGACTGCAACTAGATATCATGACATGCTCCAGAACTTTCTGATACGCCAACTGCCGGAAAGACAGTGTCTTGATTCAACCTCTTTTATGCAAGATGGTGCACTTCCTCTTACTGGAAGGTTCGTTCAAACTTAGTTGTACCAACACTTTACCAATGATCCAGTAATTGGTCTCATGTTTCCTACTGCCTGGCCACCATGATCTCCTGACCTAACTCCCTGCAATTTTTGGTTGTGGGGATATCTAAAGGACGAGTTGCATCATGCAGGAATTGCAATATTAGCAGAACTAAAAGAGTATCATAGGTTATTGCCTACAGTCAGTGGTTGAGCATACACATTCAGCAAACGACACATTTTTCAGGAGAAACATATTGAGCAATATCACATGATTCATTCAAACATCTGATACTGTTGTGTGAAATAAATGTTTTTGAACATTCTATTTTCATTTTCCTTTCATAAGCTGTAAAAGCACCCTCTAGTGGATGATTTTGTAACATTTCTTTTTTTTTTTTTCAGAATTGTTGAGGCCATCCTTTGGTTGCAGCTGCAGGATGCTCTAAATAGGCCAACTTTAATTATAACCACCTTGTATATACCTGAGGTGAACTAAGAAAAAAAAATTACTACCAGTAATTTTCTTTCATTTTTTATTTTTTACTTGGCTATGTTGCATGAAAGTGTAGTTATTTATTTTAACTTTTTTGTCAATAATGAAGCAATCACAATGCCGTTGAAACTATTTTTTGTAATTTGGCTAGGATGTTTAAAAGTTAGTCATTTTATTTTACTTTGTTATAGTTCAAGATGGTTGGTGAACTTGATTCTTCTATACAATAAATTCTTCTGCACAATAAATTGATTCCTCTGTAATAGAAGCTTTATTTTAGTTTGAATTTCACTAATTCTGGAAACTATTAACATAAATCCTTTAAATTGTTATGATGGAGAAAATTTGTTTCATTTCAAACTGCAAGATATTTTTTTATCAGAATGACCAAGCCATGAATTTTAAGGAATGTGTTCAAATTAATGCTAACTTTCTTACCTGAGATTTGTATTAGAATTATTTACAATCTGGATATTTTTAGGAGTTGGTTGTTCTTTCTGTAAGTAAATTTCACTCGGTTGAACTTCCCAGTTTCGAAACAGGCATCTTTCATGAAATTTATTGGCATTTTCTTTGAGTCTAGAAGGTTCTCTAACAGGTGGAGAAGACTGCTCAATTCCCCTTAAACATAATGGAAAGGTAAGTTAATAAATATTAAACTATTAGGTTCCTAAAATTAAATGTTTATACAGTATTGTTTTTGTTCTTTACAGTTCTTGTGTTATAAAATAACTTGAAACTTGTATTATTTTGTAATTTTTATTATATAGCTTGTTTTGTATTTACTCGTAACAATAATGCCTTCATCTAATCAGTATAAACTTCATTAAAAAAAAAGATATCTGAGTTTATCCCCAATAATCTACTCGAGACAAAATGCATTTACGATGCCTCATGAAATATGGACTTAAATAATGACACTTATGAGAGGGCATATGTACATTGAGAAAATCAATATCTTTTTGAGAGATGAAAATACACATGAAGTACTTCAAAAATATATATGGGTTCAGGGGCCTACTCTCAAGCATTTGAGATATTTGACATTGCTTTCATCGTGTATACATAAATTTTTCTGATAACCAAGATACAAGACATTTTTTTATTATTCTTTGAGTAATTATTTTTTAACCCCCTCCCCTTTGCTTTCCTTTTTTTCCCCCTTTTTTTTAATATAGGGTCCCCCCCCCCAGTTATAAATAAAATAAAATAAAAATAAAAAATATTCTATCTTTTTCTTAGAAATTAATTTAAATATCTAAGCCCCCCCATGATTTTTAATTTTTTTAGTATTATTTTACAGGAACATTTTTTTTTTTTTTTTTTGGAATAAAAAGCAAATGAACCACACTGTTCTTTTTCTGAATTTGTGATGGGGGTCGAGGTGATCTTCACAGACCTGTAACAAATCACTTGAGATTTCCCCTTTAAACCCATCAACCCTTTTTCGTAATTGTAACTAAATTGTGCAGCTGTTGAACTGTGCAAAAAAAATCCGGAAGTAAGGATTTCGTTTATTAAGTATTACATACAAATCATGAACATCAAAAATTAATTTTTCTAAATGAAATTACAACTAAAATAATTTTAATTACAAACATTATGATCATTAAAGAATTATCAGGATAAATACTTCGATTGAAATAATTCAATTTATAAAACTTTATTATCAGACACATTTATGTATACACTATTAAAGTATAAATGAATACTTAATTAGAATTCTTAAAAATAAAAAAATAAAAATTGATACGCTTATGAAAAATAAGTGAAAATAAAAAAAATAAATAAACCAAATTATATTAGAACTACAATTTGTGAATATTACAAAATAGAAAATAGTATTACAAATATTAGAACTAAGTTAATTCGGAAATTATTACTCACTCATGAGCAGTTTGTGGTGAATCACTGCGTTTTCTGTCAAGTGAAATCCTATTTGAAATGCTACTTTCTGATAACCGAAGATCAATTCGAATTAATAACATAGTAGCATAAAACAGCTTTAAATCATCACGAGAAGAAGGAATTTCACCTGAAATTAAAATTTTTCAGATAAAATGAAAACAGCAAAACAAATTCTAAATAAAAATATCTTTAAAAAGTAATAACTAACTTTGACTTTAGCATCATTCATGTTAAAAATGTCAGTGGTTTTTAGTAATGGTCAAAAGTTAAAAATAATAAAAAACAAAGATGACATTTACAGCTTTTTTTATATATTAAGAGGGTCTAGCATGAAAAATCTACATCAGACTGGAAGCTCTTAAACTAATCCAGAGAACCACAAGGATTTATTCCATTTTACCTTACTTTACAGAGCTTACTCTTCAAAAATCTTTCTTGAAGTGGGGGTGGGAGAAATAGTGATCAAAGTGAATATGCTGTAAATTGCTCATTGAAAGAGGGATTGTAGCTTCTTAATTGCATTCGAAACGAGAAGAAATCTAACATTTTGGACTGTATTTTTGTTGTTGGAAATCAAGTTGATTTGAATGAACACCTCCCCCCCAAATCGAAGGAAAAGAAAATCTTATTTTTGGGAGGGTGTTGAGTGGCTAAAACCATCTTAACCCCTCCCAACCTGAATTTCTAGGCATGAATCTCATGCCACAATCATTTAAAGCATTGACAGCCAAGACTGAAGATGTCCAGCTTCTCCCGTCACTTGTAAAAAATCTATAGTAATGAGTATCAATCTAAATGTTTAGTCTCATATTGCTTAGAAAGGGACAAATGCTTCATTTACCTTTTTGAAAGTGGAATAATATCTAATTTCTGCAATATCTTTGGAGTAAATTGGAATTTAAAGATATATTTTTCAGGTTTGTAAAAACCTTATTAGCCATGATTATTCTATTTACCATGTCATTTGTACCTTCCATTAATGCATTAAAGGCTTAGAGAGAAATGTGAATATTCGAAGTTATAATCCTAGCCGTTGTTATTGTTAATACATAAACCCCATGTACAGACACAGATTCTAAAAAAAGACATTTTCACATTGTATGTTTGGTTTTTTTTCATGGAATCAGTTTTTTTTTCAAAGTAATGGACCACTCGAGGTTTACGCCCCTACCAACGTCACGTATTACATGTAAGCACATGCTGAGAGATCTTGTGTGATAAACAGAAAGCCCATAGGGCGAGTATATAACTTAGTGAGAATTACTCAAAAAAATCGCCGAGTTTTAATATTTAAAAACGGAATGGGTTAGTACTGTGCAGTTCCTTATTGTAATAATTCTGTAAAAACGCTTGGAATATCCTTAATATAATATCTCCTCTATATCTACATGGGTTAAAACAAAGCACATGGATTTGTTTATCCCACAAGACAAGCAGTAAACTGGTGAGATATTTTGTAACTACGAAGCGCCACCTATCCTCAAGTGTTCCATTAAGTGTTAATTTTTAAATAAACAAATTCCAAAGAAAAGCCTAACCTTCTCTGGTGTCTTCACCCTTGTACGGAACATCGAAATTAATGCTGCGAACACCGCTCTTTAATAGCAAACTGTCTCCAGAACCCTGGCTATGAATGCACCTATATGTTAACAGGTTAATAAAAAGAATAAAGGAAGAATACAGAATAATGATTATCGAAAATACTAAAATTTCAGGCTTATCACTGTTACACAGAAAGAACTTATATACTCAAAGCAAATATTTTTCAGAAATCTCAAATATAAGAAAAGAAACATCGATAGAACTATAGGCCGACAGATGGTTGTTGATGATCACGCTTGCACGAGAATTATGAAAAACGCGAGATCTGGCCATTAGCGTCTTCAGCAGGTCTCCAGGATTGTAGTATTTTGAATGTCTGTCACTAGGAAATTGCTACCTATTGAATTTATTGTTAGTTTATTGATTTTTTTCAATTTATGACAAACTCTATTAAAATGTAGTAAAAGTCTTTTGTATTTCCCCATATTATAATTCATTTAAGTATTTCAATGAATTGAAAAAAAAATATATAGGAAACATTCATGCATTTTTTATTTGGTTTTGATTTTTGTGATTAGCAAATAGCAAATAAAATAAATGTAAAATCTGCATTTGTGCCTTTTTGATGATTAATTTGTTAAAGTAATGTTGCATTTTAAATTTAAAATGGATTGTCGTATATAAATGTATTTACATAATGCTAGTAGTTTATTTGGTATTTTGTTTTGTTTCAATTAAGAAATTTTTAAAATTAAGGTTTTCTAATATTTTAGCAATTATTTTTGTGGGCGATCAGTATGCTTGGCAGCTCTTTCATATACTTTTAAAGGCCCTTTTCAGGGCCACAAAGGTAATTTTTTTTTTCCAGCTGTTGCTTCCAGTAATGAAAGGGTCGGCGAAATATGTAAAAGATATAATTTTACAAAATCTAGCCAAATACAGAATTCATAATTATTAATTGTCATTTCGTACATCTCCCAATAACTGCGTGAATTGGGAATTGTACAAAATAGCAAATAATAATTATGAATTTTGTACTGTGTTTCATATTGTAAAAATTTATCTTTTAAATATTTCGCCGACCATTTCATTGAGTTATACATTATACATTGGATTTAAACATTACGATTGATGTTTTCAACTACTATCGGAGGAATCGTCCAGGGAAACAACATCGTCGAATTCGCTGTTATCTTCATCAATAATTTAACTTCGCAAAAACTCTGGGCTCGGAGCACAATATCTTCACGTTCGTTTAGGACTAAACGGTTGTCGCATCTCTTCCACTTATATCCAATTTTATTGGATTAATAAATGGTCCTCCATTTATTAATTCTCTACGAAAATATTCTTCAACTTGCAATATAATTTTTTGAGCGCTGCTTCGAATAGCAATGTTTCTCGCCATTTTGTGAGAAGACATGGATAGAGGCTATTCTCGCGTCAATCACATGAAATCGCGAAAATTCGGGATCATCAAGAACAGTCTGTCGGCCTATATATAAAATTCCACTCACGCACAAAAAAAGTAAGTTAATTTTAAAATAGTCCCAATATGGAAAAATGAATTCATTTCCTTGAAAAAATCCCAGAAAAGGAATAAATTTCCTTCCTAGCACTTAATACATTAGCAAACATAAAACGTATTAAGTTCATATCAATTAAACTTGACAATTTTTTATATTTCCAGAAATCCTCTCATCAATCACAACTTGAAATATATTTATTAAAGTGGAATATCCTGATTCTTAAATATTTTTCATTATTTGTGCTTGATATTTATAGTTAAATTTACCTCAATGCATGTGTACAACAAGATTCTCAATAATACCTTATTGTTTATTTGTTGAGAATTATAACTCAAATTATAAATCCTTACAGAAAAACACCAAAGATTCAGAGTCAGTGTTACAGAAACAAACAAAAAAAATAACTGTCTATACAAACAGCGAAATCTGCTCAGCCACATATTGAAGCAAGTTCATATGCTATCCCAAACTTTCTTAATTCTAATGAACAATGGCAAGATTTGGAAAGCTTTTTTTTATAAATTTTCTAGGATTCATCATTCCAACTCTAGTTTTTAATTTTTTTCACATTATATTTTAAAAATAACACAAATAATATTAAATTTATTTTTAAAAAAACAAAATTTTCAATTGTTTTATTTTATTCATACCTTCTATAATTGCTTCTCATAACTTCATCCCCAGTGTAGATGCCTAATGTAGCTATAGTTTTATTGCTAAAAGAATTTGCTCTTAATCTAGCAGCTACAACGATTCTTGTTGATGATCCACTGGCCAAGACAAATTCACCAGGAGATACTAAAATATTTGATGACTTCAATGGCTGCTGACAGGAAAAATCTAGAAAGGAAAAACAAATGAAATGAAACAATTTTAGCATACTGCTCAACCACAAATTTAACTTACTTAAAAACTTTAAAAAAAAAAAAGGAAAATGTTTTAATATAGTAAACTTAATTTCTTACATTGATTCTTTATCTATTTGGAAAGGATTAGAAGTTTAATTTGTTACAAGATGGCCCAAAACAAACAGTACTGAAACACTGTGCCACACCCCTTGAGCGGAATGCATGAAAATCATGACTCCGTGCCAACACAATACCCTGTGGAACATTTTATTGCCGTGACTGTTACTGGACATATGATAATGGTGCAGAGGAAAACAGAGGAAAAGGCGTTTATTGTGGAGTAATATAATCGCTCATACGGATTAGGCCGTAATAATGGTCCTAGTATACAGTGAGTAAAGGTGTTTGCACAGCAGTTCTGCTAATCTGCACCCAGCAACAGCATCATCCTAGCAGTAATTAACAAGTTTAGAGGAATCGGCAGTGTATTGATGCAGCGCCACGGATGTACAGGGCATGTACTAGATCAAGTGTTGCAGTCATCACTGCATAGTCAACAGAAAACAGCCTTGAAGCTTGATTAAGTATGTACCTTGAAGCTTTGTCATCCTTACAAAGATACCAGAAGGGTATCTTGGAATGTTCTCCTACACCATCCAGACTGCACATTGGCTGAGGGAGGGCGATAAGCAAGTCCTAAAACTCTACTGTGGCTGTGTTCTCGCCATGACCTATGAAGTCCCAGACTTAATGAATAACATTTGGTTTTCCGATGAGCCGCATATTCATGTTACAGGTTACATTAATCGACGATCGAACTGGTTCATAGGATTTGCCCATCCTGATATGGTGCAGGAATGTCCACTTTTTACGGAGAAAATAACCATTTGGTGTGCGGTAACAGGGTACGGTGTCATTGGTCTCTACTTCATTGAGTAAGATGGGGTTCCGGTAACGCAATCAAAATCGCTACATGAACACAAGCCTACTCCCATTTGTCAATGACCTTCGTGCCTTCTGCCGAGGAAGGAATATTCGCTTTGCAGATCAGTGTTTCCAACAGGATGACGCAACACCTCATCAACACCTTTCATGGAAATGTCACCTCTCGGTTCACAGACTTTCTGTATCCGCCACATTTGCCAGACCTTACTCCTCCCAATGCTTACATTTGGGGAATGGTTAAGGAATGTGTCTTCCATGCACATCCCATTGATATTGCCAAACTCAGAGAAAGTTCCACAAAATGTCTTCCACGAGATGCAGTAGCCACTATTTCGGGATATGCTACAAAATTTAGTGAACTTCTACAAACTCTGTCAGGGAGGGGGCCCACTTGGAATATGTCATTTGCAGACTTTATACTCTGGCGGACCCGAAACCAGGTTTGTCAGTAAACCCATGTCGGCAAATGAACAGTTTTGCAGTAAATGAAATCAAAGGGTAAATGTTATCCAACTATTGGACACATCATTGGTTGCATCATTTTCAAACCAGTGGATTGGAAGAGGAGATCCTGTACCTTTACCTGTGTGATTGCCTGATCCAATTACCCTTGACTATTTTTTTCTTTGGGAATATGTGAAATCTCTAATTACAAGGAGTACATAGTGTACAAGAAGTATCCAATAGACTTCGTGAACCCACAATGCAATCTTTGTAATGCAGTAAATGATCAACACTTTGAACAATTGCTGTAAAGACATCACTGTGATTGCTAATATAATGTTTCTTTGATTGCAAAACGGCTCATTTGTGGACATGGATTTACTGAAGAAAATTGCTTGTAAGATGTCCAAAGTTTGTCTAATTTCAGGACAACATATATACATATAATAGAAGTTCAGATATTTTTTTTTTTTTTTTTGCTAAATCTGTGACATGAACTTAACAGTTCCTTTTCTAATGAAAGGGAACATTTTAAAGTTCCTTTCTAACCTTCAGCATACAAGGTGAAAAAAACTCCTCACCTAGACAACATGGGGTTAAATTAACCCCACAATGAATTGCATGTATTTTATAGATGCATTAAATAAAATACACTTGAATGCGTTTTTCTGTTGAAGATATTATTATTAAATAAATACAAAAGTATAAAAAAAGTAAACTTTTTTAATAGAAAAACTAAAAAATCTTACAAATTCTCCTTATAATCAACAATTTACCATTAAGTAACAAACAAACAAAAAAAAATTATGGGTTTTCATGTAGAAACGTATTTGTTTCATATTATATGCTTTAAACTATACTTATTCGGCTTTATTGAACATGAATTTTGAAAAAACAAAAAACCCACAAGAGTGGACACTTTATTTTTTTAGAGGCGTCCCATACATCGTGGGGTTAAAAATGCCCAGGACCCACTTTGAGCATCTGTGTACACCACTGCGGCGCTTACGGTACTTATTTGACAATGTGATGTGCCGCGGATATGTGTAAGCTCCAGCTACTGAGAACATCAAGTTATTTGATAAAGGACTATCAACGCATTTTAAAAGTGTTGGGGTTAAGATAACCCCACCTTGTATGCCGAAGGCTAAGGGAACTGGATCTTAAACGAGTTCCCATTTCCAATTAGAAATGAAAAGTGATGGTTTAAGGAAATTCAAAGCTTCATTTGAAAAATCATAAAAACTATCAACTCAGTAAATGAATATTATAAAACATTTTTTAGTTCTTTCATAAGAAATTAATTACAGAAATTTAAATTAACATTTCCTATTAGAGGGATGAACTATTCATTTTAAAGCAAATTCACATAAATCATCACCAATGTTTTTTTGTTTGTTCTTTCATAATATTTCCTGCAAACTGTGGCATTAAATTTTAGTGATATTCCATTTATTTCCTATTTTTTTTACCCTCCTGAATAGACTATTCTAACAGTAAATCTTTCTGGATCAGGTGAAGTAAATATGTTGAAATTAATTATAATTTTAAATCTAAGAAATATATTTAAGCATCACTTCCTCCTTTAATGTAAAGCACTGCTAATAATTGAAAATACAGTATATTTTAATATAAGCTAATTCTCATTAAAATCTCTTTCTGAAGAGACAATATATTAAATATTTGCTTAAACTCAACATCCTTTGAGAAAGATATTGCAATTATTAGTCGAAACAATTGATTGGTTCAAAAGTAACAGTAGCTCAACATCAATGATTATTCAATTGAATTTCTTGCCTTCACTGTGCATCTTTTTTGATCAATACAAAATGAGAAATCAAATGAACTTTAATGAGACACCAAAGAATGATTTTTTTTAAAAAAAAAAAACCTAAAAATTGGACGCAATTTTTGATCTTTTTCCTATTTCTGCATTATTTTCGTCTATCACCAATAAAAAAATAAAAAACATCAACACTTCCAGTCAGAAGGTCCGATTAACACACTGCAGACTAGGGGAGAAGTTAAGTTTTTCATGATGGCTGAAGTTGAAACAGAAATATGAGTTGTTGAATGAGTCAAGCTGCTAAGCAATTTGTGATTAAACACACAGAAGATTAAATAAGAAAGATACTGGATTGTTGATGACATTTGAGAATAAGTAACTGTTCTTTGATTAACTTATCCTTCTTCAACTCTACTATCTGTGCCCTAACTATTGGAAGAAAAATATTAATTTTTTTAGATTGCATCTCAAATACATTTATATCGTGCTAAAGATGCTTCTTACATTGTAAAAAAATATCCCGCGCATGAACAGAGGACATGCATAAAATATATTTTATATTTAAAAAAAAAAAAAAACGAATTTCTT
>JAFIDM010000002.1:79908356-79933943 GCA_023159025.1 Thereuonema tuberculata | reverse complement strand
TTTATGCTAGATTAGAAAATCAAATATACGTTTTTAAAGCAGCTTGGAGAATCCATCACTTCACCTATAAATTTTTATATCTATTTAAAATCAGATCTGATTTTGATGCTTTAGTCTCATTGTTTGTTTCAAATATCAGGACCTTACTCCCAATAACCACTTGAAGACCTGTAAGTGGAATACTTCAAATTTTTAATATTCATTTAAAATTGAAAAATTCTGAAATACAATTTTGTTTATTTCAAAACAATGTCACAAACATCGTTTGCACCCCAGCACTTCTGCTTAACCCTTTCTCTTCTATCCTCCCCTCTGCATCTCGTTTCTTGCATTCCTGTACATTTTTCCAACATTTCTATATTTCTGCCATTCTATCAAATCCCGGTGTTGCAAGAGTTTTCTTTTCCTTATTCCCCGCCAACATGGCACTTCTGTGCCAATTAGGTAATGTCTTTCTCAAATTCAGGAGTGACCCGTAAAGCTTTTATGGATGGCATACAAAGGCAACCAGGCCTTGAAGTCTATTATTTCTGACATTAAAAGCCCGATTCCCATCTCCCCGTTTACAAATTGCATCAGAACCCTGCTCTAAATGGGGGAACGGCCACTCCTGGGACTGCGTAAGTGATGCCACCCCTCCTTGACCAGAGGCAACGGTGGGGGCCAATACCTCCCAAGAAGCAACAGACAGACAGGACAGTGAAAGTGAAAGCGAGTAGATCCACAACCCTGTGCGATCTCCCTCGCTTTTTTGAGCCACATCAGCCCTTCTGATCGCAGAGTCCCTGATCAGAGGTCGAAATAATCCCAGACCTGACCACCGGGATACTGGTGCCACCCTACATTCCTGCTGTGCTTAGATCCTTCGACGAGAAATCGAGCAGACCATCTCGAGCACCCGCTCGTCTTTGTACCTCCTGTTCTCCAGAGCCGACAGACTAGCACAAGGTTAATGACGGCAGCGAAGATCCCCGTTTCCTCAGCCCTACCTGTGCGTTACTGAAGCCCGGTACTGTGTGCCATCCCGTTCTGTTTTATTTGTACTCCCTCTCTTTCCCTCCCCTTTAGTTTCAATAAAGCCCTCCTATCATGCCACGAAGTCTGTCTGGCTACTCTTTGAGAAGGCGCGGGCCACGGATGTTTCCTCTCAGCTAGGCTAGCTTTCCACGGCACCTACCTTTTATTCCCCAACCAATATCCTCACTCCCTCCCCCCTTACAATCTCTCCCTTTTATCCCGTGATCGTGCCTTGCTTGGGAGAGCACTCGATGGCTTGCGCCTAAAACAACACATAACAAATAACATACAATAATGTTTTATAGAAGATTGTACCTGCATAAACAATTGTTTTAACATAAGCAGCTCTTTCACCACTATTCTTAACAATCAACTCTTGAAAATTGGGGGCTCCAGGAGACAGATCACCTTCCAAAGGTAACCAATAGAATCCTTCTAAGTCCTGCCTTACATTTTCTATTTGTATTTCGCTGCAACCACCATAGCCTTGAACTGGTATCTAAAAGTTCAAATAATAAAAAAAAAAAAATCTTAAAATTAAAATGGAAACTTATTGTTTACTAACTAGGAATAGAATCAGGTATCCTCTAAAATAATCATGTTTATGTATTAAAGTTGCACCAAAAGCATCCTACCAAATTTTACAGATAGTCCAATAGTTGCAGTGTGAGATTTCAGAGGTACATTTTTTTTTGAAGTAATGGGAGTGCGTTGGAGACCAAAATAATCACGCTCGTGTTTTAAAGTTGAATCCTAAAGTTAGTAATATACCAAGTTTTAAGGATCAGTGCAGCCATTTTACTGGATGCTGCACATACAGACAAAATGGTCGAGTCAAACACACTTTGCATGCTATCAGTTAAATTTGTAATAGATGATAATAAGTATGCTAACTGAAGGATAGCCCAGATGGGATTTTGATTCAAAAAACCATGAATTGTAACGTATTCAGATTTGCTTTAATTCCATATAAAGCAAATTATAGTCTTCTTGAGATAAAAGATTTCCGGACATAGAAATACTGACTATCATGTTGGCAGCTTGAATTTTAACTTGGTAATCCTCTATATTTGGTAAATTTATTGGTTGATTCTGAAAACCTTCCATTTTCTATAAACTTTTAGTACGAAATTTATCAAATAAAAGATAAAATTAAAAAAGATTTTTAAATTGATAATTTATAAGGAGTCTCAAATGCAAGTAACTTTACAAGTGTCTTCTAAATATCAGAACAAAACTTCATTTATTTTTTTTATTTTTTTACATAAAATCCTTTGCTGCCAAGAAACAGTTTCACCAAAGAAAAGTCAGATCTAATATTAAGAACAGAAAAGTAAAATAAAATCATTTTTCTGGAGTACATGATATTCTATACTGCAGTGCTGTAGTTGTGGATAGATGTTTACAGAGATAATATCAATAAATCAAATCACTGATTACTATGATGAGATTGAGGACCCTTATATTAAATTGGAACAAACAAAAGTTAGAGAAAACTTACAGAATTAAGCAAACAAAAAGAAAAAAAAAAATCTTTACGAGCATTATAAAGAAGTTATGGGGTCACATCAAAGTTGCCTGTACTGTAATATAAAAAAAAAAAAAAAAAAAAACAAAAAAACTTGTTTTCAATGTAATTTAATAAAAACTGCTTAAAGTAAATGACAACTAGTACAGAAATAATCAACTTACAGTATATTTAAGTCTTCCTTTATTTAAAGGTTTCAGAATAACCCTGCTGACAGACACAGCATTTTGTCTGGGTGCAAATACTACAAATATTGGGAATTCTTCCAGTGGCTGCAGAGTGAGCTGCATTCTTCTAATAATATTACCTTCACCTAATGTGTTATCCTGCAACTATATAGAAAGAAAACTTGCTTAAATAAAATGTTTTAAAAATTATTTTAATTCATTTAAAATTTCGGTGAATGAATAAACCTTATTTAAAAACCAGTAAATAGCTATTTAATGAACAGAAACTCTCAGAAATAAACGATAACTTTTTATTGAACAATTATTATCTAATTGTCTTACACTGAAACTGAATAATATTTTTAAGGTAATTTAAAAAAAAAAATTTCTAACTCTACTTAAAATTACAATTCATAAAGAAGGACATTTGTATATCGGATATTTATTCAGATCCAGTACAACTATGTTTGGTGTAGCCAAAATTAATATTATTCATTACTTAACGAAATATTCTATACTTAAAAGAATATACTCTACAACTATCTTATGCATTCACTGCTACAATGAAAAACAAATTCATATTCTATTGTGCACAATGAAAAAGAAATTCTGTCCTAAATAGCTCTTGTGTGATTAAACCACCACTGAATATACTGCAATTTTGAGTAATCTTTCCAAATTTTAAAATGCATTTTTGAATTAAAAAAGTTGTTTCCTTAATTGTTTTTCACTGCCTTTGAAAGCTTTATATGTCTCTATTGTCAGCTTATCAAGGAAGGAAACCTATGAAGTGAGATTATCCCTGTTTGTTATGAAATTAGGCTAACAATTTTAAGATAGTGTTGTCAATATATAACAAAAACGAAAAAAAAATGAAAGAATGATACAGTAAAACCTCTTTAAGTCGTCACCCGGATAAGTCGTCACTCCGTATAAGTCTTCATTTTTCTTTGGTCCCGACAAGGTCCCATACACAATAATGTAAAATAATCCTCATTTACCATCACCAAATTTAATTCTACTCCAGATAACTCGTCACCCTCAAAAATGGCCAAAAGCATCTTTCTTCTCCATTTTGCATGTCTACGTGCTGTCTTTTCAGCCCCGCCCCTTCACTTTTAGAAAGCCAAGCCTTTACGGGGAATTTTCGACCACGCCTGTCATTTCATTCCTTTCCTACCCTTTCGGAGGATTCCTTCTTGGAATCTCGCTGCTAATCATTCAAAACACACTTCTCGCTTCGACTCTGTCAAGTGTAGACGTTTTTTCTTGACCGTTTTTTAAGTGTGACTTCAGTTCATAGCGAGTAAGCCCCACTACAAGGGCTATTTTTTCTCTTGCAATTTCGTGGTTCGATTACGTTTTTAACATGCCAGGGAAACGAAAACTTACCTCGTTATCTTTTAAAGAAAAAAAAAAAAGACTTAATTGCACTTTTTGAAAAATCAAATTTTTCGAAAACAGCTTTTGCCAAAGAACACCATATTCCCTGAACTACATTAAACGATATTCTTTCATCGAAACAAGTAATTGAAGAAGCTGACCACAAAGACAAAAGAAAGAGAATGAGGAAATTGAAGTTTGACGAGATCGAGGAGGTTTTTGTTCGATTGCTAAAACATGCCAGATCGCAAAATGTGCCGATTTCTGTTGTGATTCTCAAAGAAATAGCCATGGAAATTGCTAAGGAGTTGAACATTGAAGATTTCGGTGGCAGTAATGTTTGGCTGGAACGTTTCAAAGACAGACATTGCCTTTCTTTTAAAATGATAAAAATGTGGTAACTATAAAAAGTGTATTTTTTTTTATTATTATTTTCCACTCATTCATTTGCATGTATTGATTTCTGAAAATCTTGTTTTCTCACCGAATCCTACAGCAATTCATGAAAATACTGTATTTCAGTGTTTTTTTGTTGTTTTTTTTTTTTCAAAAATGCCCACTCCGCCTAAGTCGTCACTCCGCTTAAGTCGTCAAAAATGTTTGGTCCCTTGAGTGACGACTTAACGAGGTTTTACTGTATTTAGAAATAAATTGCAGCCTTCTTTTTTAAATGTCCTTTTCTGTACAGCAAAGAAACTGCACATAGAATATCAATTCCAAATAATGACATGTAAGCAGAATTTATAATTTGGTTACACACTGATAAGGTATCTTTGTATGTGATTGATAATACAGCTTTGAAATAAATTATATCTAAACTAACTAGTAAGAAGAAATAAAGAAATAAAAGTAATTTAAAATAAAAATTACAAAAATTCTTTAAAAAGATGAAAGTAAATACCCAAAAATCCATGTTTTCGTCACCAATGTATGCCAAAAGATTAGCAGGATACTGGGATGAACTGTTCTTCAGAACAAATGACTTAGATTCAGTACTTCCAACACTAACGCCTCCAAATGTGACATATTTCAAGCTTGTCTCAAGCTTGACAAGTGGCTGAAATTAATTTTTATAAATTTTAATAAATAAAGAGCAGATAAAACAGCAAATGTTTAATAGCTTTTTAATATTTTCTTTAATATCATTAAACAAGCTAACAACTTACGTAATTTTCCTCTACATGAGAAATTACTTCTGCTACCAGCTGAATTTCAAAGGTAGGACCACCAGGGATGACACTCAACAGCAGCATACTTTGGAAAACATTAAAAAAAAAAAAATTAATAATAGTTTAAACATCAACTGTGTGATGTTTAACTTAAATTTACGTTTACAGGAGCAACAACAACAAAAAAGTTTTTTGCATATTAGACCCCTTTTCTTTTTAATGAATCATTCTATTTCACAATTTCTAATGAGAAGGATTTGGAATTGCCCTTTCATGCAATAACAAATCTCCTTCCATTTACATAGTGAACAAAGAAAGAAAGTTTAGTATTTACTTCAAATTCAATTCACCTTATCATTATTTTTAAAGCTTCACAAGAAAACAGATGACGCTGAGTTCGTATTTCATATTCATTTTCATCTCCGGTTAATAGTTTTTGAGATATCCGCATGGGGGCGTAAAAACTTTATAACTTTTTATCAAATGGAGATAAAAGCTTTGAAATTTTTATTCTATGTTACTTGCATACATGACTACCATGTGTGTCAATATGTAATGAATCCGTCAACTAATTTCAAAATGGTGGACCCAAAAACCTAAATTTACGACAATTTCAATGGAAAATAGTGTCATCCAACCTTAACTCAAACATTGATTGATAGGTGGCAGCACAAGACAGGCAAGACAGGGCAGTTACAGCAATTTGATAATAGATGGTGCCTATGTGCGCAGCCAAATAAAACCAATAAACTTATTTCTGTATGTTTTAATTTTAATTTGCATTTCTGGTTAAGGAGATTTAAATAAGTTAATTGTTTTATTTGGCTGCGCACATAGGCGCCATCTATTATCAAATTGCTTTAACTGCCCTGTCTTGCCTGTCTTGTGCTGCCACCTATCAATCTGTTTTTGAGTTAGGATTGGATGAGCTTATTTTCCATTGAAAGTACCATAAATTTAGGTTTTTGGGTCCACCATTTTGAAATTAGTTGATGGATTCATTACATAGTGACACACATGGTAGTCATGTATGCAAGTAACATAAATGTGTTGGAATTTTTATTCTATCTCCGTTTGTTAAAAGTTATAACAAATTAAAGTTTTTACGCCCCCATGCGGATATCTCGAAAACTATTAACCGGAGATGAAAATGAGTATGAAATTAGGACTCAGTGTTAAAAAGTCTATAAAGTGACCCATAAACCAATATCAAATTCAGAGTAACACTTCGTGCCGCTCCCTTGTTAGTTTTTAAACTAACCAACCTTTTCACTTTTGAGAAATTTCCTTGAGGACTGTAAGTAATAGATACAGAAGTATCGTTGCCTGGAGGAATACTCAGGATATGTGGACTGATTGTGAACAGCTGGGGCATTTTTTGAATTGTTACTTCCGCAAATGCTGATATGGTACCAGAATTCCTTAACGGTACATTAACTGTGACAGGTTTGTTTTGATGAGTTCTCAGGCTGATTGGCTAAAGAAAAAGAAAAAGTGGTTAAAAATTACAAGTAAATGCTAGCAAAAATGAAATGTAAAATGTAAGGTTAATTTAATAAAATGACAGAAGAAACATTTAAAAAAAATAACAATGTTGACTAAAAAAATATTCTAATAATCAACAATTCCTAAATCAGCTGTGGGTAAATTTTTACTTGAGCATTTACTTCTCATTCTTTATCTGAGAGTGCATAAATTTTAAAGAATTTTGGTACTGTAGGAAACTACACTTCATGAACAGAGTTGGTTATTTCAGATCATTGCAAGATAAAGGGCATCTTTAATTATCAAATTTCTTTTCTAAACAATCAAAATTGGTAAAGTCTTAAAAAAAGACCCTCGAATTTATAGTGCCCCACCCTTTTCTGAGAGCGACCATAAATAATACGTGACCTGCCACCATAGGTGAATCGAGGATTTGGAAATGGGAAGGTGAATCGAGCATTTTGAAATGGGAGGGATTATGATGGTCATAAATGTTCAACCCCCCCCCCCCCCCCAAAAAAAAAAAAAACAGAACCAGTTGTGTCCAAGATTTTTTTTCCATTTTCAAGTGGAACATTTTTCATATCTTCTCGCAATCCTAATTTAGGTCAGGACCTGAGACTGGGAGCCACTGGTATAAGCAAAAGATTGAAACAAGAAAAATATGAAAATTTATTAAAAATTGAACATTACTTATGTGCAAACTTATTAAATGCATGAAACTGATTTGAGTTACTGTTGGATAGTCCGGAATGTTAGTGCCGATTTTATGTAGGTGGCATAAGGACACGCTTGAATATATCAGAATGATTGGAAACAAATGACATGTGCACATATTCTAAAAGATAGTACTTCAGGCATATTTGGAAAAAAGTTTGGTTACAATATGTTAATTTTTGTCAGTTGTATACGCCTTTGAATATGAAAGCAAACAAAGTGCATTATAGGCATTTAATGCTTTTCTTTTTTACCTGAAAGGCAGAAATGCCACACAAGCAGGTAACAAGATATACGCTGTTTATGATGAAGTGTACCTGAAAAGAGCTGTGCGAAAGTGTTTGCAAGTTTTAAATCTGGTGATTTCAAACTTTAAGATCAAGTTCTGCCGGGTAGGCCCTCCACCACAGATGAAGATCAGATTAAAACACCGATTGAGAATAACCCATGCTACATGACACGTGAATTAGCAGAAATGTTAAAAATATCAAAATCCACCATCCACAAGCATTTTCTGAAGCTTGGCTACACTAATCGTTTTGATGTATGGGTTCCCCATGATTTAACGGAGAAACATCTAATAGATCGCATTTCCATTTGCGACTCGTTCTAGAAACGCAACGAGGAGATACGTTTTTGAAGCAAGTAGTGACGGGGGATGAAAAAAGGATCATTTATAATAATGTTAAGCGAAAAAGATCTTGGGGAAAGCGGAAGGAACCACCTTTAGCCACCCCCAAAAACAGTTTTCAGTTTAAGTAGGTCATTGCTCTTTGTCTGGCGGGACTGGAAAGGAATCCTGCATTATGAGCTTTTACCAAATAATTAGACGATAAATTCAGAAAAGTATTGCTCCCAATTAAATGTATTAAAAGACAGCAATGAACAAAAACGTCCAGAATTAGCAAATCGGAAGGGCGTCGTTTTTTATCAGGACAATGTGCGGCCTCATGTGTCTTTGATAAGTCGACAAAAGTTGTTGGAGTTCGGTTGAGATGTTCTACCCAATCCACCATATTCACTAAGACCTCGCACCCTCAGATTTCCACCTATTTCGATCATTACAAAATTCCCTTAATGGAAAAAACTTCAAACTCTTTGGTCAAGATATATCATAGAAAAGTTTATTTTTTTATTTTTTCATTTTAAATTTACATTACAGTTCCGCTAGAGGGATAAATATAAAAAATCCCTCTTGTCAGCAGATTCTGACAATTGGTTACAATTTGTGATAAACTATATTATTACATTTTAATTAATAATTTATTATAATCTAATACATTTATTAGAATAAGTTAAAACTTTTTCAATTGAATACAATTTTTTTTTCATTTATTTTACAATTTAATCTTGCCATCTATAATGTTATTTTATATTAGTATTTTTTATTCTTTTTAACTTTTTGTTTTGAGGATATTTTTGTGAATTTGGTTAAAAATAATAGTAATAATTCTATTTTTGTTTGTAAATCCATAATTGTTTTTTGGAGGGTCAGTATTAAAAATTGTGAATTATTTATATTAAAATGATTATAAATAAATAGTCCCTAAAAGATGTAGACTTGAAGATTAATTTATATTAGTTTTAGAGGCATGAAGAAATAGTTATTTAAATGACATGTGACGTCATGATAAAATTGAAAGCGAGGCAGTGATCTCGTGGATGATTGCGAGAGTGAGACGAGAGGAAAGAAAAAAAAGGCGGATGAGCCATCATGAAGGACGGACATGAAAATAGCCGGAGATATCTGCAAAGATGCGGCTTAATCTTCAAACTTAAATTGGAGAGAAAATGAAGAATGTCTTAGTTAATTATAATGAGATAATTAATTCAAA
This sequence comes from Thereuonema tuberculata, assembly GCA_023159025.1. Taxonomy (NCBI): domain Eukaryota; kingdom Metazoa; phylum Arthropoda; class Chilopoda; order Scutigeromorpha; family Scutigeridae; genus Thereuonema; species Thereuonema tuberculata. The sequence goes on along the minus strand of JAFIDM010000002.1, from coordinate 79,924,642 downwards.
GTTAGTATTAAATATGGAACAAGAAATATATCCTTGAAACATGGATTTAGAATGGAGTTTGAGACGTTCCATTGGCGCCATGTTTGAAACGGACGGTTCGATTCCTGGTAGATGTAAGTAAAGTAATTTCTGCTAGAACTTCAGTAATGTAAGTAGTGCATTTAATTATTATGCAGGAAGTTATAGGAAGAGGATATTCGAAGCGTTTGAAACAGAAGATATCAACTTTAGTAAATGGAACATCGACGTGACCAGATAATTCAAAGTAGCCATATATAAATATAGTTCAAGAATATTATAGTGAATAAACTTTAAATATTTATTTTCATACTAGAGTGAAAGTAGATCAAATAATACGATAAAACTTTGTATTAACTCTTAATGATTTTCTATTATGGAAAGAATAATACAGTGAAATAGGGTATTAATAGCGTATCTGCTATGCCTAATGAAGTAATAGAACTTATTATTCATACAGTGAAATAATTAAAGGATAATTCAGTGAACTGAATTAATAATGCTATATCGGTGAATTATAATAAACTAAACGATTTTAAAGAACTGATTTAATTACTTGTTAATAACTATTACAAGAAGATAGTAGTTAATGGATTGAACAGTATATTTTATTGTTGAAGTGAACTATTGATATTGATTATAAACTATTAAGAACTGTGAATTATAGAAGAAGCAACGTATGATAATTATTATGTACTTAGAAGAAAGAGTATTGATATACTAGAACTAAAGGACATAAGAAGTTTATTGAATAATAATTCAGTTATATATAATATTGATTATAAGTGTTTATATATATATATATTTTCAATTACCTTAAATAAATCTATTTGAAGGTTCTTAATGTGTGTTTATTACGTGTAAGTAGCTTACCAAAAAAAAAAAAAATAATCTCTGCTACCACATTATTATGACTATCCATTCACAATCGGATGTCGTTAGTTTTCACAAAAATGCTTGTAAAATTCCTTCTAGTATTATGTAAACTATTAAAATTATTTGAATTACTTATGATTTTTAAATTTTTTTTTATTATGTTAAAAATAAATTTTTGTTCAGGACAAAACAAATTTCGTCGAAAAACCTGAGGTTCTGGAAGGACGGAATTTTCACATTGCCTGAACGATGGAGAAAGGTTGTGGTACAGAATGGCTCCTATATAATTTAATAAATGTATACCAAATTTTAAATGTGATGCATTTCAATTTTCATTCAAACTCGGCACGAACTTCCAGATGACCCGATACATTATTGTAACTGATTGCTAGAATAATCAGTTTTTGATTTCTATAAACATCATGAATGTTTTTTTAGGTTGTTTCTTCCTTAAAATGCACACAGGATTTTTGTCCTCTTTGTCAAATAGGGCCTAGGTTTTAATATTAAAAGGCAGATAAGTGTTAGGCTAATCTTTCAAATTCCATTTTCCCATTGCTTGAAAGCATATGCCTAGTGTGGTCCATCATACCTTATTGATGGAACCTTGAACATATATGAATAACTTCACATAGTTTTACTACCTATCACATTGACTGACTAAAAAAAATGGGCAATTCACAGAAATGCTTAATTTTGAATACACCTTGCTGAGAATGAGAAATTTATGATTAGTTGAAGGGGAGAAATGGAGTAAATGTTGAATGAAAAAGAAATGGCTACTGTAAGTAGAGATAAAAATAGGGTAAATCAATTTCAGTACTGCAGAATGCTCAACAGAGAAAGAATTGTCATTTAGTTGTCAAAATCTTACTATTGAAACAGTAGTGATGAGTTGTTGTTTCTAACATGGGAAAGAACAAAAGAATATTCTCTGCAAGGAACAAACATGCTGTTTTAATACTGCTGGATGACATTAACATATTGGTAGTTATTAAAAAGGAATAATCTAAAATATTTTAGATGAATTGGGAAGAAAAAACATTAAGTAAATAGAGTATAATATGAAAATAAATAGACATAAGACTAAAACCTTGTATGTAAGAGAGATGGAAAAGAAAACACTCAAATAACGCTGAATAATGAAATTTTACAGGAAGTTGATGAATTCACATAACTAGGAAGAAAATTTAGAAAGGATGGAGGATGAATTAATGAAATACATCTAGAAAGAAGGATCAATCAGGCAAAAAATGCATTTAATAAAACGAAGAATATCTTATCTTTACTTCTAATATTTGCTTGGAGATAAGAAATTACTTAAAACTTTTGTGTGGAGTGTGGCATTATACGATTGTGGAAACATGGACGATTACAACGTCAGGAAGATTAGAAGCTTCTGAAGTTTAATTTTGAGCATACATCCACAGCATCAAAGGGTATGATTTCACAGGAAATTATTTAAAAAGATACATGCATTAAAACAAATACTTTGATCCTTAAAAGAATTATTTGTGCATTAAAATAATAAATCTATTCCCAATAAAGAGAAACATGACATTGAGCAATATTTTATTTGTTGTTTGCAGTAAAATGAAGTTTTTGTACATTTAAAAAATATTAAATAAAAAATGAAAATACTGGGTGGGCATTATTATTATCATAAAGTAAATTTTAAAACTTTGATAATGTAAAAATTGTAATATATCATATTTAAAGTAAACTCAAATAAAACAAATAAACAAAAACAATTATAAAACATGAAAAAAAAAAAGAAAGAAAAAGAAATGAGAATTTTTTAACATTTTATTACAGTAATCTCAAGTTAAACATTATTTAAAAAAATAAAAACTATTTGAGGATTTTTTTTAACATTTTATTAAATTAAGTTGAAACTAAACAGTATTTGAAAACATACAAAAAACTTTAGTAAACTACAGAACATGGTACACCATGTCGAAGTATTTTCAAGATGGCAGTTAAGGAACCATTCGCATTGAATTTCCAGGACATAGTACTTTCAAAATCTTTTCAATATAAACATCCTGGAGTGTAACCTCACTTTACCTAATCTACAGCTAATCATCACATACACGCTTGGCTCGGACACTTGAACTCTTACTAAGTTACATATTTTTCCCTCTTGCGGTGAAGTGGTAAATTTACATACGTATTTCTTTAATGCACAGTTTATTTCTATTAATGCACGTTATTCGTTTTAGGTTACATTTTATTTTTTGGTAGTTAAAAAAAAATTGTTGAATGCAAGCATTTGATATTAAAATGATCAAATTAAAATATTGGGAATGTAATTTTTCAAATTATCAAATAGTTTTTATTTGCGCTGTTTAATATATTTTTATAGAGGTCATGAATATATTGCTGATTTACTTATACAGCGCGTCCATAAAAGTTTATGGACTGCTGTTTTTTTTAAATTTTATAATAGGAAAACGCTTCGCAAGAATTTTTTTTTATTTTTATTTATCAAAAATATCAATACAATATTAGTACTGTACACAAATAAAATAACATCATCACAGATTTCGTGAAAAATGAAAAAAAATTAAATTTGGGTGTCCCAAAAGTTTAAAGACAAGTCCATTTTTCCATTTAATTTTGCACTATTGTTCAAATTTTTAAACCGTTCTTCATTATCACTTGAAAAACTCGATCAGGCATACTTAAAACAAGACTTTGTTTAATTTGAAGCCCGAAATTCTCCAAACTTTGTTCAATTTGCATCTTTAGATCTTGAACTGTTGCAAATTGGCGCCCATTCGCATAAACGTCCCTCAAAAGTATTCCCCAGAGGTTCTCCATGGGGTTCAGGTCAGGACTTAAAGCTGGCCACTCCATAACTTTAACATTGTGGCGTCTAAACCACTGCATAGTGGAGTTAGACACATGAATGGAGCAGTTGTCTTGTTGATATTCCCATTTATTTCCCCCTAGCAACTCCCCAAATGGAAGTAAGTGGGCTTCAAGAGTTCCTTGATAATCATCAGAATATTGTCGACTTTTCAAAAAAGCAATATCAGTTGTTCCGTTGAAGGAGAAGGCTCCCCACACCATTACTGAACCCCCTCCTTGTTGCCTGCATAAAAAGGACCTTGGTTCCTTCCGAAGATCGTGCCAATAGTACTTCCATCCATCGGGGCCATCTAAATTAAACTTTTTTTCGTCACTGAAAACCACACTTAGCCATTCGTCTTTGTAATGCATGTAATTTCTTGCCCACTGAACTCGAGCATCCTTATGGCGTTTTGTAAGCTTTGGCGTGCCTCGCATTTTATGATATTTTAAAAACTTACTTGCTTGCTTTTAGCCTTCGGTGGACTGTAGATTTTGATACTGAAGCTGTAATTTCTTTGGCTGTAGATCGTACAGACAAATTTTCGGTCGAAACAAGTCTCACAATTTCTCTGTCTTGCCTCTTTGTTGTCTTTTTTGGTCTTCCAGGACGAGATTTTGGTTCGAAATTGTCACCTTTCGCTAGGATTTGATAAATTTTAGCTTTGCTACGCTTAATTCTTCTAGCAATATCTACAACTCTCATCCCACGAGCTTTTAAACGATGAATTTGTAAAATTTCATTTTTCCTAAATTGCACGTTGGCAGGCATCTTTGCAATCAATCAAAAAAGGAACAACCCACTAGTTTTTATCTCAGGAAGCTATTACGTCACATGTACAAATAATAGAATATGCAAATTTATATTTTTATTAATAAAAACAGCTCTTAACACCGTTTGTCCATAAACTTTTGGGACAGCATTTTTTTGTTTTTATTTTTTAAAAATAAATTTATGATCTCTCACAGTTGTTTGAGCGTGTTATTATTTGAAATACCCTCTTAGATATTTGCATAAATTATTTCGTCATTCGCACTCGCTTATTAATCTCTTCAACTTGAAAAAAAAAGCTGTCTATAAACTTTTGGGACGCGCTGTATAAGTGTACAAATATTGAAGGAACATTCAAATTTATAAATGCTCAAACATTTTCCAAGGTTATCATTTTTTTAAATATTGCTGATTTTTAGAGATAGTTTTCAATAAAATAATTTATTGCATATTTAGATTTTAAATTTTTGAATTTTTTAATACACATATTTTATAAAAGGCTTACAATAAATGAGCATTTTATTTTATATATTGCTCATTTAAAACTCCATCGGGCGCAACTGATCTGCTAGGCACATCTCGAGCTCTTTGGTTTGCCCCGCCCCTTCTAAACGTCGTCCCACTTCTCCATCCTAGTAGCTTCCCCATTTCTAGTGCCAATAACAGTGGCAAGATCAGTTAGCTATTTTCTTTCTTCATTTCCGGTTGACAGACGAAATAGATCTAATGGGCTCATTGCACCCGATTACGTTGCAGTTTTCTCAGTTATTTATTGTATCACATTTTTTGATTAGTAATCATTAGTGGCACTAGAAGAGGGGAAGCTACTGGGATGGAGAAGTTGGGACGACATTTAGAGGGGGTGGGAAAACAAGAGAACTCGAGATGTGACTAGCAGATCAGTTGCGCCCAATGGAGTGTTTTAACAAATCATCCAATTGCTCTAAGAATTTGAAGACTATATAAAACTGTTTTATTCCTCCTTCGGTATTTTATTAAGAAAAGTTAACAATTGTTTTCTGTAAGAAAAAAAGCTTAGATATGTAGAAAAGGTTAGTAAATCAAGCAGTGCCTCCCACGCTCAATGCGCCCGACCATGTTCCGAACCATATTGCGCCTGGCGGAGTGTTAAATAGTAGTGAAAATTAAATTGATTGAAAAAGTAACTAATAAAGATGTTTTTAGAATGGCAGAAAGTAAATATTTTTGGAATAAAATAAAACATAGGAGAGAAATTTATTGTATATACCTGTATATTATGACAATGATTTCCTAACTATGATTGGTGAATGTAAAACAGAAGGATATAGGCAGACCAAGATTGGAATATACAGACTAATCATGCTGGACCTCAACTGTAATCCTATTTGGAACTAAACAAATTAATAGAAGAGATGAATGGAGAACTGTTGCAAAGCAATCTAATGATTGATTACCAGAGATCTAAGCATTTCATATTTCAAAATATTTAAGTGTCAGATTTCTAGGTTGCTGATACTGCAGTCTTTGACAGGAAAAGCCTACAGAGCAGCCATTTCAGTTCAGCATTAAAGTTTCCTGTCCTTTCATATCAACAGTGTCTTGAAGTCATTTCGCCAGTTTAACTCGAATCAAATGATTTTATTTAACAGCTACTTGTTAAACAAAGAACATTTTCAGGTGCCTAATTTAACAAAATTTTGATGCAATATAGAATATTTAACATGCAGCTTAAATGTTTTAGTTATATTTGGGCCATGAAGCACATTTTAACACAACACACAATTTACATGCAAAATAATGATGTTTCAGGGTTCATGATACGAACTCTTATCTTCAGGTTTTCAAAAATCACATGCAACTTGGATATTGTCTTAAGTTTGGTCTCAAGTTTGGGCCATTCCATTGACGTGTGTTAGCAGAATGGTTAAGTTCATAGTAAAAGATTCAGCTTCTCTTTCGAGATTAGAAATGTCAATCGTTACTCCATCTGCTATGAAATGATAAAATTCCATAACAGTTCGAACGATTTAAGGTTATTGGGAAAAACAAAAACTTTTGTTGATTAAAGATCATAATGTAATGTTTTATTGATTGAAATGTGCTGATTGTAACCAATTTACTATTGACGATAAGACTCATGAAATTTTCTAAGGTAGTTATCTTTTTGGACAGAGTACCTACCAACTCATCAATGTTGAGAGTGTGACCTGTTTCCATACAATGCATTGCAGTTTCATATTGTCTATTTCCTTTTTTTTTTTTTATTATGAACTTAACCACTCTGCTAACCCACATCACTGGAATGACCCAAACTTGTAACTAAACTTGAAAGTAGTATCAATTAAAGTTTTATTTTTAAAAACCTGAGGATAGGGTTCATATCCAGAACCCTGAAACGTTGTTTTAAAGTTAAATTGTTGTGTGTTGTGTTAAAAATGTGCTTCATGGCCCAAGTATAAATAAGATTTTTAGTTGCACGGATTCAAGCATGATTGGTTAAAAAAAAAACTTTATATCAATATATATTCATTTTTTAAATAATCATAATTTAAATCAACTATATGAAAACGGAAAAACAACGGAATGCACAAATTCGTAAATTTGTTTTGCTTTCATACATTGAGCTATCATCAACAGCAATCTGGGACAGCTATTTCATCCTTATTAGGACTCATCAGCCAGATTTAGCTTCGATGATCAAGCTCAAAACGCATGAATACCCATGGTTTCTTCTCCCGCTCTCGAAGTGGGGCCGGGCAGAAAGCAAACATCAATAGAAAAATCGCTGTAACAAGTACAGAAAAATTACCTTGGCCCGCTGAGCGCTGGGCACAAAAGGCATTTAATAAAAGGATAAGCCAAATGCAAAGGCTAAAAATTAATAAGTAATGCACATTAAACCTTCTTACAAATCAACTATATAATTCTTAAATTATACTTTCCGTTTGTAATACCCTGATGTTTGCTAAGTAAATAATAACATGTATAATACTTACTTCCATATTTGTCCGGGTAAGTAATTTGACCCTTCCAACATGAGCAATCAAAGTTAGATTATCTAAAACAGAATTTGTGATGCCAGAAGAATCAACCTCTACATTTAACGAAGCCAAAAACTGTTTTAATGGGAGCTCTGTAAAATATAATAGAAGTTTTTATATAAGCCTTTTATCATAGTCATGCTATAATTTTTTAAATTCTTTAATTATAATGCCACTATTAAGTTCTTTGATATTTATAGTGCAATACTACTTAAAACTTTCTTATTCTTTCCAAAACAATAAAAGATTTCATTTGATGACACAATATTTATAAATAATCAAAAAATAAACAGCCAATGAGATGACAGCTGGTGTATTGTTGGAAGGAAACTATTATAATGATTTAAATACTCATTATTTAAAAAGGAACTTTATGTTTCAAATAGAAATACATTGCTGCACGATTTACAAAACTTAGCAATTATCTAATTAAAATCCTATTTCGAAACTTACCTGCTTGATTTAAAGCAGGTGCTCTAAATGCAATCTCGACATTGGTCACATTGATCTTTTTATCTTTCACTGAATGACCTTTCTTTGTAAATGAAAGAGAAGTACATGTCAGAAGTTCCCTTACTGTTGGACTATTAGAATCTCCATTCTTTTTAGGGAAATAAAAACCATGATAACCTGAGGAATTCTGGAAAGCAAAAGACAAACAATATTTCAATAAATATCTCTCAAATTTGAAGCTGCAATTAATTAAACTTTAAATTTTGCATTTAATATCATATTACTTTTGCTGAACAATACATAAAATGTACTTAAAAAAGAAAACAAAACTAAAATTTTCCATTATTGATTTTTGAATTGATGTTTTTTTATTTTTATTTAAAACAGTATAAAAATAATTAAAATTGAAATCAATGTAAACAATATTCCTTCTGCACATTGCTAAAATGGATCTCTTCTCATTCTCAAATTTGAATGATTTTGATTCACATCCATCAAAATTTCTTAACATAAAATGTACTATCTTAAAACATTTATAATGCTTCAGTAATGCTGTTTTCAAATAGGGAAAGAACATCACATGGAGTAAAACGGAACCACCCATTCTCTTGAAACTAAAGTTTGAGTCTCCAATTACGAGAACTTTATTTTTTTGTATTTTCCCAACATTCTTCAGTAAGCGTTTTCATTTGCTTGTAAATTCTGAAGCTCATGTTATAATCAAAGATGTGGACTATAAAATAAAAAAATTTGGGACAGGGCATGGGCTTCAATATCCAATCGAATGCTAAGCACAATGCAAATCTACAACTTTTAGTAGATCAATTGAGGTAAATATCCATAAAAAAGGAATGCCTTTTAAGCAAAATTAGACTTGGTAATTAATTTTAACACTATGTATTTGTTAGTGTAATTGTCAGTTCTGCATCAGTTTTTAATGTTTTTGAAATAAACACTAATTTTCCTGTGGTATGTAGGAATAAAGTGTTAAAAGTCACCGTCATCCTAGTCATATTTTCCGTGCAACCCATGGAATATCTGCGAGATTAGAGGATAAAAATGCACCCATAAAATTTTTTGAAATTAAAAGTTTAAGGATTGATCAACTTAAGGAATGTTGGTTTCCTCAACATTCTGAAAGCATAAGTTTCAGAATGAGTGATAATACATCTTAGTTAGAGTCTCTTTTGCTCTTGCTCGCAAATTCTACAACCAAAATTAGGCTTATGGAATTTAATATATAGCAGGGGTGGCCAAACCGCGGCTCGCGAGCCACAACAGCTCTTTGACATGTAATGTGTGGCTCGCAGAAATGTACTGGCTGAGCTTCTTCTTGCATTACCATTAATAAGTAAACAAAGTTTTCAAGCTTAATAACCATTTACCAGATGTAAATTAAGAACCCACTGGATTAAAAGGAAAGTTCAATATTCATGGTGAATAAACACATTAAGAATCTACATCCTAAGTATAAGGCTGAATTTGAGTCTGAAGAAATCCTGGATCAGCATTTTTTATATATTTTTTTTTTTTTTTTTATAGTTCATTACCATATGAATATGCTCAAGATAGTTAAAATAATAATCAGTCAAGAATTTTGAAAATACTGGTATATGCAATGTGTGTATGCTTTATGATAATTGAAAGTAACAAAAATTAACAATTTAAACACTGCGTATTTAAATAAATGACTTCAATGTAATTTTTGTAACAAAATGTGCATGTAACAAAAATGTGTGTTTAATATTTGTTCATGTCTTGTAGCTCTCAAATATCTGATGCTTATCTGACTCTTGCATTAAGCAAGTTTGGCCACCCCCGATATATATAGTTCTTTACTGGCATCTAAGATATTTAAAAATTTGAAAGTTCTGTGATACTTTTTCTCTGAAAAGAAATCTTTGACGACACAATAAAGATAAAAGTTTGTGGAGAACATGAGTTAGCCTGAGTTCAGACTAAGCATAAAGTGAGGATGCCATGCTTTTCATACTGAAGAATCTTTACGAAGTGATGCCTGAACAAGATATTTAGATCTTGCCTAGATATTTCTTTTTAAGCCTAGTACACACCAAGAGACAAAATCGCAGAACACATGTCCCGGGAAAGTCGTGATACATTGTCCCTCGACAGTCGCTATACAATGTCGCACGTCCACACCTAAACAGCCAGTTGCACTACAGATATCTGTTGCGATGTCCCAACAGATTGCTCTCTATGCGTTTAATTTGTGCTTAAATAATTTAAAGTTGTTAAAAAGGAAAAATCATAAACCTAAACGGTATTGGAGGAGAACTATTTTCGGAATCATTACTGTTGCTATTAATCTTCTCGAAAAATTAAAATTGGAAGATGGCATGGGTTTCAGAAATTTTTGGGCCAGATGCTCCATAGCATCCCTCCTTTTATTTCTATTTTTATAATCTAGACTTGTGATATCCCAAAGAACTGGGAGGGCCTGAAAATCTTCGATTATTTTTAATGTTGTTTCCATGGCGGACAAGTAGAAACTGACTCAGAAGTCTCGGAACACGTACAGACTACGAAATGTAGCGCAACATTGTCTTAAGACTTGCGACTTTTGTATCGCGACAGTCCCAGAACACAAGAAAACTGTATCGCAACAGTCGCGGAATAGCCTGTGACTTTGTCCCGAGACACATGTTCCACAAATTTGTCCCTTCGTGTGACTAAGCTTAAGATGTCACTGGACTCAAAGAACTAGTGGCTGTCTTAGTGAAAATGAATAAACTTTGTTCTGTTGAATCACAAGCACTAAAATAGCAAAACAAAACAGACACTTGCATGACAAATATTTTAAAAACCAACCTTCAGAGATATTAAGAAATAAACACTGTAACACCTAAAACTGAAACAAATAAAATTAGGAGGATTTTTTTTTTTATCAACATTTTGCTAATAATAAGACTTTCTGTGAATTCTTCCACAGTGTGGCTATTCAATTGAAAAAAAAAGTAATAAAAAATCCTTTACCTCATGAATGACCAATTTCAGTGGAACTGTGGCCTGTCCTGCATTTATTACTCCTATATTCAGATTTATTACACTTTCCTCTGCTACTGTACCAAAATCGATGCTATGTTCACTGTCCTTCAAAATCTAATTTCCAAATATAAATAAGAAGCTCTTAATATACTTTTACAAATATCCATTTCAAGTTTCAACTTGAATTTAGCTGCTAGAGATATTTATATTTATCTTATCTAATTTTATTTGCGACTTTCTATCTTTCTCCAACTCATTATTTAGTGCAATTTAACAATGAAGTCAACACTATATATAAATATAAAATAGATGAATTTACATTATCTATTACTCAACATTTTTTACTTATCAAATTTAATTTGTTACCTTTATAGAAATGGTAGACCATAAAAGAACATAAAAGACCTTTTATGGTCTACCGTTTTAATTACTGTTTTATTATTGTACGTTAAAGTTTTTTTTAAATCATGATAGTAAATTTATTTAATCAAAACATCAAAACTCTGAACAGACATTAAGCTGTGACTGAATGTTTTTGCAACAAGTTAAATCAGAGAGGATTAAAATAATAAGACAAATTAAGACTTATATTAATTTTCTACAAGCACAGTGAAACACTGTATCCAGCACTCAATTATCTGTGGTCTTCTGTAGTACATACACATTTCATTTGTTTTAAAAAGTTCTCTGTGCAAGTAGATTTGTAAAATAACAGAAGTTAAATTACGACTTACTTGAAATAATATTGTACTGTTTTAATTAAATCCTCTATTATGTTCAATTTTGTATTTATATAAGATTAGGCAACACTTTTTTAGGATTCGAATCTATATTCAAACAACTATCAGCTCACATTAAATTCAAGTCAAGGTAATAAACTGAGTCAACACAAGCTTTAAAGTTAATGGACGTTTTAGCAAGAACATAATGGAAAAAAAAAAAACACTGAAAAATGATAGCCAGATAGATGGCAATTTACAGTTGTACAATACTTCAAAAATATGAAAAAAAGTACTACAATAAAGAATTCATTGATTCATTGTGGTGAATGTGGGTGGCAGGAAAACCAAGCAACACGACCTGTAGGTCTATTGTGCTATCCCACGGAAACGAGGACAGACGGAGAGAATGACTGAAAAAGTATGGTGGGAGAAGTAAAGGGAAACAGGAAAGCCCCGATAAAAACCTGCACAGGACGGATCGTCCACCAACACGAAACCCACATGAGAACTGAACCAGGTACTCAAGATGAGAGGCCAATGTCTTAGTAACAACGCCAACTGCGCGGTCCGCAATAAAGAAGAGCTGGAATTAATAGAAGCCTTAAATGGCAGCTCAAAGGATTTAGACTCTTTCAAAAAGTCCAAAAATACAAATTGTAAAATTCTATTTAGCAATAATTATTCTGTCTAACCATTTTTTTTTCCAAATCCTTAGAGAAACTAATACTTACTTGTATTTGAGGATATTCTGTCTCAGCTCGAAGAACCACAACACGACAATCTGGATTAGGTGGATTTCCTTTATCATGGTTGAATGGCTGGGAACTAATTTTTAACTGAGCTACAATGGTTCCAGGTACTTTAGGAATGTATACAATCTAGAAAAACAAAAACAAAAAAAACCTAATAGATATAGAATTTTGAAATATAAATATAATAAATAAAAACAAAAACAAAATAAATAAATATATGTATTTGTTTGGTTGATTGCTTTGAGTGATAATGAAATTAACAAACACTGAGGCTTTCATTTCAGTCACAGATAGAATTACCACCAAGTATCCAAAATAGTAAACCCACTTTTTAAATAAATTCTATTTCTAGAAACTGAATTACAGGCCTCGCGGCGAGAAATGATCCTCCCAGAATGCAACGCAGATGATAGATTTATCTTTCCTGGCCTGTCGGTCACATTCAAATGTAAAACAAAATGGCGGTCGTTGGATTCACATTCAACATTTCGACGAGGAAAAGGTCTCAAAAAACAAGTAGGGAAATTATTATTAACGTTGCTTGTCGTTTTCAAGAAGATGTAAGTGAGATTTTTGATATTTCCTATTTTTGATAATTGAGATTGATATTTTCTGCGGAGCTTTCGGCATTGATACTGGAGAAATTAGTCAATGATAATGTGTTTGCGGGTTCAACTCTCACCGCGACGCTAATAATGTGCAATGTTTTATTGCATTTTGGATTTCATTTTAAAAGAAATAATTTGAGGTTTGTTTGTTTTTTCTAGGCAGAAATTTAAAGTTTGAAGCATTTAATTTGTTTCTGCGAAGTTGCATAAATTTGAAATTAAAACTGGACACTGCATCATTGACATTTTGTGAGCATGAAATGGATGGCAAATTAAAACATACTAAGCTATTTTATAAAAGATCAAATGAATGCAGTAAGAAGGGATTTAAGTTTCATCCTGAAGAAGGATCAAGACAAACGAGTGAATTAATGCTGTAGAAGGTGTTTCAGTGTTATCAGATCTACTGAAATTGGACTATGGGATCAAAGGGCAATGTGCTATTTCCTGCACATTTTCCTACTGGTATGCCACGCCAGATGAACTCTGGAATCGACTCTCGTCAGAGAACATCACATTGGCCCATATGGTTCGATTTCGGTGGATTTGACACCAATGCAAACGCCTTTTATGGTGTTCTCTGGATAGCGGCACACACATGACTGGTCTTCGAGCATATAGCCCTACATGTTGCTGACTTCGATCCACAGTTTGGTGGGATATTGTTGTTCCAGTGCTGGAATGGAGACTTGCAAGCCTGACACAGATTGCATTTAACTGTCAGTGCTAAATATCGGTCTTCATGTGCAGTTTTACAGAGAGGGTGACCTCCTCCAGTATGTCTGGAACACATTCCAGTCGTTTGAAACGCTGCCCGGAGATTGCAGACAATACTGTGACCGATTCCAAGCTCCCTGGCAACATCGATGATTGTGTGGCCTTCTTCCAACTTTCTGATAATCCTTCTCCATTGAAATCATTGAGATAATGTCTTTGAGACATGACAAAAAGTTTAAGTTTGTAGAGGTAGTAGTCCTTTAATTTCACAGCTGTGCCAATTTCTTTATCTGCTTTCGAGCTATCATGTGACACCTATGCGCGCAATTTGGTAACATGTTTGCCTGTTTTCTACTGAACATCTACAGTTACCCAATCGCCATTTTTTTGCATTATATTTTTCTTTTCTTTTTTTAGATCACAGGCTATATTAATATAAAATAATATCTTTATTGTATAATATAAGATTTTAATAAGACCAATGAAAATAATTAAAACGTTGAAATGAACAAAATTCTTTCACAACTTTACAGCCCAGATCAAAGCAAGTGGCTGAGCACCAGAAAACAAATCTGGTTCCCAGTTAAATTATGGCATGTAAGGATGGCGTCAATTATTTAATTTCTGAAACCAGGGCTACTTGGGGACTGACATACTGTGCACTGTGAATTTCCACTATATAAAACAATCAATGAATATCAGGGTGTCTACTGAATCTCAAACAAAAAATTTAAGGACAATTCCCAAGGACATTTTCACAAAAATTTCAACCAAAAAACAAAACCTCTAAACCCATCTGTTCAACCAAAAAACTAAACCGATCTGCTCAACCAAAAAAAACAAAAAAACATCATGCTGAAAATTTAAGAACATAGTCTGATTTTTAAGGACATTTCCCATACATTTCATGTCAACCCAAATTTCCAGTACAAATCCCGGATTTCCCGATTAGTAGACACCCTGAATATCCACAGTTCGACAAATTTCCAAAAAGTCATGCTGTGGTGGACTTGTTAATTGGTTGTCAACTATGACTGAATCTTACTATTTTCAAATGTTTTGGTGTAAATAAGAAAAAAAAAATCAAACAAACATTTTTTTGAGTGAAATTTTGTTCTCATGAGATAACTTTACTACAAATGACCATGGTTTCCCTTTGTTTAGGAAGTATTGTTGTACGAGATTTTGCTGTGTACATACATTCATCGAAAGTATAAGGGTTTGGCAAGACAAATGGAAGTTATTTATTGCTTGGCAGTTTTTTAATGCAAAAGTTTTTACTGTATTTCTAATAAATAAAAAAGCATCATTATTCAATATCATTCCAAGAAAAAAAAAGGGGGGAAACAAACTTGAATCAATCTTTTGTTAAACATTAACTGTTGCCTGTTAAAGTGTACACCAAATGTTTAATTACCTTTAAATTCTACTAAATATCTAAATAGAGATTTTTTTTTTTTTTTTTTCAAATAACAGTTCTATTATTACATTAAGTTATATAGGATAATTTGTAAATATGATTTCCTTCTCATTGACTTGCAATAAATTGTATGATTGGTTTTGTCTTTCATCTTTATTTTATTGTTATTTAACATTTTCATTAGTCCAATCACTTATCAGTTCTGTTTATTAACAGAACTTTATAATAATATTTCTAAAAAAGGAAAAACAAACCTTTTTCAAAATATACTTACTTGAATGTCTTCAGTTGAATTTGGCTCGACAATAGTTTGTCGTTTGAAAGTAAAAGACGGTGTTTCAGATGGATATGACTGTCCATTCAAAACAAAATCTACCATTTGTACAGTACATCTGAGCCACTTGCTGGTTGGATTCTGCAAAGGAAGCAAACATTTCGCAGCAATTCCAACACAACAAACTTCAGTGAAAGTGATTTCCTGGGGTAAATTGATGGAAGCACTTTGTTGTAAGGGCTCTAAAAATCAGAATAAAATAGTTATACAAACAGTCAGTAATGTTCAATTTTGCAGTCTAAAAATAATTAACTACGAAGTTGACCATCAAGATTTCGCAAAATCTTGAGCAATGTTGACTATCATAACAAACAAATATATAGTTTTGAGATTTGAAAATTTTATATATCAACTGAGTAATTTAGTCAATGCAATTTAAAAATTAGCACAGAATATAAAAATCAATTAACCATTGTTCTGGTTTAGATGTGAGAAAATGAGCTCAGCAGAAGGTTTAACTTCTGTTGGGAATCAAAAGAACTTTGTGTGAGGAAAACTTTCGGAACAGTTGGCAATTGAAAAGAACCTGAAGGTAGTTTCTGTTCATTTTGTGAAAGCAGTCTGATTTTTTTTGGTTGCATCCCAATGATTGTAATCGTGAAATGATACAGGATTGATTTGAATATCATCAATGTCTTGGTGACATACATTAAAAAAAGAACAGCATCTTGGCAAGGTAAAAATGTATGGTACAAATTCATCACAAATGTTGGAAACATTGGAACATTTCAT
>JAFIDM010000002.1:79871710-79908256 GCA_023159025.1 Thereuonema tuberculata | reverse complement strand
TGTATTCTCACTTGAAGAAATGCTGAATCCAGAACAGTGAGGTTTTCATTACACTCGGTTTTCATTACATCTGCTTGAAACAGTTGGAAACACAATTCGTCAGATCAGGCTACACGTTTCCAGTCATATAGAGACCAGTAGTAGTGTTTCTAAGCCCAGGCAAGGAGCACAGCCTTATATTGTGTGATCAGCAATAGCACTCAAGTGGGCCATTGGGTCCAGAACCCAACAGAACACAGGGAATGCTCCACTGTATGGAAGCTGATGCTAGAAATGGTATCAAGTTGTGCCCCACTGCTGTTGTGTCCACTGTCTGTGCTAGCGGTACCATTGCTGTCACTTCAACACATTCCGTAGTAACACCAATGGTTTTGGAATAGCAGCTCTACCATGAATATTCACAGCATACAGTTCCTGTTGGTTAGTTTTGGTTGATACAAGATCCTGGAGATTGGCGTTAATCTCGTAGGTTATCTGGTACACCATTGTCTCGTGCTATCGGATCACTATCCACTTCAACACCTGTCTATCCCTTTCAGTGAGCTTTGACTTTCGCCCACTGTTCTTTCGTTTCACTGTTAGCACAACTGTCACATGCACCTGTTACGACTGCTGCTTATCGACTGATACCTTCGCCTTCACGGCAAATACGTGGCAGACGTCTATTCTGGATGGTGTGGATCTGCTGCCCAAATGAATTATGGCCCGTTTTCATATGGGTGTTCATATAATTGTGTTCATCCCCTGTTCTTATATAATATTATGAAAACAAGCAGTGACAGAAGGGCTTTAGTTTTTTCTATTTTTCTATTTGTTAAATAACTTCAGGATCATTTCAGAAGCAAAAGGTTATTTCTAAGTCTACAGTTTACAAATCTAGAAAAACTAATTAAAAATCACAAGTATCAGCTCAAAAAATATGCTAAGATAATTTCTTGAAAGTCTTCAAAACAGTCAAGATTTTATAAAATAATTGCAAGTTTAAAATCTGAATCAATTCACTGTCGGTTTAGTCAATCACTGAAAAATCTCAAAACAAAATTCTGATTAAGTATAAAAGTTACCTTTACTGTTTCCTGTGGTTCGATTTGCCCAGATAACTTTGAAAACTTAAATACTGTGTAATTGGCTGTATAGGATTTCCCATCATCTTCTAATTCCTGAAATATTTTAAAACAGCTTTTGTGTCGTACATTTTATTAATTGACCCCTGCTCTATTACTTTATTATATAAATCACATGAATTAAAAGAAAACTAAATTGTGTGGATAACCAATAGTTTCAATTTAATATTTGGACAAACATTTAATATCTTCAGCTCCTTATATCAATTTAATTTTAACCAATAGCAATTTAAAGCCAACTGACAAATAAGTTGCAATTTTCATGATTCATGCAATTGGGATAGAAGGAATTCATGATATTACATACATACCTTTACTTCAGTGGGTGCACGTGATGAAAGAATCCACTGCTGTCGAACCTCGGACACATTTTTTACATTCATCAAGAATTCTATAAAATAGAGGGAAAAAAAAACCACTCAGTATGTTAAAATTATATTGAATAAGATGATTGCTGTAAATAATAAAATTCATAATCTTCTACTTGTTATTGAGGACATGGCTAACAGTACTCATGAGTGGTTATGTAAAGAAACAAATGGTTATGCAATCAACTAAGAATTTCCCAAATGATAAAGAAACGTCTAACACATTACATTTTAAAATGTGAAATTGTTTTCATAAAGCTTCAGATGAGAATGATGAACACTCAAGACAATATCGTTCACCTAATTACAAATACTGTTTTTCCAAAAATATATCTAGTGACATTGTTCTGTCAATTAAATTTACAAATGTAGAAATTTCCAAAGACAAAATGCCTAACCACTGAAAAATCTACTTTTAAGATTATGTTAGGATTAATTAGGAGTTTAACATGTTAAATATTTATGAAGTGAGTAAAGCATTGAAACATGTAGGAAACAAAAATGTATATTAAAAAAATATATAAAAAAAAGAATACAATACATAAATGGGCGTGAGGGCCAGATGTTTCGACAAACTGAAAATATTTTCATGAACGGAAAAGTAACAGAAAAGAAAAGACAAGGTTAACAGTTACAGTTTAAATATTTTTGGAATTTTCGGAAGAGGTGTTCTCATCTGGGAGCCGCCAATCATGGAGGGTCTTCAGTTTGAGGTGAAGGTCGTTGCTGAGGTAATAGGGTGTGGGTTGGTCCATTTAGTGTGAGCCCGGATTTAATCTTTTCTTTCTTTCTTTTCTGTTACTCTTCTATTGAAAATGACAAACTGCTCAGGATGTCAAAACATCCAGCCCTCGAATCTAATTTAAGTAATGTACTTTTTTTTGTTTTTTAATATACATTGTTTCTTATATGCGTGTTTCAATGTTTTACTCATTTCAGAAATAAGAAAACAAGTGGATTTGATAAACTGATACTAAGTTTTATAGATAAGTAAAATTATGTTTAAACGTAGCCTAAAATAAAAAGTTTTCAGTAGCATTTTTTTATCTAATGCTTTCAAAACTTCTATAGAAGCAGCATTGATCTAATTGATCTAAGTTTATTTAGAAGTCAGTTCCATTGTTACTTATCTAATTAACAGTACTGATGAATTAATGTATCAAAGACAATTATTTGATTTTTAATGGCAATACAAGGTATAATAGGGCAATATATAATAATAATAACAATAAATGTAGATAAAGACAAGAAATTCTTCTAAGAGCATGGGCACAGAGGATGAAGACTAAAATGAACACAGTCTGATGTTGAGAAAGAAAAGCCATTTGAGACAGTCCAGTTGTGCAAGCAGTTCAAGGTTAGCTGCAGCTGTCTTTCAGTAAATCATAGTTTCGTGGAATGACAAGAAATCTGTAAGTCATCCACATATAAGGAATTATGAAAGGCTGGAAGAAACCGAGATGTAATGCTTGTTTTAATAGAGAAAAGCATAATACTTAACACAATCTTCAGGTACACCTAATTCTTGAGGATATGAAGAAGAGAGTAGAGTCAAGGCAAAACTGGAAAAGTACAGTAAGAAAGAAAATTTTGAATAAATATGGGCATATGTTCACTAAGGCCATATGTATGCAGATCTTCAAGAATACTATATTTCCAGATTCAATCGTATGTTTTTCTCTACATCAAAGAAAATTTTAATCAAATGTTCTCTGTTGGCAAAACGTTTGCAAATTGTATCCTCCAAGAGGTATTAATATAAGATGATCAATGGTGGATCTATGTTGGCCAAAGCCACACTGTATAGATGCTCTAGATATGAATATCTTAGATAGATCTGGTGTCTTCCTTGCAAAGACTAGATATGAAACCAGACATTGGTTCACCATAAGTTTTCACAAGATATCTTGTAAGAGCAACAGATGATAATTCCTAGGGTTATAGCAGCCTTTTCAGTTTAACAAAGGGTATAATATTTGAAAAACATAAAAACACTACTTCTTCTAAATATCTTCAGTATTTCAGTTTTCTTATCAATATTTAGAAGATTGTAGTGTGATTTTTTGTGTTTTTCATGTATTATAAATATGACGTCTTTGAAGATCTTATTTATTTAGATATAATAATTGTTATGTGTCAATCCTCGGGAAACAAGTGTTTTAACCAAATCTTGTTAAATATTGATAGAATAAAAGTTAAGGACAACAAGGATAAGTGCTGTAATATTATATATATTATAGTATTATAAATGTTACAGTATTATATATTATAATTCCATCTGAAGCACAGGTAGTATTTATGCAGATTTTCATGGCACAGTAATTCCTCCAAGGAAAATGAATATTATGTCTCAAAAGGAAGCAAAACAAAAAGCAGTAGTTTCACCACACTCCCGATCTGTTGGAATTCAGGTGACAAAGCAGACAAACTGGAGTTATTAGAAGTAGTTCTACCAAGTGCATGAACTTGATCATCGATGGTATATGATTCCATACCATTATTTTCTTGAATAGTGAGCGTCTTGCAATTCTTATCCCAAACAGTTTTCGATGATATATGATTCTGTAAGGAAGATATGAAAAAATGCAAATATTCTTTTGTGCAGCACAGAGAAATGATCAAGTTAAAGCTCAATCTCTTAAAATTAATAAGATACACTGGCATAGGATTACATCAGAAGTGATTCCCATGCCTTCTTCTATACTCAGTGCCTCGAAATGCAGGTAACATTCCACCATGGCTTTGGTTTGCAGAGTTAACGACAAGATTGAGGAATATAAATATGTGTAGTAATAAGGATTATGTTATCGATGTTTATCATTAATTAATAATAAGTAATTAATCAATCAATATTATAATGTTAATATATTTATCAATATTATTATGTTAATTAGTCTTATTGATATTATCAGAAAGACTCGTGAGGACGTCACTGTGATGAAGTCTGGCAAGAGATGGATGAGGTATGTATTCATGGAACAGTAGAAGCAAAGGCCTTACTTGTTAATTGAGTTACAATCGTTTTCCTAAGTCTTGCAAAATGAAAGAGTATTTGACACAAACAGCAGATCTCATTTTCCTCTTACCAGTGAAGACATTTCCAGAACTATGCAGCATAGTACAGAAGTAATTATATTGGGTAAATACAAGGGCTTGCACCATAGGAAAGTTCTCCACACTTTGGTTAGCAGGTCTTGCCTTTATATGCTTTAGACAAATTTGTGACCCATATACCCAAAATGATGGGTTTTAGGTCAATAAAAACAAAACAAAACAAACAAACAAACAAAAAAAAAAAAAAAAAACAATTTAAATGCTAAATTTACACAAACACAAGAGAAAAGAAAAACCAGGAAAGTGTCCCGTTAAACAGATAAAGGAGGCTTCGCGCCCTGCGGCCACTACCGGGCGACTGAAAAAATACGTGTTTGTGTCGGCCATACCCCCAAAATTTCTGTGTCTGTATCTATGTCTTTAACACAGAATAGTCTCAAACATCAAAAACAAAAACAAAAAAAATCTTTATAATGACAACACTAAGAAAATCAGAGGATTAAAAATTATTATAAACATAATTAAAACCCTTCCCCCTTTTTAAAAACAATCAAAAAGTTTAAAAAAAAGATTTAAAACATAATTCACCCTGGCAATAATAAAGTTCAGCATCGGATCCATTCTTTCCGTTCGGGAACCACCGAGGAAGCATGAGAGATATTGCAGGAGACAGGGAAAAAATGCAACACGGAGAAGAAAAAAAAATTAAAACATCGGCCATGGAGACACGAAGAAAAACAAAAAGGGGAAAAAAAAAGAAAAGAACATTCTGGGACGGTTCAACGATTAGCCGGGGGGTGCAGACGGCAGGACCGCACCCGCCATGGAAGGGCCGTCGAAGACCCTACTCAACCACGTACGGTCAAGTTCGCGGTCCACCCGCTGCATTATACCCCGTGCCCGAAAAGTCTCGCCGCCCAGAATCAAATACAAACACCAAAACTTAAATTGTGAGCACCCTTTTGGCATAATTTCGAAATTCTTTAGTAAATTCCAAAAGGTTGCCATTTGCAAAGGGAGCGGAGATACCACTGCAGATCAAGAACCGCTCAAAGTTGGCTCTAAGGCCAAGCCTTGTGGGATGTAAACACCGCCACAAGACATGGTCTGCATCCTCGTCCTCCCGGAGCGGGCAGAACCTACAGCTGGCATCAACCACTCTCCTAAACCTAACCAAATAGGCATTAAAGTCTCCATGGCCCGTTAAAATCTGATTAAAATAAAAATCTCCGTATATATAAGTTGCTTTCACCTCTTTAATAAAAGAATGCAGTCGATCACTCTTTGTGGAAGACCTCCAGACCCTCTGCCACATGGCTGAGACCTCAGTTTTCATGCACAGCTTCGAGTGGCTACGAGGAAGGGGTCTATGGACGGAAACATCGTCTAACAACGTAGCCGACTTGGCCTCACGATCCGCTTCCTCATTGCCCGGGACACCTGAATGCGCTTTCACCCAGAACAGGTCGCAGGCGATACCATGTTTATTCAAGTCGACGAGGTCGATGTAAGCATCCCTAGCATCCCAATTCTCATAAGAACAATGAGAAATGGAATGCAGGGAAGAGCTGGAGTCCGAAACCAGAGCAACCCTGGCCATTTGTCCAGCCCAGAACTCTGCCACCCACAACACCACACTCCTGAGGGCGCAGAGCTCCGCCTGGAAAATCGAACAGTCATCGGGAAGGCGTTCCTTAATGATCTTAATAAGGTTCCAGGACTCGTTATAGATAATTGCTGAATATCCTACCTTCCCGTTCATTTTGGACCCATCAGTAAAGATGTACATGTCATATGGTCCTTGATCACTACTCCAGCTCTTGACCTCGATGGGGCAAATTTCACTGGGATGAACCCAGCCCTCGCAATCGACTCTGCTACAATAATCCTGGGTGATCACGCGTTTATAATGCAAGGCCTGATGAATCGCTTGAATCCAAAGAGGGGGGACCCCACTGAGGACGTGAAGAGCATCATTCGAGACGGTTCTGTAAGTTCTTGTAATAGCCAACAAAAAGGGTCTACTAATGGTGTTAAGGGCTTTAATGATATTACCCTTAAGAGCATCCTCTCCCCAGATCTCCGCCCCATACATAATCTTAGGCTTAACAATGGTGTTAAACATAAGCTTACGAACCTTAGAAGAGATCACACCGTGCTTTGGAGCAAGGGCAATAAACCTGCTTGCGTTCTTAGTAACCCTTCCGCGAACCTGAAGAATGTGATCTGTCCACGTCAGCTTAGAATTAATCGTTAAACCAAGATATACCAAATTCTCAGAAAAGGGGACTGGAATACCCTCTATCTTGATTGCTGGTAGACGTTTAAGTTTACGGAAGGGAACGAACAGGGCCACAGTCTTGGCAGGATTGATGGAAAGTTTGTTTCTACTTGCCCATGCTCCAATAATCTCATACAGGGGATCCCATAAGTTCTTAATTTTATGAGCTGATGGGGCGTTGATCACAATTGCTGTGTCGTCAGCATAGGCCTGGACCAAAACCGCATCCCTGGCCTGGGGACTATTAAGAAAACCCTCCAATGAGGAGAAGAGGTCCTCCATTATCAAAATCCACAGGGTCGGGCCCAGATTACTTCCCTGTGGACAGCCCTTATTGCATGTGACCTTGGCCGAACCGAAACAAACGGTTCGACCCTGCAAAAAGGAAGCAATAAGATTGTACAAATTGGAGGGGCATCCCTTCTTCCTCATCACATTCAAAATCCCCGGGTGCCAGGCATTATTGAAGGCATTCTGGATGTCCAGTGAGACCACGATAGCATGATGCCCCCTCGATCTACACCGGCGGAGATATCCGCACAGATCCGAGGTAGCACCAATGGTACCGCGGCCCCTCCTGAAACCATATTGATGGTCGGAAATAAGAAGGTTTGCCTCCAAATAATGAATGAGTCGATTACTACAGAGTTTATCCAGGACCTTGCCAACGACCGGGAGCAGGCATATAGGCCGAAAACGGCCATCCCCCTTGGGGATAAAAACAACCTTTGCCTTCTTCCATACATCGGGAAAGGTGCCCTCATCTAAACATTTGTTCAAAAGTTTGACCCAAATGCTGGCTAAAACCTCTTTGATCACAGGGAGCGAACGGGTTGGAATCCCGTCCAAACCTGAGGCAGAGGAATAGTCCAAACTGTTAATCACTGAAACAAGCTCAGGTTCAGTAAAGTATTTCTCCCTGTTGTCCGTGTTATACGCACTCACAGATCCGTCCCGAATTTCTTTATTAATAATAGTGTCCTGAGAGAGATCATCTAGGGGAAAATAAACAGAAAGAAGACAAGCCGAAGTATCTCCCCCAGACGTAGTCCACGAGCCGTCAGGTTTCCTAATAGTCTGCTGGACGAGAGGATGCCGAATCGTCCCGCCAATGATCTTAGCTGGCAAGCAGAACGGATCTCGATCCGTTGACGCCTCGCAGAAGTCCCTCCAAGAGATCCACCTGGCCCGTCTCAAATCCCCTCGATAATCTCTTCTCGCCTCTCTCCACCTGTCCTCATAGAAATCCCTCTCCCCTTGGTTTCTGGCCTTATTCATTTTCTTTTTCAGGGCCCTCATCTTTGATCTTTTAGTGCGCAAAACTGGGCTCCACCACCTGGGTCTGGGATTCCTTTTAAAGTCATAAGTGGATCGAGGAATTGCAGTGTTGCAGGCACGCAGACAGGCGTCTTGGAAAAAACCCGCCGCAACTCCACAATTCTCTCTTTCCAAACACTCCAACAAAGAGGATCGCTCGCTCTCTAAAAAAGATTTAAAATTTTGCCAATTGGCTCTCTTCAAACAAAAGGAGAAGGGGGTAAAGGGGTCATCAAGGTCCTGGGAGATGCGAATCAGCCGATGGTCACTGCCCAGGTCCTCAACCTCAAGGGTCCAATCCCAAACAGATGAACCCCTGGTAATTGCCAAATCGATCCAGCTCCTACCCATGGAAGAAACAAAGGTAGGCTCTGAATCGATATCATTGAGTAAGTTGAGCTGGCGGTGCAGGATCCACTCCGCGACCTCCCTTCCTCTGGCATCCGTAGTGCGGTCACCCTACATAGGATGCCTCGCATTGAAGTTCCCAACAAAGATTACCTCCACTGCTTCGTCAATAATGTTGTCCAAGACCTGCAAGAGGCTCTGAAGATTACCCTCCTTGTGTGCGTAGATGTTAACTAGGGTAAATGTATAGTTGCCGATTGTGATGTTGATGGCGACCAAATCTCTACAACAATATTGACTTAGCATAAGGACCTGGCAATCCCCGTTGTTGACCACGATGCAGGAACGAATGGGAAGGGGGTCGCTTACACAGTACAAGGTGGACCCATTACCAAAAATAGGCACCGTGCCATCACTCAAACAATAAGGCTCCTGAAAGAACACGACATCGAACTGATTCTGAAGAACCTGCATTTCTGCCCAGGGCGTTAGACCTCTACCCAGATTGAACTGAGCAATACGGATCATTGGTAAACCACCCTCCTCCTGCTGTTAGAGAGAGCCTTAACGTAACAGGGACAATCCGTCGAGTTGGCCATATGGCCATTCCCTTCTCCTCCCTGTCTCTTGCAATTAATACAGCATATATTGGGGGAGCTACATTCCAAATGGGTGTGTGAACCCCCACATTTAAAACAAGATAGCTGGTTATTACACTCTTTAGCCAGGTGGCCGAAGGCATTACACTTGAAACACCTCAAAATCCACACATCTTCAACGAAGGGAATCCTTAAATAATCAAAATTAACATAATTTTGAGACTCCAAAATTTTAAAAATTTGCGGCGTTGCCCTGATGACCCAATTCTTTTTTCCTTTGTCCCTACAAACCCTGCTATTGATGATCTTTAAGTCCCTTTTAATAATAGCAGGTGGGAAGTCACCCAACGCCACCGAGTTGGAGTTAATAATAACATCTAAAATCTCATCTTCCCGATATTCCGCGGGAATTCCAGTCAATTTAAATGAGGGGAGGCGATTGCCTACTCCCTTCACATCCAACTTCTCTAGAAGTCTTAGTTTGGATTCAACCTTCGTTTTTTGCTCTAAGTTGAAGTATTTCAAGATGATCTTCCCATCTCTTCTGGTCACCTGGCCTTTCAACCCACCCCCAATATCAATGGATCTCAAATTCTCTTTTAGAACCTTAGTAATTTCCCTACTTGCTTCCTCCTCCTCACCCCCCGCTTTAAGGGAGACCACTGAACTAAATTCGGTCTCTTTGTTCCCTAATACCATATGGTTACTATTATTATTCCCTCCTAACTTAACATTCTTAGGTCTAAAAGATTTTGCAACTTCGGCAAAGGTTAAGGATTGCTTTGGGGTTCTATCTATTGTGTTTGTTTTAATTTGAAGCATTAACTTTGCTTTTTCAAGTTCCACCTCTTTTTTCTCAATTTGTAAGTCTTTAATAGTAATCATCAATTTAGTGAAGATTTTGCTAATCTCAGAGAGACCATTTGAAACAGTGGCTTGATCTGATTTTCTAAAACTTATTCTCCCACTTTCCTCACGAGAGATAGCCTGCTTAATGGAATCTGACCAGTCATAAAACAAATCGACTATACGAGAGGCATGACCCAAAACATCTTCGTCATCTACCCCCCCAGACTCAGACGCGTCCCTCCTACGCTTTGGTCTACTAGCACTCTCCACACCTGCCTTATCCTTTCCCCCTGGGGTAGAAGCTCCCTGAAAAGGAAACACAGGGGAAGGTCCGTCAGACTCCAAAATACCCATGCCATCACCGGTCAGAGTGGGAGAAAACACCCCTGGGGTGGGGGTCCCCGGAGATCTGATGCTGTTCTTTTTGCCTTTTACTAACTGGGTTTGTTCCCATTCCATTGTTTCCTTTAATTCAGCTGCAATATTCTTTCTATGCTCATCCTGAATTTCCCTTCTCAATTTCAATGTCATCAAGTCTTTATTTCTCTGGGTCTCCCCCGAGTTCAATTTTAACCAGTTCTGAAATTTCTCCTTTAATAAGTCTTCTATAACCTTCTTTTTATTTAATAAATTGGCCTCAAGCCTAGCCTCAAAAGAAGAAGAAAACTCCTCCGAGGTAATTGTGTCTAACACACTCATCCCTTAAGGCCACCAAACAAAGCAAAGAAAAGAGAAAAAAAAAGAAAAAAAAAAAAAAGAAAAATATAAAATTGGGGACAAAATGGCGGATGTCTCCACCAGTGCCGAAACACTCTGGTGGTCACCACCGTAACCTAAACCAATCACAAGGACAAATAAATAAAACCCTAAACCAAGTTACAATTACCACCAAAAAAAGACCCTCACCAAAATACAATACAAAAAAAAAAAACCTAAATAATTAATTAGAGAGATAACTATCCGAGAGGACCCAGAGAACTATAAACTAATAGAAAAATCCGGATCAAAGCACGCCAAAATGGCGACCGTGTTCAGCTCCAAATCCAAATTAAAACAGGTCCCTAGAGCCTAATAACAAACGCTCTGGGACTTAATTTATATTAAAATGCCACCACCAAACATTAATGATAATAATAACATAAAAGAGTTAAACACAGAAAGCAATAATCCATAGAAAAACAAACCAGTACAGAGCAGGTGAATAGGAGCTCACCCGGCTGTCAGGTGAAAAAAAAAAAAAAAAACTGCCTTTATATGCTGCAGATCCATGATCATGGTATTGACAGTTGCAACAGCAGAGAGGATTAGTGTAATAAGGACGAACATTGGAATTTAAATAACTAGCTTTGACAGAACATAGTGTGGAAAAATCAAAGGGGAGAATAATTTGAAGTGTTGAAATCTGTTGGCCATCATGACAGATAATGACAGTGACTAATTGAACCAGAATAACAATCATATGTAATTATAACAAGTTAAAACTTGACATGACTTTCACAAACTTGATAATTTCTTGTCAAGCTCTTTAAATCCTATTGTGCATAGAGAAGAAAAATGAAGCTCAACTGTATTTTAAATAAATATTAAATGTTTAGAGAAAAAAAAATGAAAAAAAAATGTTTGAAACAGATATTAAGAGTAAATCCGCAATTCTCCCCATCTCTAATTGGACTTAGGATAGATACCTCGCAAGAAGAAGAGACAAAAGATTTCTAAAAATCTAACCGAGTGGACTCCTAGAGAAGAGGTGGAGAGAACTTAGGGAGACCTTCATTCTGCAGTGGGCACCCAAGGGCTGATGATAAAATAGAATAAATGTTGATATATTTGGCCATAAAACAAAAAAAATACCGTTACAAGTTATCTTTCCACTGAGAGATTAATATGAACCTTTAAACTAATACATTAGGAGAGCAAAGTGAATGTAAAATAAATTTAAATCTACTAGAATATATTACACCTTAAAACTAACAAAGGAATTACCTGAAGATTCACAATAATATACTGAGGGAAATTTAATGTCTGTTGATTCCACATGTAAAGGTGAAGCAGTTGCTCCTTCCAAAATTACTTCAGGTGCTTTTTGTTTGATGACCACTTTAACCTCCTAGAGAAAAATAATGGCTGATGGCTTAAGAAATATTTAATATTTATAAATAAAAAAAATTAGAGCAATTTAATTGGATTAATTTTCTTTTGTTTATAACACAAAATTTTGAATTCATTAAAACAAGATGACTAAGAATTAAATATAATTCACCAACTTCATAAAACAAATTTGCAATCACTTTGAGTAAAATAAGAATTTCTCTGCATTACCTGAAAGTGTTATGAATTCTCAAATACTACTTTTTTCAGTCAAGATAGCTCAAGAGATTTGAAAGTCTGATGTTATTAGCGATTCCTTTTGTTGAAATATTCAACTGTTCTAAACTGTCAATAAATGCAAATATAATGCAATGTTTGTAATTATTGCAATCCCTTACAATATTTTAAATCCAAATATTTTTTTAAGTATTACTTATGTTTCACTTATTAAATTTTTGACTAGCTGCTGTCATGAACACTTTCAGAAAAGATTAAGTGCTGTGGTGACTGTTTATGTGGTAAACATTCATTGGTAGAACAACTGTAAAGGATTTCAACATACTTTGATAAGGATATCACAGAAAATGATTCAAATGCTTTGAGCTAACCCAGCTAAGAAAAGACCAAATCTCAAAACAATATTGCCTATGAATGCTTGAAAAGTAAAACTCGTTACATATCTACTTGGAAGTACAGAGAAAAAATTCTGATTTAAGGAAAGGCAACACTGAAAAGGAATGAGAGTTGGTCAAAATCACTTAAACAAGTACCAATAAGGTTTTCAAGAAATAATTCCACCCAATACAGCAAGAGTTTGACAGCGTGACATTAGATTCACTGCAAGTCAAGAGGCATTTGGAATGCTTTAATTCCAACTTTATCAAGCTTAATGCCTCTGAATTTTTCACTTTTTTTTCTTTTCATATTAATATTCAAGTGCAAGAAAAATTTCAAAACAGTGCAATTTGTTTTATATATCTACTAAGATAATGTGGGACCAGCAGTCTACTTTTTAAGGAGATGACCGCTGCCTGGAGAAAACAGATTAAACCCCCCTAGAGGTCAAGGTTTTCATAGTGAATTCTCTTCAGATGGGTCCTAGATGGCTCCAGATGGTTGATCTGAAAATGCCAGGAGATTTCTCTGTCGCAATCCCAAGGGCCCATGTAGGCCTACAACAGGATACTTTAAATTAATCAATTGAAATGCTAGCTATTAAAGTTTTCTTAGCCAATTGCAAGCCACTCTGTTGTAGCTATGCCGATCTTCTAATTTATTAGAAATATAACACAATAAGAAAGTATGTTCTAGTTTCTCAATTGTAAGGGAAGATGCCTTGCCTGCTGTTCAGCTCCACATTTTATAAAAAAACCACATTCCCAGTCGTCTTCAGCAGAAGCTGCTGTTGAAACAGGGGCTACATCAAGAACCCCTTTACTCCTACAAATAAATGACAGAAAATAAATACATTTATTGCAATACATTTAAACAAAACTAACTCGTCCAAATTAAAACTTAATAGTTACAAGTCCAAGTAATGACGAATGAACTTGATTTAAGGTCCAGAATTATAATTTTTAAGATTTTAAATGTCCATGCTACAAAATGTTAAGTTTGCTGTTCATTTGCTAAACAACAAATTTAGATATTAAATAGATTAGTTGGCGGGTGTGACTAACACAAACAGCAGAGGAATTTTGTTTTTCCTGGACAATTTTACTAAGATATTTTGTTTTCTTACTTTTATTATTATTTAAAGCCATGATAAACAAAAAAAAACAAGTCCATCAACGTGGGCCAAATTACAAGACCTAAAATTTGATTGGTAGGAACACTCTTGCTATCAACATAGACATTTGAGTTTCATCAATTGTGAACATTGACACTGAAAAAAAGGAATCTTATAGAAATTATAGTATAAAGAATCACATTTGCCTCTAAATTAATTAAAGGGAGGAAATAAAACTTGATTATGAAACTCAGCTTCTAATCAAAGCAATGAAATATGGGACAGTTCAATTCACTGGATTACACTGATATTCATTGATTACACTGATATCTAACGGAATACTTTTCAACCATAAAAAAACTAAAATATAGGTGATTGTTTTAAGATGCATAATGTTTTGTTTTTCCAAATGAACATTTAACTTAAAAGAAATGAGTGAATTGGAAATACCAAAAGACATTAAATAATATTTTGAAATTTATAAATTTTGACAGGAAAAATGGTAATGGGATTATACTATAGTCCTATTGTGGTATATTCCTATTGTTTGCTTCTGAGATCCTAGTTTGCCATGAGAAATTTTTTTTTCATTATCTTGAAAGAATCTGTCCCAATCTATAGCTACCATCGATTAATGTAGGTATAACCTACATAGATATCCAAGAAGCGGATTAAATAATATTTACATCTATTTGCAATGTTATAAATTTCATTGAAGAATATTTAAGAATTTTAAAATACTGATATTTTAAGTACTAACTTTTTGTCTTTATATAAGAATATATGTAATGGTGTATAATCATATATAATTGATGTCACCAAAATTTTTTGAATATATATGTTTGGTTTATTTTGGTTTTAATTGTATTTTTTTCTACAGCTTACGTGCTTTCTCTATCGGCATGTAACATTATAAAACTTTCTGCCTAGGCTTTCACTCCTTACGTCATGCTGTGAATTTGTTTTGGATACTACTTACTTTTTTTTATTTTGCTCAGAAAATATGTAAAATTAACTATAAATGTTATAACAATATAATACCATTACAGGAAATTATAAACTACTAAAACAATGTAACAATATAATAAATAAAGTAAACGAAGTCAACACCTTCCAAATTGCTTCTCTTTGATTTGATTATAGGAAAGGAATTGGAACGGCCGTTTTGTCCTGCTATGGACTCGTCAGCCCAATCAAACTAAAGAAGCAACTTTAATTTATGCAAGATGCTGACTTTGTTTTCTTTATTTATAAGTTCACACAGCACGTGAAATTAATTGATTATCAATGTAACAATATTGAAAACTAAATGTTTCATACATTTATTATGCTTAGTAAACAATGGAAAAACTTACCTTGCCGAAACAAATCCTTCTACAGGAGTTACTTTTAAAATGTGACCTGGCCACATGACATGAAACCTATTTACAACAATTTAGAAAAAAAAAAGCCATTATAATTTCAAAATTTGTTATTTCTTGTTCTCTCTTAAAACAAGACATATCAAATAATGAAAATGATGCATTCAACAATATAATAAATAATAACAATATTGATAGAAATTCTTATCTAACACAAACGCTATAGTGAAAACAACAGGCTCAGAACAAAGAAAAATCAGATCAAGTCTGTTAGAGTATTTTTTCTAACTGAAACAAATTACATTCAAGTTGTTTTATTTCTTTCTTCCAGAATGCAAATATCATTACTTCAAAAGTGTTTTAGAGACCGTTCAGTAGCCACTGCTCCAACACTCAGAAGCCCAAAGGGGCAAAGTTGCAATTATGTTATATAGATGCTTGCCATTGATCAGATGAACGATTTAATGGCTTATAGACCCACTCTATTTCTTATAGCTTTATAAGTAAATAAATCATGGATTTATTAAGACAAAATTATTGTAAACTGACAGACTCAAAGATACTACACTGTTCTACCGATATTGCATTTAATATATTTCGGAAAATAAGAGCAGTTTTCAAATTTACCTCTTACTATATACATAGAAAAAGTGCTATATTTGAAAAAAAATAAACAAAGGAGGAAGATTGTGTATTTGTTTGCTTGTTTGTTCATTATTCACTCCTAGGCCCTGAGACTGATCTGGACCAAACTTCGCAAATTACTTTTTTTTTAGGGTTCTACAGAAACAACAGGCCAGTGCCGGATCTAGTAAATTTATCAGGGGGGCAAAGTCAGCCACATGCTGCCCCTGTAGCTGTTTTTCACTATTTAATGCAATAATAAATAACTGTTTCAATCCTATTTAGCCGCCCGGGGCAGTTGTCCCCTTTTGCCCCCCCCCCTTAATCCGGCACTGCAACAGGCTACAAAGAAACCTGGACACATCTGCCCTTCCCTGATTTAATCCCGTTGACACTTTGTATAGTTTTCATGTATTGGCTTATTAACTCACTTCTGTATTCATAATAAAGATGTGTTGGTATGGCGCAATACGTTGGCATTTCAAGGTATGGTTACAGGGTTCAAATCTAGAAACAGTAAGTTGTGTGTTGTTGGTTTTTTTTTTTGGTATTTCATTCCTTTTTTTTTTTATTTTCCTGTTTTTTTAGTTTCATTTTTTATTTATGATAACGAATTTCTTAACTTTTTTTTTAATTCAATGTTCTTATTTAAGAAGAATGAAATCCAGATCCAGATAAAGGGGAGTAAACAGAATGATAAATTTTCTTGAAGGGTACACACATCTCTGAAACTGCTTTAGTTAGAAACACGAAAGTTTGACATTAGTGTTCTTTGTCAAAATCTAAGGGTCTTATTATTGCAGTTATGGTTACTATCTTCTTTATTAAGTCTATATACCCAACCGATCATTCCACCCAACCAGCAGCAACATCTATAAACTCTTAGCCAGATGAGTGGTTGTAGTAACCACGGGTACCTGGTTATAACCAGGCTCCGAACTGGGTTTAGCTTTTGCATTAACAGCTGAGATGGACGCATCAATGCAATATCAATGTGGCAAATGCAAAGAACTCTTTCACGTACAATCAGGCGATCAGCCACATGGCAGCTGTTCATTGTAGTGTGAACGGCATGTAATTTTTGTTTTGTTTTTGCTAATTAGAATCTCATTGCATGCAATTAGGGAGTCGCATGTAATATTTATTTTCTATTCTATTCTAGATTATAGAGCTGCTTATTATTCAACACGGTTGGCCTGGTTATAACCCACTC
The DNA here is from genome assembly GCA_023159025.1 of Thereuonema tuberculata. Classification (NCBI taxonomy): domain Eukaryota; kingdom Metazoa; phylum Arthropoda; class Chilopoda; order Scutigeromorpha; family Scutigeridae; genus Thereuonema; species Thereuonema tuberculata. Next base: position 79,891,301 of record JAFIDM010000002.1, on the reverse strand, counting down.
AGAACTGGTTAACCCATTCATAGCAGCCAACAGCATTCCAAGCAAACACAATGGACGCATTTTAAATTACAGAGTTGAATATTACTCGATGATTAAGTTAAAAAAAATATTTTATTTTACTTCTTTGTTTCATATATGTACATTAAAGTTGGCCTACTTAGAGCATCCTGCAGCTCCAACCAATAATCGGAGAGACATCAAAAGCTGTATACATACTATTCAAAGGATGCGCTCAATGATTCTGCAAAAATAAAATTAGTTACAGAATCTTCCGCTAAAGGGCACTATGTGCTGTAACAATGAAAATAACTGTAGAAAAACATTAAACATGCAATCCTAAAACAACAGAACGGTTTATTTTTTTTATTGTAAAAGTGGTCCAAATGTCATCACAATTGCAGAGGGTTAATCTTTATGCAAAGAGAAAACAATCTGATTTGCATAGACACACAGAACGCAGCCGTCATCGCGCTATAGAAAATCAATGTGAACTGAGAACGTGTTATTAGCAACAGCCGTTATGACTGACTTTACAAGAACAAGTTTTGATGGTTCATCGTTGATGGTCAAGTTTTATTACGAAAGTCACAGTAATGCTGTAGCTGCAATTTGTAAATGGACCAATGTCACCAGAAGGTGTGAGAAAAATGATGAAAAAATTTAAAGAAATCTCCGCATTCGTCCAAACTTACAGTCTGGTTTGGGTTCACATCCAACTTTATCCTGGATCCTTGTTTTTCCAAGAAGTTACTGTTAATGGTCCTCAGACATATTCCATGACTGCAACTAGATGTGACATGCTCCAGAACTTTGTGATACCCCACTGCAAGAATGACAGTGCCTTCTCTTTTATGCAAGATGGGGAACCTCCTCATATTGGAAGTTCGTTCAAACTTTGTTGTACCAACACTTTACCAATGATCCAGTAATTTGTCGCATGTTTCTTACTGCCTGGCCACCACGTTCTCCTGACCTAAATCCCTGCAATTTTTGGTTGTGGGGATATCTAAAGGTTGTGGTGAATCATGCAGGAATTGCAATATTAGCAGAACTAAAAGAGAGTATCATAGGTGATCACCTACAGATCAGCGGTTGAGCATACATCGTCTTCAAATGACACATTTTTCAGGGGAAACATATTGAGCAAAATCACATGATTCGTTCAAACATCTGATACTGTTTGTGTCAAATAAATGTGTTTTGAAACATTCTATTTTCGTTTTCCATTCATATAGCTGTAAAGGCGCCCTCTAGTAGAGGATTTTGTAACATTTTTTTTTTTTTTTTGTTTCAGAATTGTTGAGGCCATCCTTTGAATAGTATGTGTACAACTTTTGGTGTCTCTCCGACTTTTGGTTGCAGCTGCAGGATGCTCTAAATAGGCCAACTTTAATTATAACCACCTTGTATATACCTGAGGTGAAGTAAAAAAAAATTACTACCAGTAATTTTCTTTCATTTTTTATTTTTTATTTGGCTATGTTGCATGAAAGTGTAGTTATTTTATTTTAACTTCTTTGTCAATAATGAAGCAATCCCAATGCCGTTGAAACTATATTTTGTAACTTGGCTAAGTTGCTTAAAAGTTAGTCATTTTATTTTATAGTTCAAGATGATTGGTGAACTCTTCTATACAATAAATTCTTCTGCACAATAAATTGATTCTTCTGTAATAGAAGCCTTATTTTAGTTTGAATTTCACTAATTCTGGAAACTAACATAAATCATTTAAATTGTTGTGATGGAGAAAATTTGTTTCGTTTCAAACTGCAGGATATTTTTTTTATCAGAATGATTAAGTCAGATGAATTTTAAGGAATGTATTCAAATTAATGCTAACTTTCTTACCTTAGATTTATATTAGAATTATTTACAATCTGGACATTTTTAGGAGTTGGTTGTTCTTTCTGTAAGTAAATTTCACTCGGTTGAACTTCCCAGTTTCGAAACGGGCATCTTTCAAATTTTGTAGCGTTTTCATTGAATCTAGAAGGTTCTCTAACAGGTGGAGAAGACTGCTCAATCCCCCTTAAGCATAATGGAAAGCTAAGTTAATAAATATTAAACTATTAGGTTCCTAAAATTAAATGTTTATACAGTATTGTTTTTGTTCTTTACAGTTTATGTGATATAAAATAAATTGAAACTTGTATTATTTTGTAATTTTTATTACATAGCTTGTTTTGTATTTCCTCATAATAATAATGCCTTCATCTAATCAGTATAAACTTGATTAAAAAAAATATCATTGAGTTTATTAGGTCCAATAATCTACTCGAGACGAAATGCATTTACGATGCCTCCTAAAATCTGACTTAAATAATGACACTTATAAGGAGAGGGCATATGAACATTGAAAAAATCAATGTCTTTTTAAGAGATGAAAATACACATGGAGTACTTCAAAAATATATATACGTTCAGGGGACAACTCTCAAGCATTTGAGATATTTGACATTGCTTTCATCGTGTATACATAAATGTTTCTGATAACCAAGAGACAAGACAATTTTTATTATTCTCTCTTGAGTAATTGTTTATTTTTTATCCCCCTCCCCTTTGCTTTTCTTTTTCCCCCCTTCTTTCTTTAATATAGGTCCCCTCCCCAGTTATAATAAAATAAAATAAAATAAAATAAAGTAACTAATATTCTATCTTTTTCTTAGAAGTTAATTTTAATATCTAAGCCCCCCCGTGATTTTTAATTTTTTTTGTATTATTTTACAGGAACAAAATATTTTTTTTCCTGGAATAAAAAGCAAGTGAACCACACTGTTCTTATTCTGAATTTGTGATGGGGATCGGGGTTATCTTCACAGACCTGTAACAAAGCACTTGAGATTTCCCTTCAAACCCATCAACCCTTTTTCGTAAATGTAACTAAATTGTGCAGTTGTGGAACTGTGAAATAAAAATCCTGAAATAAGGATTCCGATAATTAAGTATTACAGTAGAACCTTATTATAACGGACCCTATTATAACGGACGTCGCTTATAACGGACAGTTTTAAAAGAATTTTATAATAATAATGAAGGATGCTTATTTTTATCTGACGAGTTTTACATTTCCAACCATATGTGTTTGAAAATGTGTTTCCATATTATGAACATTTACGGCACCTCCGTCAGTTATTAACTGAAGAAATAAGCAGCAAACAAACCCAGCAGAAAATAAAGTATTTTTTTCAAACGAATGAATGTAAGCAATCAACATGAACCAGGACCTTCTTGTTCTAAAGATTAATGCAGTGTATATGTACACATCTTTTTCAATTCAACCTACTACTATATGTTGAAGGCTGTTTTTTATTTGATATGTAATAAACACTTTTTATAGCTAACAATTGTACTTTCATTGATGTACACCCTGCTGCATTACACCCCTATAAGAATTATTTGTTATAAACCGGACTTTCAATAAAACGGACAACCTTCAGCCCCTATTAGTCCGTTATAATGAGGTTTTACTGTACATATAAATCATGAACATCAAAAATTAATTTTTCTAAATGAAATTACAACTAAAATAATTTTAATGAAAAACATTATGATCATTAAAGAATTATCAGGATAAATATTTCGATCGAAATAATTCAATTTATAAAACTTTATCAGAAATATTTATGTATACACTATTAAATTATAAAGAATACTTATTAGAATTCTTAAAAATAAAAAAAAAATTGATACGCTTATGAAAAATAAGTGAAAATAAAAAATAAATAAATAAACCAAATTATATTAGAACTACATTTTGGGAATATTACAAAATAGAAAATAGTATTGCAATAGTAGTATTACTGCTTGGAAATAGTTTTACAAATGATAATAGAAATAAGTAAATTCGGAAATTATTACTTACTCATGAGCAGTTTGTGGTGAATCACTGCGTTTTCTGTCAAGTGAAATCCTATTTGAAATGCTACTTTCTGATAACCGAAGATCAATTCGAATTAATAACATAGTAGCATAAAACAGCTTTAAATCATCACGAGAAGAAGGAATTTCACCTGAAATTAAAATTTTTCAGATAAAATGAAAACAGCAAAACAAATTCTAAATAAAAATATCTTTAAAAAGTAATAACTAACTATGACATCAATAAAGGCATTAGCATGTTAAAAACATGCTATAACATGTTATTCATGTTAAAAATGTCACTTCAGTGGTTTTTAGTAATAGTCAAAAGTTGAAAATAATAAAAAACAGATAAAAATTGCAGTTTTGTTTATATATTAAGAGGGTCTTGCATGAAAAATACTGCATCAGAGTGGAACCTCTTAAAACTAAGCCAGAGAACCACAAGGATTTATCCCATTTTACCTTACTTTATAGAGCCTACTCTTCAAAAATCTTTCTTGAGGTGGGGGTGGGAGAAATAGTGATCAAAGTGAATATGCTGTAAATTGCTCATTGAAAGAGGGATTGTAGCTACTTAATTGCATCCAAAACGAGAAGAAATCTAACATTTTGGACTGTATTTTTGTTGTTGGAAATCAAGTCGCTTTGTATGAACACCTTCCCGCCAAATCGAAGGAAAAGAAAATCTTATTTTTGGTAGGGGAATGAGTGGCTAAAACCATCTTAACCCCTCCCAACCTGAATTTCTAGGCATGGATCTGATGCCACAATCATTTAAAGCATTGACAGCCAAGACTGAAGATGTCCTGCTTCTCACTTCACTTGTAAAATTTATAGTAATAAATACCAATCTTAATGTTTAGTCTCATATTGCAAATATGGGCAAATATTACATATACCTTTTTGAAAGTGGAATAATATCTAATTACTGTAATACCTTTAGAGTAAAATGGAATTATGAGATATATTTTTCAGGTTTTCAAAAACCTTATTAGCCATGATTATTCTATTTACCATATGATTATTCAACTTGCAGGAATAAATTGGCTAATTCTGACGTTGACCATTCAAAGACCTAATATAGCTCTCTAAGTGGAAGACCGCTACATTTATCCATGTCATTTGTACATTCCATTAGTGCATTAAAGGCTTAATGAGAAATGTGAATATTCGAAGTTATAATCCTAGCCGGTGCTATTGTTAAAACAAACCTCATGTAGAGACACGGATTCTAATAACAGACAATTTCACATTGTATGTTTTTTTGTTATTCATGGTATCACTTTTCTTCAAAGGAATGGACCACTTGAGATTTATGCCCCTACCGACGTCATGTTTGAAGCACATGCTGAGAGATCTTGTGGGATAAACAAACAGAAAGCCATTATGGATATAACTTAGTGTGAATTACTCAAAAAATCATCGATTTCTGATATTTCAAGACGGAATGGTTCAGTACTGTGCAGTTCCTTACTGTAATAATACTGTAAAAACGCTTGGATATCCTTCTTTAATAAAATATTTCCTCTATATATCTATATGGGTTCAAACAAAGCACATTACTTTGTTTATCCCACAAGACAAGCAGTAGCCTAGTGGGATATTTTGTAACTAGGAAGCCCCGCCTATCCTCAAGTGGTCCAGTTATTTTTTAAAAAAACAAATTCGAAAGGAAAGTCTAACCTTCTCTGGTATCTTCACCCTGGTACGGAACATCAAAATTAATGCTGCGAACACCGCTCTTTAATAGCAAACTGTCTCCAGAACCCTGCTTATGAATGCACCTATATGTTAACAGGTTAATAAAAAGAATAAAGGAAGAATACAGAACAATGATTATCGAAAATACTAAAATTTCAGACTTATCACTGTTACACAAAAAGAATTTAAATACTCAAAGCAAATATTTTTCAGAAATCTCAAATATAAGAAAAGAAACATGGATAGAACTATATAAAAATCCATTCATAAACATAAAGTAAGTTAATTTTAAAATAGCCCCAACATGAAAAAATGAATTCATTTCCTTGAAAAAATCCCTGAAAAGGAATAAATTTCCTTCCTAGCACTTAATACATTAGCAAACATAAAGCGTATTAAGTTCATATCAATTAAACTTGACAATTTTTTATATTTCCAGAAATCCTCTCATCAATCACAACTTGAAATATATTTATTAAAGCGGTATGTCCTAATTCTTAAATGTTTTTCATTTTTTGTGCTTGATATTTATAGTTAAATTTAGCTCAAATATCTACAACAAGATTCTCAATAATACCTTCTTTATTTGTTGAGAACAAACTGCCAATCACCAAAGACAATTTATCAAATTATAAATCCTCACAGAAAAACACTAAAGATTCAGGTTAAAGAAAAGAAAAAAAAAATAACTGTCTATACAGTGAAACCTGCTCAGCCACATATTGAAGCAAGTTCATATCCTATCCTAAACTTTATTTTTAATGAACAATGGCAACATTTGGAAAGCTTTTTTGTAAATTTTCTAGGATTCATCATTCCAACTGTACTTTTTCATTTTTTTCCCTTATATTTTAAAAATAACACAAACAATATTATGTTTATTTAAAAAAACAAAATTTTCAATTGTTTTAGTTTATTCATACCTTCTATAATTGCTTCTCATAACTTCATCCCCAGTGTAGATGCCTAATGTAGCTATAGTTTTATTGCTAAAAGAATTTGCTCTTAATCTAGCAGCTACAACGATTCTTGTTGATGATCCACTGGCCAAGACAAATTCATCAGGAGATACTAAAATATTTGATGACTTCAATGGCTGCTGACAGGAAAAATCTAGAAAGGAAAAACAAATGAAATGAAACATAATTGTAGCTTACTGCTGAACCACAAATTTATAACTAAAACTTTAAAAAAAATGTAAAATGTTTTAATAGAGCAAACTTAATTTCTTACATTGATTATACTCTTATTTGGAAAGGATTAGAAGTTTAATTTGTTACAAGATGACCCAAAACAAACAGTACTGAAACACTGTGCCACACCCTTTGAGCGGAATGCATCAAAACCATGACTCCGTGCAAACAATACCCTGTGGAACATTTTATTGCCTTGACTGTTACTGGACATATGATAATGGTGCTGACAACAGAGGAAAAGGTGTTTATTGTGGAGTAATATAATCGCTCATACGGATTAGGCCGTAATAATGGTCCTAGTATACAGTGAGTGAAGGTATTTACACTTCAGCAAATCTGCAACAGCATCATCCTAGCAGTAATTAACAAGTTTAGAGGAATCGACAGTCTACTGATGCAGCGCCAAGGATGTACAGGGCGTATACTGGATCAAGTGTTGCAGTCGCCACGGCATAGTCAACAGAAAACAGCCTTGAAGCTTGACAAGTATGTATTTTGAAGCTTTGTCATCCTTACAAAGATACCTGAAGGGTCTTGGAATGTTCTCCTACACCATCCAGACTGCACATTGGCTGAAGCAGGTCCGAAAACTGTACTCTGCATGTGTTCTCGCCATGACCTATGAAGTTCCAGACTTAATGAATAACATTTGGTTCTCCGATGAGCCGCAAATTCATGTTACAGGTTACATTAATTGGTAATCGAACTGGTTCATAGGCTTTGCCCATCCTGATGTGGTGCAGGAATGTCCACTTTTTACGGAGAAAATAACCATGTGGTGTGCGGTATCAGGGTACTGTGTCATTGGTCCCTACTTCATTGAGTAAGATGGGGTTCCGGTGACAACAAAAATCGCTACATGAACACCTGCCTACTCCCGTTCGACAATGACCTTCTGCCGAGGAAGGAATATTCGCTTTACAGATCAGTGTCTCCAACAGGATGACGCAACCTACCACACAACATGGATGTGCAGAGACTTTCTAATCAACAACTTTCATGGAAATGTCACCTCTCGGTTCACAGACTTTCTGTATCTGCCATCTGTATCTATAAACAACAGTCACTCTGACCAAAGTTATAGGGTGTATGTGTGTATGTAAACAGGGTGTCCCAAACATTAGACAAACTTCCGATGATTATCAAGGCCACCAATACGAGTAATGTTTGTCAGTAAACCCATGTCGGCAAATGAACTGTTTCGCAGTAGATGAAATCAAAGGGTAAATGTTGTTCAACTACTGGACACATCATTGATTGCATCATTTTCAAACCAGTGGATTGGAAGAAAAGATCCTGTACTTTTACCTGTGTGATTGCCTGATCCAATTACCCATGACTATTTTTTCTTTGGGGATACGTGAAATCTCTAATTACAAGAAGTACATAGTGTACAAAAGTCTCCTTGCAAGACTGGTAGCATCCTCATCTGCGCAAACATCCATTCAGGGAGTATCGAATAGACTTCGTGAAACCACAATGCAATCTTTGTATTGAAGTAAATGATCAACACTTTGAATAATTGCTGCAAAGGACATCCCTCTGATGATAATATATGTTTCTTTGATTCCAAAGCGGCTCATTTGTGGACATGGATTTACTGACAAAAATTGTTTGTAAGATGTCCAAAGTTTGTTTAATTTCAGGACACCATATATACATATAATAGAAGTGCCGCTTTTTTTTTGTTGCTAAATCTGTGACAAGAACTTAACTGTTCCTTTTCTAATGAAAGGGAACTTTTTAAAGTTCCTTTCTGATGGAACTGGATCTTAAACGAGTTCTCATTTCCAATTAGAAATGGAAAGTGATGGTCTAAGGAAATTCAAAGCTTTATTTGAAAAATCATGAAAACTATCAACTCAGTAAATGAATATTGTAAAACATTTTTTAGTTCTTTCATAAGAAATTAATTACAGAAATTTAAATTAAGATTTCCTATTAGAGGGATGAACTATTCATTTTAAAGCAAATTCACATAAATCATCACCAATGTTTTTTTGTTTGTTTTTTCAAAACGTTTCCTGCAAACTGTGGCATTAAATTTTAGTGATATTCTGTTTATTTCCTATTTTTTTTACCCTCCTGAATAGACTATTCTAACAGTATATCTTTCTGGATCAAGTGAAGTAAATACGTTGAAATTAAGTATAATTTTAAATCGAAGAAATATATTTAAGCATCACTTCCTCCTTTAATATAAAGCACTGCTAATAATAATTGAAAATACAGTATATTTTAATATAAGCAAAATCTCATTAAAATCTCTTTCTGAAGAGACAATATACTATATATTTGCTTAAACTCAACATCCTTTGAGAAAGATATTGCAATTATTAGTTGAAACAATTGATTGGTTCAAAAGTAACAGTAGCTCAACATCAATGATTATTCAATTGGATTTCTTGCCTTGACTGTGCATCTTTTTTGATCAATACAAAATGAGAAATCAAATGAACTTTAATGAGACATCAAAGATTGATTTTTAAAAAATAAAATTAGACGCATCTTTTTTATCTTTTTTCTATTTCTGCATTATTTTCGTCCATCACCAATAAAAAAATAAAAACATCAACACTTCCAGTCAGAAGGTCCGATTAACACACTGAAGACTAGGGGAGAAGTTAAGTTTTTCATGATGGCTGAAGTTGAAACAGAAATATGAGTTGCTGAATGAGTCAAGCTCCTAAGCAATTTGTGATTAAACACACAGAAGATTAAATAAGAAAGATACTGGGTTGTTGAAGACATTTGAGAATAAATTACTATTCTTTGATTAACTTATCCTTCTTCAACTCTACTATCTGTGCCCTAACTATTACACAATTTGGAAGAAAAATATAAATTTTTTTAGATTGCATCTCAAATACAATTATATAATTCTAAGATGCTTTAAAGAGTCGAAATAATCTCCGACCTGACCATCGGGATACTGGTGCCACCCTACATGCCTGCTGCGCTTTGACGAGAAATCGAGCGGACCATCCCGAGCACCCGCTCGTCTTTGTACCTCCTGTTCTCCAGAGCCGACAGACTAGCACAAGGTTAATGACGGCAGCGAAGATCCCCGTTTCCTCAGCCCTACTTGTGCGTTACTAAAGCCCGGTACTGTGTGCCATCCCGTTCTGTTTATTTGTACTCCCTCTCTTTCCCTCCCCTTTAGTTTCAATAAAGCCCTCCTATAATACCACGAAGTCTTCTCTCTTTGAGAAGGCACGGGTCACGGATGTTTCCTCTCAGCTAGGCTAGCTTTACACGGCACCTACCTTTTTTTCCCAATCAATATCCTCACTCCCTCAACCCTTACAATCTCTCCCTTTTATCCAGTGATCGTGGCTTGCTTGGGAGAGCACTCGATGGCGTGCGCCTAAAACAACACACAACATAATAACGTACAATAATGTTTTATATAAGATTGTACCTGTATAAAGAACTGTTTTAACATAAGCAGCTCTTTCACCACTATTCTTAACAATCAATTTTTGAGAATTTGGGGCTCCAGGAGTCAGATCACCTTCCAAAGGTAACCAATAGAATCCTTCTAAGTCCTGCCTTACATTTTCTATTTGTATTTCACTGCAACCACCATAGCCTTGAACTGGTATCTAAAAGTTCAAATATAAATAATCTTAAAACTAAAATGGCAACTGTTATTATTTACTAACTAGGAATAGAATCAGGTATTCACTAAAATAATCATGGTTATATATTAAAGTTGCACCAAAAGCATCCTACCAAATTTTACAGAAATAAGTCTAGTTACAATGCAAGATTTCAGAGGTACTTTTTTTTGGAGGAATGGGAGTGAGTTGGAAACCAAAATAATCACGCTCGTGTTTTAAAGTTGAATCATAAAGTTAGTAATATACCAAGTTTTAAGAATCAGTCCATCCATTATAGATGATAACAAGTATGCTAACTGAAGGATAGCCCAGATGGGATTTTGATTCAAAACAGCATGAATTATAGCGAATTCTAATTCGCTTTAATTCCATATAAAACAAATATTAGTCTTCTTGGGAGAAAAGATTTCTAGACATAGAAATACTGACTGGCAGCTTGAATTTTGACTTGTGTATCCTCTATATTTGGTAAATTTATTGGATGATTGTGAAAACCTTCCATTTTCTATAAACTTCTAGTACGAAATTTATCAAATAATAGATAAAATTAAAAAAAAAGGACTCAAATTGATAATTTTTATAATGAGTCTCAAATGCAAGTAACTTTACAAGTGTCTTCAGAATAGCACAGAACAAAACTTCATTTATTTATTTTTTTTTACATAATTTGCTTTGCTGCCAAGAAACAGTTTCACAAAAGAACAGTCAGATGATCTAATATTAAGAACAGAAAAGTAAAATAAAATCATTTTTCCTGGAATATTAAAGAAAAAGGAATTTACTATACTTCCGTCAGGTTTCTTACTCTTGGTATATCATTTTATAAAAATAAACTGTAGATGAAAACGATATTCTATACATACAACTAATGGGAGATATCAATAAATCAGTTCATTGATTATTATAATGAGATTGAGGAACCTTATATTAAATTGGGATAAATAAAAGTTAGAGCAAACTTACAGAATTTATAAACAAACAAAAAGAAAAAAAAAATCTTTATAAGCATTATAAAGAAGTTATTGGGTCTCAGGAAAGTTGCCTACACTGTCAAAGAAAAAAACATGTTTTCTATGTAATTTAATAAAAACTGCTTAAATTACATGACAACTAGTACAGAAATAATCAACTTACAGTATATCTCTTGTTTTCTTCATTTAAGCATTTCAGAATAACCCTACTGACGGACACAGCATTTTGGCTGGGTGTAAATACTACAAATATTGGGAGTTCTTCCAGTGGCTGCAGACTGAACTGCATTCTTCTAGTATTGCCTTCACCCAATGTATTATCCTGCAACTATATAGAAAGAAAATTTACATAAATAAAATGTATTAAAAATTATTTTAATTCATTTAAAATTTCGGTGAATGAATAAACTTTATTTAAAAACCAGTAAATAGCTATTTAATGAACAGAAACTCTCAGAAATAAACGATAACTTTTTATCTAATCGTTTTACACTAAAACTGAATAATATTTTTAAGGTAATCTATATTACTAAAATCTTTTATTTCTCTGTCTGTTTATCTGTCTGTCTGTACGGCGCAATTTCTTGAGCGAATGGAAAATAGAAATAATTTTTACAATGAAACGTCCGCGACAGGAATCGAACCTACAACCTTCTGATCCGAAGTCAGACGTCTTATCCATTAGGCCAATGTGACAACTACTCACTTTATACTGTTTTTTGATTTATGTGTCCTTCCCCTTTCCCCAATCAATAAGGAATGTATTCAACCTTTTTATATTTATTTATTTATTTTTGAATCTGAAGATGTTTTATTTATTTCCGATCCGTCTGTTTATTTTTAATTCGAAATGACAATTATAGAACTATAGTTGCCGAAATGTTGGAATATTTTAAATATAATATTCTTACTTAAGCAAATTCTATGTGATATTGAAAAATAAGCACGTGTACACGGGAGATGTTTGAATAAAAAAAAAAAGTCAAGAAAGAAAGAAGCACTATTTCTATTAGATACAATACTAAAAAATCACTATTTATAATTCAAAAACCACTAAAAGGTATCAATTGTAATTAAAAAAAAAGAATTTCAAGAAAGACAGAAGAACTATTTCTATTAGGTTGAATACTGAAAAATCACTATTTGTAACTTAAAAACCAATACTACACTCATTAACAAAAAAAACGACTCACCTAAAAGTAGTTGTCCGATGGAGACAAAAATTGGAGAGGAAGATTATGTACAGAATAGAAAATGATTAAAATTTCAGACAAATTGAATGATTTATTTCAGAGTTACAGAGTTACAAAGTAACGAGCTCAATAAGGTGTTGGCCCACCTCTACCCTGAATGCAAGCTACCACACGACGTGGCATAGAGTGATAAAGCTCCCTGGTGGTCTCCTGTGGTATTTCTTGCCAAATTTGCTCCAATTGTCGGGCTAGGTCATCCACATTCCCTGGTGGATGCAGTCGCCTTCCCATCATATCCCAGACATGCTCAATTGGAGAGAGATCTGGGGATCTGGCTGGCCAAGGAAGTGTTTCACAAGCTGCAAGACAGGTCATAGCAACACATGCCGTATGTGGTCTGGCATTATCTTGCTGAAAAATATCTATCAGTATCTTTGCCAGGGTACTGCAAAAGGAAGAGTAGCAAAACAGGTCTCAGAATGTCGTCGACGTCCTGCTGTGCTGTAAGTGTGCCGCTAATGACGACCAAAGGGGTCCGGCTATCAAGGGAAAAAGGCACCCCAGACCATAACTTTTGGTTGAGCGCCTGTGTGGCGTGCAATAGTGAAAGCAGGATCGGCACGCTGCCCTGGGCGTCTCCAGACACGTCTGCGACGATCGTCAGGACACAGTTGGAAGAGGGATTCGTCGCTAAACACTATACGTCCACAGTCAGCATCATTCCAACCGGATCGAGCCAAGCACTACTGTAATCTGGCCCGACGGTGTGAAGACGTGAGTGGCAGGTGGCGTAGCGGTCGGTACGAGCGTAGATGTCGCTCTCTCAGCCGTCTGTGAATGGACATAGTGGACACTCGTGTGCGGGTCGCACGTCTGAGGGTTGATAACGATGATTGAGGCGTTGTGACATCTGATCTGACAATCACTCTATCCTCCCGCTCTGCTGTGGCCCTAGGTCGACCGCTACCTTCATGACGCTGAAATCTGCCATTGTCCACCCATTCCTGCCACCATCTTCTAATCGCCGCATCACTTCGACCCATATGACGAGCGATTCTCCGATTTGCCCAACCTGCCTCTCTCAATCCAATGATACGACCTCAAACTCTGACAGTTGCACGTAATGAGTTCCAATCCTGCGGCAAGGCATTTTTTCAGTCGTTGAAAGGTATCCTAACTCGCAATGCAACAGAAATTTTGACCATCAGATTGAGAATAGCTTCTTATATACACCTGCTGAGTGCGCAAATCCGATGCGCTGTAGCTCTCGCTATTCATTCATTGGACACCACAGTTTAATCATTTGCCTGGGCGGTACCAATGTCTTTGCTTACGAAATATCATTACAATCGGACAACTCCTTCTAGGTGTATCGTTTTTTTTGGTAATGAGTGTATTTGTAACTCAAAAACCACTGAAAAGTATATTTATTATTATTATTATTACAGGACCATACACACCAATAAAAGAGAACTAACTTTACGAACCAAGACATAATATCAGTAACATATTTCGAAGATTTCTGCATCCTCAGACTGAACAAAAAGGAAAACATGAGGATGAAGATTCTTCGAAACGTGTTACTGATATTATGTCTTGGTTCATAAAGTTAGTTCTCTTTTATTGGTATGTATGGTCCTGTAATAATTATATTACACACACTATAGATAATAACAAAAGTATATCTATATTGCTAAAATCTTTTATTTCTGTCTGTCTGGTGCAATTGTTGTAATTTGTGAAAATAGAAATAATTTCTACAAGTTTGCTACGGGAATCGAACATACAACCTTCTGCTCCGAAGTTAGACGTCTTAGCCATTAGACCACGAGGACTACATTCTAATCTCTATAAAAAAAAATATATCATAAGATATATGATTCACACGCTGGTTCTAAAAGCAGTCGTGGTTTGAGAGAATATAGACATCAAAAATTAAATTAAATAAAACAATTTAAAAAAAATTTAGTTTTAGTTTACTTGATGTAATTTGTGTGTGTGTTTTTTCTTTAGTTGTTTTCCGTTACATACGCGAGGCTTCCGAAGCGAAGCGACGGGTAGCCGACTAGTTTAAAAAAAATTAATTCTAACTCTACTTAACATTACAATTCACAAAGAAGGACATTTGTATATCGGATATTTATCCAGATCCAGTACAACTATGCTTGGTGCAGCCAAAAGTAATATCATTCATTACTTAACGAAATATATACTGCGTTTATTTATTAAAATAAAATACTCTACAACTATCTTATGCCTTCACTGCTACAATGAAAAACAAATTAATATTCTATTGTGAACAATGAAAAAGAAATTCTGTCCTAAATAGCTATTGTGTGATTAAACCACCCAGGGGCGTAAATAAGGGGGGAGGGGACGAGGGAGCCCGGGCCCCTCCCGAAATAATGAAGATACGTCCTCCCAAGTTTTTTTTTTTTTTTTAGTTGAACAGATAGGTTTCCATCATTTTTTTTTTGGTTGAAGAGATAGGTTTCCATCATTTTTTTTTTTGGTTGAATAGATGTTTTGGCCCGGGTCACCTTGGCCCCCCCCCCCGAAATAAATTCTATATACGCCACTGAAACCACCACTGAATATCCTACATATGAGTAATCTTTCCACATTTTAAAATGTATTTTTGAATTTAAAATTTATTTTCTTAATTGTTTTTCACTGCCTTTGAAAGCTTTATATGTTTCTATTGTCATTTTATCAAGGAAGGAAACCTATGAAGTGAGGTTATCCCTGTTTATGAAATTAGGCAAACAATTTTAAGATAGTGTTGTCAATGTATAACAAAAAAGAAAAAAAAATGAAAATGATATTTAGAAATAAATTGCAGCCTTCTTTTTTTTAGTGTCCTTTTGTGTACAGCAAAGAAACTGCACATAGAATATCAATTCCAAATAATGACATGTAAGCAGAATTTGTAATTCGGTTACACACTAATAAGGTACCTTTGTATGTGATTGATAATATAGCTTTGAAATAAATTATATCTAAACTAACTACTAAGAAGAAATAAAGAAATAAAACTAATTAAAAATAAAAATTACAAAAATTCATTAAAAAGATGAAAGCAAATACCGAAAAATCCGTGTTTTCGTCACTAATATATGCCAAAAGATTAGCAGGATACTGGGATGAACTGTTCTTCAGAACAAATGACTTCGATTCAGTACTTCCAACACTAACGCCTCCAAATGTGACATATTTCAAGCTTGTCTCAAGCTTGACACGTGGCTGAAATTATTTTTATAAATTTTAATAAATAAAGAGCAGATAAAACAGCAAATGTATAATAGCTTTTTAATATTTCCTTTAATATCATTAAACAAGCTAACAACTTACGTAATTTTCCTCTACACGAGAAATTACTTCTGCTACCAGCTGAATTTCAAAGGTAGGACCACCAGGGATAACACTCAACACCAGCAAACTTTGGAAAACATTAAAAAAAAAAAACAAATATTAATAGTTTAAACATCAACTGTGTGATGTTTAAATTAGATTTACGTTTACAGGAACAACAACAACAAAAAAGTATTTTGCACATTAGACCCCTTTTCTTTTTAATGAATCATTCTATTTCACAATTGCTAATGAGAAGGATTTGAAATTGTCCTTTCATGCAATAACAAATCACCTTCCATTTACATATTGAACAAAGAAATAAAGTTTAGTATTTACTACAAATTCAATTCACCCTATCATTATTTTTAAAGCTTCATTGAAAACAGATGACTACATTTGATGATGACTGAAATATAAGGCAAATGAAACCACAATTATTTAAGAATATTTCAAAAAAATCAGTAGCTGAACTCCAACTATGAATTTCAAAATATTTTCTAAATTTATTTTTATCTTTCAGAATGCAGCAATTCTTATTTGGATTGTTCTAAGCTGATGGAAGTTACAGCAATGTGGCGATATATATCAAATATATATATGGAGATTTGTGTATTTTATTTCATTGTATCAATAAATTATTGTTAAATGTTTAAAAGCAATGTCCAGGCTTGCTGTTTATTGGAGATATGGCCCGATTTACCCTCTCAGTTTATTTTAAGGTAAAAAATAGACAAAATAGGTCTGTAAATTAAGTAACTAAAATGCAAATTTAAAACGTTAATTTGATTATTAAGTAGGTTCTTTTCCGTGATTCCACAGATTCTTGTAAATTTATTTATAACAAACTGAAGAAATCTTGAATTTATGTCCTCTGAGCTAAAACAGAGAAATTTTTGACTATTCTATATCAAATCTCCATATCATATTAGAAATTAAATAGCACACTTTTTGTAATATTAACAATAATATTTATTAGTGACAATTTCAAACATTGACTATTCTTCATCAGAGTCTGAAGAACAGTGAAAGTTCGAAACTGACTAATATATACTATTGTTAACATTACACAAAGTATGCTATTTGGGTTACACTGTAGATATTTATCACACAAATGAAGATCTTAAAATCTCCATATGAAATCTACTCTTACTTGAAACATGAGAGTTTTGGATAGAGGAACATATTACAATTTGATACAACTGTTAATTCATATTAATATTCTTTCGGCAAAAAGATTGGCAGAAATTTAATGATTTATTTTTATTTACTAAGAAAATTTTTATTCAAAGGTGCGTCTCATAACAAAGTACTACACTAAAAAGGAGTATAAAACAATAATACAGATTTATAAAATTAATAACAATAAGTATTAATAATAGTACTAAAATTGTGATAAAGTAACAGTCCTGTGTTTCTGTTACTCTTATCAAAAACAGTTGGCCTTTTTAAGTTTAACATGTCAACTGCCACCATTGTAAGGTTGGCTATCCCCAGGTGCCACTAGATATTTTAAGTTTTTATTGTGTCACGATGTCGTTCGCTCCCTGTCGCTTTTGCTTATATCCTTTCGTCTCCATTCCTTCTGTAAAATATTTTTGTAATATATATCTATTTTCTCTGATTATTTTCTAATTCTATATCATTCTCTAATTCTAATCCCGGTATTCATTGGGTTCCTTACTTTTGATGCAAAGAAACTTTCGTGCTTTATTTTAACGACTTCATGAGTGGCTCAAGAAAGCTCATCGGACAGTGCACAAAGGTAATCAGGCCATGAAGCCTATTGTTTCCCATGTTAAAAGCTTTCTTTCAATTTTCCCTCTGCAGTAAAGTGCGTCTCAATGATGGAAACCAAATTAACAGCCAATCCTGATGTAGTAACAGAGAGCTGTGCAAGAAGCAGTGAGGGGAAAGGAACCCCTCTAAGGATGTAACGACAGACCCTGAAAAGTAAAAGAGCAGCGTGTGAGAAGGGAAAATAACCAAGGCTAATTGGTGTCGATCATCAGAGACCTGACTGTCTTCACCTTCTGATGTTAGCTACATACACGATCCGGGTCCTGTGGAGTGCAGTACCGATCGCCAAGAAACGCTGTCCGCCTTTTGTATCTTCATTAGCCGAATTCCCTTGACTGAAACTGGCTGATCCATCAAGCCTGTGCCAAAATACGCAGGCTGCACTAAAAGAGATTCTTCTAAAAGAGATTCTACGAAACGGCTTCGCAAGTATCCGACTGTTATTGACTTTCCACTTCCTGATCTATGATCGCAGACTGTTGGAAAGCAACTGCCCGGTGAGATTTTTGCTAGGCACCTCTCCTAGCAACCCGACTCATGATACGCCTCATCCGAACGCATCCACGGGAGTCAAGAGAGCACAGAATCTTTCCTCGACGACCAGACAGAAGGTTTATCGGACCTATTCGCGATCCCCACTTCTTTTGTGTACGGATCTCTTCAAATCCTCCGATACCCGGACAGTTTAAATAGACTATGATCGGTTGTATATTATAGTTCTGGATATTTCTTTATTCCTATCATCATCATATAATAAAGTCTAACTTGTAAATCATTCTCCTATATACTTAAAATGCCATAATACAATCAATAAAACTTCTTATTAAATTACTGTAATCTCTTAACTCCTTGGCGATATTTCGTCTTATTTTCTCAAAGACTTAATCATACCATAAATAAAATTCTTAGGAAAAGAGAATCTCACTCCTTTTCCCTAACTACAGAATCCAAAATAATACAAAAACAAGAACTAATTACAATAATAGTGAACGTTATATCAAATCACTTTCTAATTCATTATTCAAATTACTGAATTTAATGCCTTTTTATCTTATTCTTTTAAAAATTAACTTCTTTATTTTAATTTAATGTCCTTTTTTTCTTCTTTTTAATGAAATCTTCAAATTAAATCTTCTTCTTATTAATTCTTCCAATGGCTTTTTCGTGTTGTTCAATACTTCTTACTTGTCCTCTTTTTCTTCCATCTATCTTTGTAAGCCTTTCATTTACCAACTCACCTACTTCTTTAACTTTGAAAATTTCATCAAATATTTTAAGTATATATTTGATTAAGGTGAAAGTGAAGAAGAAATATGCAATGCAAGAATTTTAAATATTTGACGAATTTAACAAAAATAAAATAAACTTTTTCCCATTATTATTATTATTTTCTTTTAACAACAATAATATTATTTCAAACTACAATTATTTACATTTATTTACTAACATATGAGGCTCGTTACAATATATATATAATCTCCAAGAATTCCAAATGTAAGTTCAGCACTTCCATTTGGTTGGTTGTGTTGGAGAGACACTAAGATTTATGGACATACCGTAAATGTTTAAGGCAGAGCTTCACAACTTAGTTTTGCTGATTCTGTAAGTCTGAATATAAAATTCAATTTGGATTAAATCATCAGTGGCCAGGGTAATAAATCAGCCAAGATTAGCAGTGCAACAGTCGAAAAGTATTTTTGATTCAAACGGTTTTTGCACCTTCAGAAACTGAAATTGCATGTTTTATTATGTATCGAACACGACACCAACTTGATAAGAAAATGCCATAAAAGTATGTTAAGTTAGAACAGGAAGAAAAGGGAGTGCCAGAAAAGTATGTGAAGGTAGGTGGAGGAGATGTATGAGGGAGCTATGAAGTTAGTGGAGGAGATGTA
>JAFIDM010000002.1:79826216-79871700 GCA_023159025.1 Thereuonema tuberculata | reverse complement strand
TATGAGGGAGCTGCGAAGTGAGTGGGAGGAGATGTATGAGGGAGCTGTGATGAAAGTTAAGAGCAGTGTTGGTGTGTCAGAAGGTTTCTCCGTGGATTACATCAGGGATCAGCACTTAGTCCGTATTTATTTGACTTGGTAATGGATGTAATGGTAAGGTCGGTCAAAAGTGAAGCACCATGGAGTATGCTGTTTCCTGATGACATGGTTCTGTGTGAAACGAGTCGGGATAGGTTAGAGCTAAAGCTGGAGGAGTGGAGAAAGGAGTTAGAGGAATGAAAATCAGTAGGAAAAAGACGTAGTATATGACATCAAACGATGAGCAAGAAGAAACTTATAAAACTATAAAGCGAAAAGTTACCAACAGTAAGAAAATTCAAGTACCTGGGATCTACCTAGGATATATTCTTATCCCTCCCGGATTTGCAACAATCTCTCATAATATTAGTTAACATTCAGGAAAAAGATTAGGTTTGAGGTTTAGATGGTGAAGTAGCCCATAGAATACAATGATGGATGAATTGGAGGAAAATGAGTGGAGTGTTGTGCGACAGGAAAGTAAGCTGCAAGATGAAAAGATAGTTGTACAAGATGGTGCTAAGATCTAGAATGATGTACGGTACTGAGAGCTGGGCAGTCTGCAAGGCCCACGAAAGGAAAATGGTAGGTTGAACTGGAGAGCAGGAAAATAAACCGAGATGGTTTAGGCATGTAGAATGAAGGAATGACGGTTACATAGGAAAGTGAGTGAGGATGTTGAAGGTGCCAGAAAAGAGAAAACTTGGGAGGCCCAAGCTCAGATGGAGAGAGAAGGTGGCTGAAGACTGTAGGAAAAAGGGTGGACGAGAGAGGAAAAAGAATAAAAGAAATGAATGTCGATCCCACGTAGAAGTGGGAAAAGATTATTGTTAAAGAAGACACTTCCTTCCAACAAATAGGGGAGTTATAAACTCTTAAAAACTCTTTCATTGTAGACTCTTAAGTATGGCATCTTTTGCAGTGTCACAGCTTTCTTGATATTGTATAGTGGAATGTCATCAAAACCTAATAGGGTGTAAAAGAGAAAACTGGCTGGTTCAGCTCCTCAGCAGTAATATATTCTACTTCTGAAAAAGATTCTTGATCTCTCCAGTTTAGCAAACTCTTGTCTAACAATTTTGTTTTCAAGATTAACAATTTTGTTTTCAAGATTAACAATTTTGTTTTCAAGATTATTGGTATTTTCCTCATTCTAAGAGAAGAGTGTATCTGATATAGCCTCAAGAGAAGACTGTATATCCAAGATGCTCCACTATTTGTGGAATGGCAAACATTAGGCAAACAATTATTAGGCTGGCCACAGCTCTAACAGATTTTTGTATAGTTTTCCATGTGTGAGTGGTTTCACTGCAGAAAGCTATCCACAATTCAACCTGTAATTTCCTCATTTTATAAATATTTTGCCGTTTGGTTTTCTAGTATACTTTTTCTGCTTCTCTCCATGTCATGTTGTTAAACGTAATCTGTTGCCATTTTTCTTAATAACTTAAGATTGCTTACCCTTCAAGGAACTGCCTTTTTGCCAGGCCTTTTCCTAGGTACTTTGGTGAGCTGCTTTGATGCGGCATAATTGAAGGTTATCATGTTGTTGCTGGAGAGATCTGAGTCTGCTGGTGGGATCAGTTCTTTCTTTTTCATATTTAAAGATAGGTCTTTTTGAAGTAACCTATTGAATTTCTTTTAATCTGTATAAAATCAGTTATTTTGAGAGGTAAGATTACTTTTCTTACAGCTTCTTTGAAGACGTCCTCGCAGCAATTTAGGCCTATCATTTATACAGCTTACATTGATAGGTAAGCCGATTTTTTTTGTGTCCGATTTTTTTCTAAAATAGTTCATTTGAGAACAGCATATGGTTTGCATACAATCAACACATGCTATCTGGTAGCCAACAAATAAATGAAAAGAAAAAGAAAATAAGAATACAAAACAAACATGAAAGAAGTGACCTATTAGTAAAATTCCATTAATTTACAACAGATGCTGGAAGCCAGATAAGAAATGAAAATACAATCAATGTCATGGAATAAGAAGCCATCTTATGCAAGTAAAGAAAAAGGAGGTCAAGTGAAAATACAACTGATAGATATTAATAGACGTAGCACAAACCCATAGCAGCAACAACACTGAAGCAATGTGAGCAAACAGGTAACATTATGGAATGAAGAAAGCAGGAAATAGATAAGATAGAATGAAGCAAAAACCTGACAAGCTACAGATACCACGCATATGCTCAGATGTGCTTAGGTTCATTGAGGACAAAGAACATGTTCAAATGTTCCAACTGATAATGACAAGAATGATATAGGACAGCAATCAAGAAAATGAAGTGAAGAATAAATGATTATTTTTTTTCAAGTTCAACTATCTGAAATATCTGATGGTCTGAAGTGCATCAGAGCAAAAGCAAAAGGTGCAATGGCAAATGCTACGAAAGATTATAGTAAATTTGTTATCTGAGGATTGGGACCAATCTGCTTTGAGTCACTTCTAAAATCTTCAACACTGACATTCTAGAATTAAAGAATCCACAAGTAATAAGTCTTCAGTGAATTTGTGGATAGTTTTATCACCACTATATAACTCAAAACTTTCTGTGCCTCTCTTTTTCTGTTAAAATTCACATTATATACAATGTATTAATGAGATATACTGCTCCAGAGAGACAATGATTACAATTAATGATTTTTTATTTTCAAAAAATTAAAATTAAATGATCAATTTAGAAGCAGCTACTTCATAATGAAAACAGAAAAGATTTAAAAAAACAAAAAAAGTATCTGTTTTGAATGTGAGCTAATTTCATACCCATATCAAAAATTACTCTCAGCATTAAATTAAGTAAAATTCAAAATACTTCAATATTACTTAGTTTTTAAACTAACCAACCTTTTCACTTTTGAGAAATTTCCTTGAGGACTGAAAGTAATAGATACAGAAGTATCGTTGCCTGGAGAAATACTCAGGATATGTGGCCTGATTGTGAACAGTTGGGGCATTTTTTGAATTGTTACTTCCGCAAATGCTGATATGGTACCAGAATTCCTTAATGGTACCATAACTGTGACAGGTTTGTTTTGATGAGTTCTCAAGCTGATTGGCTAAAGAAAAAAAAAGTGGTTAAAATTACAAGTAAAGGCTAGCAAAAATGAAATATAAATGTAAGGTTAATTTGATAAAATCACAAGTTACAAGAAACATTATTAAAAATAACAATGTTGACTATCAAATAATCTAATATTCTACGATTCCTCTGTCACCCCTGCTCTTCATTGTGGCCATGGATGAAATTTTGACGCGGGTGGCGGAAAGAGTTGAAGATGATAAGATGAAGGCAATGGAGTTTGCAGATGATCTGATGGTCTGGGGTAACAAGGAGGAGAAGATTCAGGAGCAACTGGAAGCTTGGGAAGAAACGGTGGGTGAATACGGGATGAAATTCAACATAGGTAAATGCGAGATTGTGTTGACGACCAGGAAAAAGAATAGACCGGTGAGTGGGATTACACTTAGAGGACTACTGCTGAAGAGGGTGGAAAGTTTCAAGTACTTGGAAAGCGTGGTGGAGGAAAATGGGAGAAATGACAAAGAGATTACGGAACGTGGCAGACAGGCAGAAGCTTTCCTGAGATGCATCAGGAGTTTAGTGTGGAATAAGGATGTCCCGCAAAAAAGTGCTGTACCGATGCTACTATGTCCCTAAACTGACATATGCATCGGAAACATGGATAATGAAGAAAAGAGATGTAAGAAGATTGACGGCTAGTGAAATGAAATTCCTGTGGGGTAGCTTAGGAGTTACTAGAAGAGATAGGGTGAGGAATGATAGGATCAGGGAGATAGTGAAAGAGGAGCCCTGCAGGGAAGGATCGAGACTTCTAGACTGAGATGGTATGGTCACTTAAAGAGAATGGAAGAGAAGAGGATTCTCAGGAGGATGCATGAAATGAGGATGCAGAGAAAAAGACCAAGGGGAAGACCAAGGAATAAATGGGTTAAGGAAGTGGAGGAATGTGTCCGAATGAGGGGGGAGGACTGGAACAGGGTGACAACGGAGAGATGGTGGGAGGTAAGGACTAGGTGGAGAGACTTATGATCTAAACAGACCCAGCCGGAGGTTGGAAACTGTACTAGATGAGAGAGAGGGATTATAAATGTTCAATCAAAAAAAAAAGCCAGTCGTATACTACATTTTTTCCATTTTCAGATGGAACATTTTTCATATCATCTCGCAATCCTAATTTAGGTCAGGACCTGAGACTGAGAGCCACTGGATAAGTGAAATATCGAAACAAGAAAAACATAAAAAGTTATAAAAAATTGAGCAACATTAACGATGTTCAAACTTATTAAATGCATTAAGCTGATTATTTGAATTACTAGATTACTATAACTGATTACTAGAATAATCAGATTTTGATTTCTATAAACATCATGAATGTTATTTTTAGGTTGTTATTTCCTCTAAATGCACTCAGGATTCTTGTCCTCTTTGTTAAATAGGGCCTAGGTTTTGTATTAAAAGGCAGATAAGTGTTAGGCTAATCTTTCAAATTCCATTTTCCCATTGCTTGAGAGCATATGCCTAGTGTGGTCCATCATACCTTACTGATGGGACCTTGAACTATATGAATAAGTTCACATAGTCAATGTGATAGGTAGTAAAACTGACTAAAAAAAAATGGGCAGTTCGCAGAAATGCTTAATTTTGAATACACCTTGCTGAGAATGAGAAATTTATGATTACTTGAAGGGGAGAAATGGAGTAAATGTTGAATGAAGAAGAAATGGCTACTGTAAGCAGAGATAAAAAATAGGGTAAATCAATTTCAGTGCTGCAGAATGCTCTACAGAGAAAGAATTGTCATTTAGTTGTCAAACAAATCTTACTATTGAAACAGTAGTGATGGGTTGTTGTTTCTAATATGGGAAATGAACAAAAGAATATTCTCTGCAAGAAACTAACATGCTGTTCTAATACTGCTGGATGACATTGCCATATTGGTAGTTATTAAAAAGGAATAATCTAAAGTATTTTAGATGAATTAGGAAAAAAAAACATTAAGTAAATAAAGTATAATATGAAAATAAATAGACATAAGACTAAAACCTTGTATGTAAGAGAAATGGAAAAGAAAACACTCAAATAACGCTGAATAATGAAAGTTTACAGGAAGTTGATGAATTCACATAACTAGAAAGAAAATTTAGAAAGGATGGAAGATGAATTAATGAAATACATCTAAAAAGAAGGATCAATCAGGCAAAAAATGCATTTAATAAAACGAAGAATATCTTTACTTCTAATATTTGCTTGGAGATAAGAAATTTCTTAAAACTTTTGTGTGGAGTGTGGCATTGTATGATTGTGGAAACGTTGATGATTCCAACTTCAGGAAAAAGATTACAATCTTCTGAAGTTTGATGCTGTGGATGTATGCCCAAAATTAAAGGGTACGATTTAACAGGAAATTATTTAAAAATTTACGTGCATTAAAACAAATACTTTCTTCCTTAAAACGTTTTATTTGTGCATTAAAATAATAAAAATTTAGCATTAAATAAATATATCTATTCCCGGTAAAGAGAAATATGACATTGAGCGATATTTCATTTGTTGTGTGCAGTAAAATAAAGTTTTGGTACATTTAAAAAACATTAAATAAAAAATTAAAAATACTGTAGTGGGCATTATTATTTCCATAAAGTGAAGTAAATTTTAAAATTTTCTGATATATAAAGATTGTAATATATCATATTTAAAGTAAACTCAAACTATATAATAAAACTTAAAAAAATAAAAACAAACAATCATAAATCATGAAAAAAAAATTGAGAATTTTTTTTTCTTGCGAATTTAAACATTACAGTCCTACTAGGTAAACTCACGTACCTGTGATGTAGGTGCTGAGAGTAGTTAAGTATGATAGATAATAAAGAATACATAAAGTAAAAATATTACAAAAAAATATTTTGTAAAAATATTACAAAAAAAAATAAGAACAGTACATAATTAAAGTGAAGAAAAAATATTATATGAAAAATAAGAACAGTACATAATTAGAGGCAATTAAAATATTATATAAAAATAATAAGAGCAACATGAACAAGATTTACAATAAAACAAGATATAAAGATATAGTTTCTTTAGCTTTTTGATTTATATCTTACAAATTATTTATTCGTTGATTATTTTTTCTATTAGAAGATTTTCTTAATTTTCCGATATTTTTTACATTATACATCTCAGGATCTAACTGGCTGAACAGTTTCGTTAAAATCCTGTTATTGTTTCTAAGGCCGTAATTATTTTTTGGATTTTCATACTTTAATATATTCTGTAGCTTGCTACGAGTATTTGTTATGTTAGGAACTGTCTTTATTTTATTATTTACAATATAAAAGTTTTTTATTAATAGAGTATAGATAATTTTTTGTTTTGATAATAAAATGTTGTGTTTGATTCTTAATTGACGTTTCTGATGTTCGTTTAGAGTATTATATTTTGAAAAGATTAAATTAAATATTTTCTTTAAAAGCCTTTCAATGTTTTTCATTTCTGTTTTGGTGATATGTATCCAACAAGATAGTCCGTAGTTTAATAGAGAGACAACGAAAGCCTTGTAAATAATAATTTTTTGTTTGAGTGGAAATAGGTTTTTAATGTGGTGAAACATATAAGTAAAAGTGTTTAGTTTTTTTTGTAATTTGTATATAATGATTAGTCCATGTGAAGTTATTGTTTATGTAAATACCTAAATATTTATATATATTTATTACATCTAGCTTATTGCAAGAGCAGTTTATTGAAAGATAGTTTTGTCTGTAACAAGAGTGTTGATGTAATTTGATTTGTAGAAGGTCAGTCAGGCTTTTGTTTTTTGTTTTAATCAACATTAGTTTTGTTTTATCATTGTTTATGTGCATTTTGTTATCATTTGACCATTTCGTTATTTTATTAAAGTCTTGTTGTAGTCTATTTTGAGCTGTTGATAAATCTTCGTGTGTGTTCAGTATGACAAGATCATCTGCATAGGCATAGGCCGTTGATGTTTGTAGTTTTGAAAAGAGGGAATTTAAAAATAGAATAAATAGAAGAGGCCCAAGATTGGAACCTTGTGGAATGCCACACTTAATGTTGTAGATCTTACTTTGTTTTGTGTTTAATTTTATTCTGAATTTTCTGTTTTTTAAATAGTTTTCTATCAATTTATTGATTTTGCTTCTTATTCCTAAATTATGCAATTTCTTACTAAGATATTGTGATTTACGCGATCGAAAGCTTTACTGAAGTCAATGAAAATTACCAAATTATATAGGCTTTTATTAAGATTATGATTTATAGTTTCATTAAAGTTATTTAGAAGGTTGATAGTGCTTGAATTTCTTTGATAGGCATATTGTTCTTTTTTTAGTATGTTGTAATTTATTACATAGTTAAAAATTATTTTTGATAGGTAGGATTCTATTATTTTTGAAACGTTTGATAGAATTGAAATAGGTCTATAATTTTCTGCAATATCTGCTTTACCCTTCTTGTAAATGGGAATGATTTTGGCAATTTTCCATGCTGATGGGTAAATACTCGAATTGAACATGATTTTAAACAGCTCACTTATTAGTTCTGCAAAAATCTCCTTATGTTCCTTTATATCTTTTGTCTTAATTTTATCTATTCCCACTGAATTTTTGGTTTTCATATTGTCAATTAAACTAATTACTTCGCTTATATTTGGTGGAAAGAATGCCATGGATTGAAGTTGACTGCTTGTATTATCTCTGCGCTCCTTAAAATCGCAATTTAATTTTCATTGATATTTTTTAGTCTGAACGTTTTACTTAGTTTATCATTTGCTATTTTTATACCATGCTTTTGTATGAATCTATCGATTTGTGTGTTGTCTTTTGATTTGTTTTTTTGATTTATTTCTGAAATGATAACACTCCAAATTTTTGCAGTACTGTTGTTATTAATATTTAATATTTTATGATAATGATTGTTTTTGGTTTTGTTTATATTTTTTACCCAATTTCTTTTCTTTTGTAATTTCACTACAGTAATCTCAAGTTAAACATTTAAAAAAAAAAAAAATATTTGAGGATTTTTTAAGATTTTATTAAATTAAGTTGAAACTAAACTTTATTTAAAAACATGCAAAAAATCTTTAGTAAACTTCAGAATGTGATAACCCACGTTATCTTTTCAAGATGGCGGTAAAGGAACCGTTCGCACTGAATTTCCGGGACAAAGTACATTTCAAATCTTT
Source organism: Thereuonema tuberculata (assembly GCA_023159025.1). Taxonomy (NCBI): domain Eukaryota; kingdom Metazoa; phylum Arthropoda; class Chilopoda; order Scutigeromorpha; family Scutigeridae; genus Thereuonema; species Thereuonema tuberculata. The sequence continues at coordinate 79,863,394 of JAFIDM010000002.1, read as the reverse complement.
TCAATATAAACATCCTGGAGTGGATGTAACTCACTTTACCTAATCTACAGCTAATCATCACACACACTTCGTTCTGGCAATTGAGCTCGTACTAAGTTAAATATTTTTTTCCATCTTGCGGGGAAGTGGTAAGTTCACATTTGTATTTCTTTAATGCACAGTTTATTTCTATTAATGCATATGTTATTCGTTATAGGTTATATTTTATTTTTTGGTAGTTCAAAAAAATTGTTGAATGCAAGCATTTGATATTTAAGTGGTAATTAAATTAAATTATTGCAAATATAACTTTTCAAATGATCTAATATTTTTTATTTAAGCTGTTTAATATTTTTTTTTATAGAGGTTATGGATGTATTGCTTATTTATTTAAGTGTACAAATATAATATTAAAGGAACATTCACATTTATAAATGCTTCAACATTTTCCAAGATTATCATCTTTTTTTAAATAGTGCTGATTTTTAAAGATAATTTTCAAAAAAATAATTTATTACACATTTAGATTTTAAATGATATAAAAAATTTTTAATACACATATTTTATAAAATGCTTACAATAAATGAGCATTTTATTTTACATATTACTCATTTAAATAGTGAAAATTAAATTGATTGAAAAAGTAACTAATGAAGATGTTTTTAGAATGGCAGAAAGTAAATATTTATGGAATAAAATAAAACATAGAAGAGAGAAATTTATTGTATACACCTGAATATTATGACAATGATTTCCTAACTGTGATTGGTGAATGTAAAATAGAAGGATATAGGCAGACCAAGATTGTAATACACAGACTAATCATGTTGGACCTGAACTGTAATCCTATTTGAAACTAAACAAATTAAGAGAAGAGATGAATGGAGAACTGTTGCAAAGCAATCTAATGATTGATTACCAGAGATCTAAGCATTTCATATTTCAAAATATTCAAGTGTCAAGATTTCTAGGTTGCTGATACTGCAGTCTTTGACAGGAAAAACCTACAGGGCAGCTATTTCAGTTCAGCATTAAAGTTTCCTGTCCTTTCATATCAACAGTGTCAATTTGAGTGTTATTTTTAAAAACCTCAGGATAGGGGTTCATATCATGAACCCTCAAACGTCGTTTTAAATGTAAATTGTTATGTGTTTGTTAAAAATGTGCTTCATGGCCCAAATATAAATAAGATTTTGAGTTTGCACGGATTCAAACATGACTGGTTAAAAAAGTCCTTTATATCTACATTTACCGGTATTAATTTTTTAATAATCATAATTTAAATCAACTATATAATTTTTAAATTATACTTTCCGTTTATAATACCCTGATGTTTGCTAAGTAAAGAATAACATGTATAATACTTACTTCCATATTTTTCCGGGTTAGCAATTTGACCCTTCCAACATGAGCAATCAAAGTTGGATTATGTAAAACAGAATTGGTGATGCCAGAAGAATCAACCTCGACATTTAATGTAGCCAAAAACTGTTTTAATGGAAGCTCTGTAAAATATAATAAAAATTTTTATATAAGCCTTTTATCATCGTCACGCTATAATATTTTAAATTCTTTAGTTATAATGCCACTATTAAGTTCTTTGATATTTATAGTGCAATACTACTTAAAACTTTCTTATTCTTTCCAAAACAATAAAAGATTTCATCTGATGATACAATATTTATAGTTAATCAAAAAATAAACAGCCAATGAGATGACAGCTGGTGTATTGATGGACGGGCAATTCTTCAACCAAAATCAAAGTTGGAATGAAACTATTATAACTATTTAAATACCCATTAATTAAAAAGGAACTTTTTGTTTCAAATACAAACACATTGCTGCATTTTTACAAAACTTAGCAATTATTTAATTAAAATCCTATTTCGAAACGTACCTGCTTGATTTAAAGCAGGTGCTCTAAATGCCATCTCTACATTGGTCACATTGATCTTTTTATCTTTCACTGAATGGCCTTTCATTGCAAATGAGAGAGAACTACATGTTAGAAGTTTCTTTTCAGCTGGACTATGAGAATATCCGTTACGGAAATAAAAACCATAATATCCTGAGGAATTCTGGAAAGCAAAAGACAAACAATATTTCAATAAATATTTATTAAATTTAAAGCTGCAGTTAATAAAACTTTAAATTTTGCATTTAATACAGTATTAGTTTTGCTTAACAATATACAAAATGTACTTAAAAGAAAACAAAACTAAAATTTTCCATTATTGATTTTTGAATTGATGTTTTTTGATTTTTATTTAAAACAGTATAAAAATAATTAAAATTGAAATCAATATAAATAATATTCCTTCTGTACATTGCTAAAATGGATCTCTTCGCATTCTCAAATTTGAATGATTCTGCATTCACATCTTTCAAAATTTCTTAACACAATGTACTATCTTAAAACATTTATAGTAATTATAGCTTCAGTAATGCTGTTTTTAAATATTAAAACAACATCACATGGAGTAAAAGGGAACCACCCATTTCCTTGAAACTAAAGTTTGAGACTCCAATTATGAGAACTTTATTTTTTTGGATTTTCCCAACATTCTTCAAAATGATTCAACATTCTTCAGGAAGTGTTTTCATTTGCTTGTAAATTCTGAAACTCATGTTATAATCAAGATGTGGACTATAAAATAAAAAAAATTGGGACTAAGCATGGGCTTAAATATCCAATCGAATGCTAAGCAGAATGCAAATCTACAACTTTTAGTAGATCAATTAAGGTAAATATCTATAAAAAAGAAATGGCCATAAGTCCGAGTGCACCAAACTTCAATTAACTTTGATGGCTGCAGTGTGGACGTAGCTAAAATTAATGGGGGGTTGCTGCTCCAGAAAAAAAATTAGCCTTTGTTTTAAAATTGTGTGAAAGGAAACAAACATGTATAAAAAGAAAATTTATTCAGAAATGAATAACTTGATAAATTTCGTTTTATACATGTTTGTTTCCTTTCACACAATTTTAAAACAAAGGCTAAAATTTTTCTGGAGGAGCACCCCCCCATTAATTTTAGCTACGTCCACACTGCAGCCATCAAAGTTAATTGAAGTTTGGTGCACTCGGCCATTAGACTTGGTAATTAATTTTAACACTATGTATTTGTTAGTGTAATTGACAGTTCTGCATCAGTTTTTAATGTTTTTGAAATAAACACTATTTTCCTGTGGTATGTAGGAATAAAGTGTTAAAAGAGCAAAAGCTACAGAATGAGTGATAATACACCTTAGTTAAAGATTCTCTTTTGCTCTGCTCACAAATTCTACAACCAAAATTAGGCTTATGGAATTTAATGTATAGCAGGGGTGGCCAAACCGCGGCTCGCGAGCCACAACAGCTCTTTGACATGTAATGTGCGGCTCGCAGAAATGTACTGGCTGAGCTTCTTCTTGCATTACTATTAATAAGTAAACAAAGTTTTCAAGCTTAATAACCATTTACCAGATGTAAATTAAGAACCCACTGGATTAAAAGGAAAGTTCAATATTCATGGTGAATAAACACATTAAGAATCTACATCCTAATTCTAATGCTGAATTTGAGTCAGAGGCTGAAGAAATCCTGGATCAGCAATTTTTTTAGATGTTTTTATAGTTCATTACCGTAGCAATATGCTCAAGATAGTCAAAAAAATAATCAGTCAAAAATTTTGAAAATACTGGTATATACAATGTGTGTATGCTTTATGAGAATTGAAAGTAACAAAAATTAACAATTTAAGCACCGCGTATTTGAATAAATTTCTTTCATGTAATTTTTTTAACAAAATGTGCATGGAACAAAAATGTGTGTAATGTTTGTTCATGATTTGCAGCTCTTAAATATCTGACGCTTATCTGACCTGCTTATCATTAAGCAAGTTTGGTCACTCCTCATAGATGCTAGTACAGAATATATATGATATTTAAAAATTTGAAAGTTATGTGATACTTTTTCTCTGAAAAGAAATCTTTGATGACACAATAAAGATAAAGTTTGTGGAGAAAATAAGTTAACTTGAGTTCAGACTAAGCATAAACTGAGGATGCCATGCTTGTAATACTGAAGAATCTTTACGAAGTGATGTCTGAACAAGATATTTAGATATGTTGTTGCATAAATAGGATTTGCCATGGATAATAATGTTTCTTTTAAGATGTCACTGGACTAAAAGAACTAGTGGCTGTCTTAGGGGAAATGGATAAACTTTGTTCTGTTGAATCACAAGCACTTGCATGACAAATGTTTCAAAAACCAGCCTTCAGAAATATTGAGAAATAAACACTGTAACACCTAAAACTAAAACAAATAAAATTGTAAGATTTTTTTTTAACAACATTCTGCTAATAATAAGACTGTGAATTTTTCCACAGTGTGGCTATTCAATTAAAAAAAATAATGGAAAACCATTTACCTCATGAATGACCAATTTTAGTGGAACTGTGGCCTGTCCTGCATTTATTAATCCTATATTCGTATTTATCACACATCCTTCTGCTACTGTACCAAAATCAAAGCTGTGTTCACTGTCCTTCAAAATCTAATTTCCAAATATAAATAAGAAGCTCTGAATATACTTCTACAAATAATCTTATCGAATTTTATTTGCGACTTCCTATCTTTCTCCAACTCATTATTTAGTGCAATTTAACAATGTAATCAACACTATATATAAATATAAAATAGATGAATTACATTATCTATTACTCAACATTTTTTGCTTATCAAATTTAATTTATTACCTTTATTGAAATGGTAGACCATAAAAGACCTTTTATGGTCTACCGTTTTAATTATTGTTTTATTATTGCACGTTCAAGTTTTTTAATCATGCTAGTAAATATATTTAATTTTAAATCTTTACAGAGAAAACATCAAAACTCAATTGAATGTTTGTGCAACAAACTAAATCAGAGAGGATTAAATATAAGACAAACTAAGACTTATATCAATTTTCTACAAGCATAGTGAAACACCTATACCCAGGGCTCAATTATCTGAGGTTTTCTATAGTACATACAAATTTCATTTGTTTTAAAAAGTTCTCTGTGCAAGTAGATTCGTAAAGTAACCGAAGTTAACTTACTACTAACTTGAAATAACATTGGATTGTTTTAATTAAATACTCTTATTATATTCAATTTTGTATTTATATACTACACGAGTGCTTGTTTATCTTTAATTACTGCATTAATTAACTGCATTAAGAAGAGCTTCTTTGTAAGTACAATATAACTTCTGCAGCAATGACAGGATCAAACAAATATAGAAGATACTAGTCTTTTTTAGGATTCGAATCTATATTCAAACAACTATCAGCTCACATTAAATTCAAGTCAAGGTAATAAACTGAGTCAACACACGCTTTGAAATTAATAGAAGTTTTAGCAAGAATACTTAATGGAGAAACACTGAAAATTGATAGCCAGATAGATGGCAATTTACAGTTGTACAATACTTCAAAAATATGAAAAAAAGTACTACAATAAAGAATTCATTGATTCATTGTGGTGAATGGGGGTGGCAGGGAAATCAAGCAACACGACCTGTAGGTCTATTGTGCTATCCCACGGAAACGAGGACAGATGGAGAGAAAGACTGAAAAACTATGGTGGGAGAAGTACAGGGAAACGGGAAAACCCCGATAAAAACCTGCACAGGACGGATCGTCCACCATCACCAAAAACAAAGGAGAACTGAATAGAGGTGAGAGGCCAATTTCTTAATGACAACGCCAACTGTGCGGCCCGCAATAAAGAATAGCTGGAATTAATAGAAACATTAAATGGCACCTCAAAGGGACTTAGACTCTTTCAAAAAGTCCAAAAATACAAATTGTAAAATTCTATTTAGTAATAATTATTCTGTCTAGCCATTTTTTCTCCAAATCCTTAGAGAATCTAATACTTACTTGTATTTGAGGATATTCTGTCTCAGCTCGAAGAATCACAACATGAAAATCTGGATTAGGTGGATTTCTTTTATCATGGTTGAATGGCTGGGAACTAATTTTTAACTGAGCTACTATGGTTCCAGATACTTTGGGAATGTATACAATCTAGAAAAACAAAACAAATCAATAAAACCTAATATAGAATTTTGAAATATAAATATAATAAATAAAAACATAAAACAAAATAAATGTATGTATCTGTTTGGTTGATTGCTTTGAGTGATAATGAAATTAACAAATTTAAGGCTTTTATTTCAGTCACAGATAGAATCGCCACCAAGTATCCAAAATAGTAAGCCCACTTTTTAAATAAATTCTATTTCTAGAAACTGAATTAATGTGCAATGTTTTATTGCGTTTTGGATTTCATTTTAAAAGAAATAATTAAGTTTCAGGTTTGGTTGTTTTTTCTTGGCAGAAATTTAAAATTTGAGCCATTTAATTTGTTTCTGCGAAGTTGCATAAAATTGAAATTATTAAAACTAGACACTGCATCATAACATTTTGTGAGCATGAAATGGATGGCAGATTAAAACATACTAAGCTATTTTATAAAAAAATCAAATGAATGCAGTAAGAAGGGATTTAAATTTCATCCTGCAGGAGGATCAAGACAAACGAGTGAATTAACACCGTAGAAGGTGTTTCCAGTGGTGTCAGATCTACTGAAATTGGACTATGGATCAATGGGTAATGTCCTTTCCTGCACATTTCCCTGCTGGTAAATCCACGCCAGATGAACTGGTGTCTGGAATCCGATGGCAGATTGAACCGACTCTCGTCAGAGAACAACAAATTGGCCAATTGATCCATGGTACGATTTCGGTGGATTTGACATCAATGCAAACGCCTTCTATAGTGTTCTCTGGATAGCGGCACACACATGACTGGTCTTTGAGCATACAGCCCTACATGTTGCTGCCTTCGATCCACAGTTTGGTGGGATATTGTTGTTCCAGTGCTGGAACGGAGACTTGCAAACTTGCCATTGATTAAATTTAACTGTCACTGCTAAATATCGGTCTTCATGTGCAGTTGCAGAGCGAGGGCGACCTCCTCCAGTGTCTGGGACACATTCCAGTCGTTTGAAATGCTGCCCAGAGAGTGCAGACAACATTGTGATCGATTCCAAGCTCCCTGGCAACATCCGTAATTGTACGGCCTTCTTCCAACTTGCCGATAATCCTTCCCCGGTGAAATCATTGAGATGATGTCTTCGAGACATGACAAAAAGTTCGTAGAGTTAGTAGTCCTTCATGTCCAGTTCAGAATTTCACAGCTGTGCCAATTTCTTTATCGGCTTTCGTGCTACCACGTGACATACACGAGCGCAATTCGGAAATTTGCATATATATCCGTTTTCTACTGAAGATCTGCAGTTATGGAAATCACAAGCTGTTTAATCGGATTCTGTAGCTGTAACCCTTAAGAATGGCGTTTGTCTTTAAGTTTAGGACATGTGTGTATATTGTTTACTGTTGATGAACATGACCAACTCTACAGATAGATTTAGTTTATAATTTTAATTACAAACAACGCAGATTAACTGAATCAATGTTCTCTTCATATCTAGCATTTTGTTAAACACTTATTTACTGCTATATTCTAAAGGCACCAAAGCGAGAACTGTAGAGTCCGAGTTAGGAGTGGGCAGCTTTCGATAGGTTCAAAAGTTGTGGTGAGAAGTCAAGACTCCCAGCTCCATTTGTTTTAAATTTGAAAATTAAAAATTGTATGATTAATAACAAAGAATTACACAAATGTTATCCTATCATGTGCGGGAACACGTAAAAATAAAAGTCTGAGGCCTCTTGTACACGCCACGGTTTCTTAACGGTACGGCGAGTTAGCCGCGCCGTTGAATAAACGTGTGAGCTTGTATATGATACGGCAAACCACCGGACGAGACAACGGCTAGTTGTGGTTTTTCTGTGCCAAGGTGCAGACGTGCGTCATGAATCCTTATAAGAAAAAGATTATCATTGCGTTTTACGTGTATAGAAAATTAAAAAAAGAAAAAAAAAGGAAAATAAGGTTTGCGATACATCCAATTTTAGAAAAAAGGGAGAAATTTGGTGCATTTCATACACTTATCAAGAATCAACTGAGGGTAGACTTGTTTTTATACTTATTGATAGTCTTATCCCATATTACAGACCTTTCATGAATCAATGTAATTACTACTTGCTTTATCTCCATTTTAATAACAAAATCAGCGTTCGTAAGCTGTCACGAAAATAATTGCCGCCGCGAAAACGTCCGGTCCGTCAACAGACTCCCATACACTGCGATACAACACTGACGTAAATCACGCCGTGCGCAGATGCGTCGCGCCGAAAGGCAGACACGGCGCATACGGCGGCGACGCCGTGCCGTAGTGCCATCGTGTCTGTCAAAACACGAAGAATCAATCGTCGTTTTTCACGGCAAAAAAACGTGTGTGTACAAGCGGCCTAACGAAATTCGTTAAGTGCATTAAAATTTTACGAAGTAGTAAAGCCATCATTCAAGCTTAATTATGATTTTTGTTTAATTTTAATTATTTGATAAGTTGATCTGTTATTGCCATTAACAGCATGGTTGTTTCATATGGAAATGAAATACAAAAAAAGAAAAAGATAAAATATGTACAGAAAAAAAATATTTAAGCATTGTTTTGTAATATTAAAATGATCTTTATTATGCAGTTAAGTCACAAGAGTCCTAAAAGCAAAAGAATGTCAAAAGATTTTAAAGTGAATTTATTTTTAAAAAATCTTGATTCCTGCATAAATGTAAACTTTCCTGCATTAAATAATGGAATATACAATCAATTGTAATTCTACAATGATGTCATCTGGTGACTAGAGTGAATGTTTGTCAGGAGCACTATAGTCCATCTTTTTTTTATAAATCTTGATAAGAATGGTATTAGCAATATATAAAATAAACAGAATTTCTGCATATAACTGCCTCCTCAATTGAAAGTGGACATCTGTGGTATGGAACAGAGGTTTTATTTGCAGCGTGTCTAATAAAGTGTACTGTGGCCTTTTGGCCTAAGCACAGTATCCATACGTCGTGACATGCTCTCCACCAGTTTCTGATAGCAAGCAACAGGTATTTTTGCCCTCTCTTCCTTCCAAGCCTGCAGAAGTGGATGCGTGTTTGCGGTTCGCATCGGACGCGCACGAATCAGGAGCTCCAATTCATCCCACAGATCTTCAATTGGGTTGAGGTCCAGACTCTGGGCAGGTCACTGAAGTTCCTTAACATTATTCTCTAGAAATCAGCCGCTAACACGGGTATTATGGCACGGCGCATTGTCATGCTGGAACACAAATGGCCCTTCACCAGTTCGACCACAACGCAGGAAGCATGGAATTGTCTAAAACGTCCAGATACTGTGTGGTTGCTAAGTTCCCCTCGATCACAAACAACGGACCACGTCCAAACCATCACAACATCTTCGCCAAACTTCAATGTTGGGATGACACATTCAGGTAGCAGCTGCTCCCCTGGCAAATGCCACTCCCAGATGAGCAGATCGTTAGTGTGAAAAGCGTGATTCGTCGCTCCACATAATGCTCTTCCATCGGTTCATCGACAAAGACCGTCGCTACGCTAGGCATTTATAGGGGTGATGTTAGGCTTGTAGGCAGCAGCCCGACCGGTGTACCCTAAGGCACGGAACTCCCAACGAATCGACATGCTAATGACAGTTGTTCCCGTTGCATGCTGAAGTCCTGATGCCAGTGTTCCGCTGGAACAGCCCTGTTCTGCCGTACCAACCGCTTCAGGACTCTGTTCTCTATCAGTCAGCATGCGGGCTCGGCCACCTCAATGTCTGTCATGTTTCCACTTCGTGATAATAGCACCCACGGTCGACTTTGGCAGGTCAGTGTCGATCGTAAGGCTCGCACACTCTGGTCGCTAATGTGGTAGCTTAGGACTACTCCATGTTTAAAACTCGCTCAGCTGCTTCATGGTGACATTTTACCTCAGCATGTGGTCAGACACGAAATGACTCCAACTACTCATGATCGTGTTGTTTTATAACGAATCATCATCATCAATGTTCTGTCGTAGACAGGTCCAATGGCAAGCAGCAAATAAGGTCAGCAATGTCTCTTCCTCCAAGTTGTTCTATTTCTTGCCTCCTCTTTCAGGCCTTGATATCCACTTGTAACCAATAGGTCATCCAGGATCATTTTTCTCTTTCTTCCTCTTGGTCTCTTTCCCTCAATCTTCCCCTCCAATACTTCCTTCATGAGATTTTCACCTCTCAGCACATGACCAATCCAGTTCTTTTTTCTTCTTCTAATGTTCTTTAATAAACTTCTCTCTTCCCTAATTTTTTCGAGAACTTCGTCATTAGTCACCTTGTCTGTCCATTTAATTTTCTCCATCCTCCTCCATAGCCACATTTCAAATGCTTCTAGCATCTCAGCATCTCTCTTTCTCAGAGTCCAAGTTTCTGAACCATACAAGGATATACTCCAAATGTAACATTTTATAAGTCTTTTTCTTAATTCAATATCCATCTGATTTGTGAACAAGTTTTTTCTGTTATAGAATGCAAATTTACCCTTACGAATTCGATCTCTAATATCTAAGTTACATCTGCCGTCTTCCTGTATTATGCTTCCCAAATATTTGTATTGCTTGACCTGTTCCACCTTTTTTCCATTTAATTTAATACATACATTTTCAGCATTTCTGGCAACTCGCAGCACTTTTGTTTTCTTGGCGTTGATTTCCATTCCAAATTTAAGACAGGCTTCATTAAATCTTTTCAGCAAGTGTTGTAAATCTTCCTCACACTCTGCTAAAATAGCCAAATCATCCGCGAATCTAACGCTTTTTATTCTTCTTCTTTATAACGAATATATTCAAAATATTGCCCGAATATTAATAAATATAATAAATGAATCAATCATTTGTTAAACATTAATTGTTGCATGTTAAAGTGTACACCAAATACTGAATTACCTTTAAAATCTACTTTTTAATTAATTGAGATGTATTTTTTCAAATAACAGTTCTGTTATTACATTAAGTCATATAGAATAATTTGTAAATATGATTTTATTCTCGTTGATTTGCAATAAATTTTATGATTGGTTTTGTCCTCCATCTATTTCTTTATTAGTCAACATTTTGATATTAGTCCTGTTTATAAATATTTCTAAAAAAGAAAAAAGAAACCTTTTTCAAAATATACTTACTTGAATGTCTTCAGTTGAATTTGGCTCGACAATAGTTTGTCGTTTGAAAGAAAAAGACGGTGTTTCAGATTGACATGACTGTCCATTCAAAACAAAATCTACAATTTGTACTTTACATCTGAGCCACCTACTGGTTGGATTCTGCAAAGGAAGCAAACATTTTGCAGCAATTCCAACGCAACAAACTTCAGAGAAAGTGATTTCCTGGGGTAAGATGATGGAAGCACTTTGCTGTAAGGGTTCTAAAAATCAGAATAAGATGATTATACAAACAAGTCAGTAATGTTCAATTTTTCAGTCTAAAAAATAATTAACTATGAATTTCACCCATAAAGATATGGCAAAATCTTGGCAATTACAACCAAATTACAAACAAATTTTATATAGTTTTGACATTTGAAAATTTTATAAACTGAGTTTTTAATATGTTAATAAATTATAGTTATGACTGTAATTTAGTCAATGCAATTTAAAAATTAGCACAGAATATAAAAATCAATTAACCATTGTTCTGGTTAGACGTGAGAAAATGAGCTCAGCAGAAGGTTTAACTTCTGTTGGGAATCAAAAGAACTTTGTGTGAGGAAAACTTTCGGAACAGTTGACAATTGAAAAGAACCTGAAGGTAGTTTCTGTTCATTTTGTGAAAGCAGTCTGATTTTTTTTTGGTTGCATCCCAGTGATTGCGATCGTGAAATGATACAGGATTGATTTGAATATCATCAATGTCTTGGTGACATACATTAAAAAAAGAACAGCATCTTGGCAAGGTAAAAATATATGTTACAAATTCATCACAAATGTTGGAAACATTGGAACATTTCATTAATAACTGTCGAGGAAAAGATCACTGTGCATGCCTTTAGAAGTAGCATTGAAATACATGGTCTCCAATTCACAACTATGGATGACAATGGAGAATCCATTGAAACATTAAAGAAAAATTGTAAAAAAGGTGAAATATGCCATTCATGCAGATTTGGTGATTTCAAAATAACCAAGTCCAATTAGTTCTATTTCATACTTTGGCTGATTAGAAATATCCAAATTTAAGATGAATTAAATATGTCATTCAATGGCCGTTTTCTAGCTTTGCACCTAATGTAATTCTGGATTGCTGAAATGATATCAATAAACTATTAAATGTTCCAAAACTCCTCAGTATTGTTGCTTCCTTACACAGGTCTAAGACAATTATTCGAAAGACAACCAATATTATATTGTTTTGTAAATGAGACGCTATTAGAAGAGAAGTAATGGAATTACATTATATTGCCTTCTAATAAGTTGCAGCATTTGCTAACATTGTTTTTTCTTTTTATAGTAATAATGATCAATAATCTATTTAAAATTTATTGATTATTTTAAAATTCATTTTCAAAGAACAACAGAAAAGCTTTCACTTCATTTAAAAGGGAAAAAAATACATTTAAAGATTAAAAAACAAAAGTATTTCCAAGTTAAAGTAATTCTTAGGAATAATGGTTCCTAACTAATAAAAAAAATAAGTTTTTCAAATGTGTTCACATATTTGCATTGAATCAAAAAATTAAAGGAAAAAAAAAATCATTTTCGTTTACAAATGCAACATACCCTATTTACAGGTATATCACACTACTATGAGATTCTCATTTTTTTATTTCTCATTATTTATTTGTAAAAATTGTAAACTAATATAAATCATAATAGTTTTCATAATAGAAACTAAAGTAGTCGCATACTATAAAAATCAATAAGGAAATCAAAAATACTTGATTTAGTTAATCATTTTTGCCTTTTTTTACACCTTTCATTTTCAGCAGAATTATACAACATTGAATTTGTTTATAATGCACAAAAATTAGCATATAGCTTATTCTTTTCAAGTTTTACTCTAAATGTTTAATGAAATTGTATTTGTAATATATGAAGTGGGCATTACACAAACTAACAGATCAACACTTTTATATTTCCAAAAAGTTAATATAGCTTTGATATAAAAGAGGTTTGTTTTTTCTGTTTACCTTAATTTTAATTTACTTAAATTTTAATTTTGGATCTTTATTTAGATGTTAAACTTTAGTTCAGAGCTTTAATTAAGAAAAACAAGAAATACCATTGATCTGTTCAGTTTTGATTAAAATACATTCCAAAAATGTAATTTTTCATTTCTTATTTATAAATCATCAAATAGATGCTCCGTTGAAATAAGATTAATGCTTAATGAAACATTTAAAACTTATTATTTTCCTTATTATTATAAATATTATAGTTACTATAAGAAATGGAGAAAACAAAAGTTAAATTTTCATGAAACTGGCAATTTAGTTACCAACAATTTATTATAAAAACAAATACTAAAATAAAATGAATCTAATCCTTTATTTATCTGTTGTGTTGTCTTGGATGAAATGGTCAAACAGTAAGAACGTAAAATGGGAGAGAAGAGCAGAGTTGTATAACAACAGGATTAGAAAGTGTAGGGAGGAAAAATGAGGGAGAAAATAAGAGCGATTGCTCCTAGAACCATCTAGAGCAGACACCAATTACAGTACACCATCATTAATTTTGGCTAGCATAAATTCAAATTTCCTGCGTCGCCACACCAACCTGCCACTTCTGTAAGTTGGCACTACAAGCTGCGTAAACATTGTTACATTGGTATAACTGTTGACATGAAGACATGTAAATGAATTTAAGTTGCAAATTTCAGCTCTTAACTTTGGAAGCGGCAGTGATAAACTTATGTAAGTCAACAGAATTACCTGTACTTTATTTTGCCTGTGCTTCATTTAAATTTCACTTGATTTTCATTTCATTTAATATGTGTTTTTTAATTAACTATACTGATTTACAGAGTATTTTAAAGGTACGATGAGATAGTTAGCTGTTGGGCCAAATGTATCCTAACCCAGACAACCTGTGATTTGGCAAAATCACTAATTCGGCACCGTACCCGTACCACTGATGCTACATTAGTGATAATGTATTGTACAAAATCTCTTGGGCGAAAATTTAAAATTGTAATAAAGTAATTGGGGCTTATGATTAAATGATTCATTTCACATGTACTTTGATTGTAGCCATATCAAGCTAACATTTTAAATAATTCAGATGAATAGGAAAAAAATCTCAAAAATTTCAACTTGCTATCAAGTGTGAAAACTGTACTTTATGTTCTTCGAGTCTTACATATTTGACAAGAGCTAAATCCCTTCTGTTTGGTATATTATAATTTTCATTAACATCACCAGAAATTGCTGGCCTTGATGAAGTAAACACATTTTGATTTAATGGAAGACTGTTTTTCTGTTGAGATAGAGTTTGTAAAAATGGTGGCAGGTGCAAACCACTTTTTGAAATCTGAATTGGAAGTTAAAACAAAAGGAAACTTATTTATATTATTAGAAGAAAGAATACCTGATGATTCTCTGCTAGCGCTTGGTGATGAATTTGCTACTGTCTGTCCAGAAGTTAATGGGAAATAGGATGACGGTTCACTATCCACTCTTGAAGTCACTTCTTCTGGCAGACTTGGAGCTTCTGACATACTTGTAGAGATGGCAGTTTTAGTTTGATTATTAGATCCATTACTTTGGTTATTGGAATCAAAAAGGTTACCTGTTGAGCTGCCTGTCGATTTTGTTGTACTCGATTTTGTTGTATTTTTTTCTGAAATTTGATTTGAATTTTTCCTCGAGTCTTCATTTTCAGTCCCTAGAACAAATCTGTCACTGGCAGAGTTCTTTGTTGTTTGGTTATTACTGCCTGTAACAGTTGATTCTGAAGACACATCTGCAGTTAGAGTTGCAGTATCAGAATTGTCTAAGTTATGTAAAGACTTTGGAACACAGTGCCTACCAGTAGGCTTAGGGGTTGCCTCCAAGATAACACTGGGACACTGCTGACTAAAATTCAAGGACATGTTTTCTCTAAGGATATACGGAGTAGAAGTTGGATAAGGTTTTTGTGATTTGAACGCCAAAAAGCTGGGAGTTGTATTAAAGAAGTCTTGGTCAATTTCAAACCTAACATTTCTACTAATATTTGGCTGTGCAATGTCATCATTTTCTGGAAGTCGAGATGTAACAGAGCTTGGTCGTAGGGCTTCCCAAGCAGAAGCAGGGTTTTGATCTGATGTAAGTCTCTGTTCAGATTGAGTACTTTGCATTCCCAATACATCTCTCCTATTCTTTTTATTGGATGCTAAATTCTCAGATTTCTGAAATTTGTCGGACTCTGGTCTCATTCGGCGAAGAGCTGAACTTTCTGGCTTCTTAAACATGTCATCTGATTTCGGAGCATTTGTCAATGATGAAGAGCTTTTATTACGCATTGCAAATGAACTCTGTGTTTTGTCAACTGAATTAGTAATTTTGCTGCTAGAAGGTATTTCAATATTATTCTTTTTGCTTCCAGCAAATTTTTGTTGTTCCCCTTTGTAAGGCCTTAGTTTCCTAGAAAGCTCTACTGCTGCATTAGCCATAGCCAATGGATCAGTACTCACAGAAACATCAGCAATTAATTTTGTAATAGAACTGACGCTCATCATACTCTTTTTGCCAGCAAACGTTTCATCCGTAACAGAACTTACAGTTATATCTTTAACTTTGTTTGTGTTCGTCGGGAATGAAGAAGCATTTTTGTATGATTTTACCAATTCTAAATTTGATGGGATGTTTTCAGAGGCTTCTTGACCTACATTATCGAGTCTTAAGTTACCTAAAAGAAAAAAAAAGTTATCAAAAATATAAAAATAAAAAGGAAGGACAACATTATTATTTAAATATTTAAAAAAACTAATTCAAAGCATTTTAATTTTAATAAGCCTGAAGTTGAAATCTTTCTTAAATTCTAAATCCTAATTAAGATACACTGGACCTGCGCAATATTTTCATTTATGCTATTATTGCATGGTTACATTTATTAGCGACCAATTTGGGAGCTATTGTGATAGCGACCAAAATCAGTAACTATTGTGTCTGTCCTCCCCCAGCAACTCCTGAACTTCACCATCATGTTCAAAGGCCAAAACACTGTGGGAATGGGATACTTTCAGGGTCCCCCACCCTTAAGGTATGTTCAAGATATTTGGCATTGCTGTCATTCTACTCCTCCTAACTCCTCCTAAACAAAGTCGGATTGACAAATCGACTTCACAATCGTGTTCAGAGGCCCTAACAATGTAGAAATAAAGAATGTTTTCAGGGGCCATCCGTCCTTTACCCATTCGAAATCTTTGTCAAACATATAGCATACCACAAAACACTTAGAACAACACGAGGTGGGAATAAATAGTGGGAGTGAGGGAAGTGAAAGTATTTGGTAGGTTTAGCAATAATAGTAATGGGCGTTTTGCACGCTGGTGATAGGATTGTATGTCTTTTGCTATGTAGAAAGATTCAACTAGGAGGCGGTGGGGTAATTTATTGTGGTGGGAGAGGGTGACAGCAGAGAAGTTTAAAGTGTGACCAGTCTCATTGTAGTGTTACTATATATGAATGTGACGGGGTCTGTTTGCAAAGGCTTGTTTGTGTTTTTTAATGCATGTTTTTAGAGATTGGGATGTTTGTCCTATGCAGTCAGAGGGGCACTGGTTACATGGGATCCAGTATTGCATTGGAAGTATTATTTCATTGCTTGCTGTGTGTGTGATGTTTATGTTGGGGGATCTGAAGGCAGGGGCATATTGGTATGGGTTGAGAAATTTTTTAATGAAACTTTCAAGTCGTGGATACTAGGAAAAGGGAATGTGTTTGACAGAGGCTTTGGAGGTTGTCTTTATGGGCGGCCTGTTTAGTTTGTGTTTTAAGATATTGAGGCTGTTGTGAAAGAGATGGGAGGGGTAGTTATGGAGGTTAAGTCTGCTGTAAATGTTAAGGGTAAGGCAAGTTTAGTGGCACACGATGTGAGTGCTCTATATATTAGAAAGTCTACTGTGGCAATTTTGTATGTATGGGGTGTGTGGGAGTTGTAATGTATATATCTGTTTGAGTAAGTTGGTTTTCTGTGAACAGTGGTGTTTATAGAGTTGTTGTTGTATGTAATTGAAACATCTAGATTGTTTTTTGTTTGTTGGAAGGAGTTTCAAGTTCAAATTGTAGGTGGGGATCTATAGAGTGTAGATGGTCTTTTATCTCGGTGATATGTTTTTGTGTTGTAAGGATGATGATATCAACATATTTGCTATATAATTTAATGTGTGGGCAGTGAATGGAGAACATTTGTTTTTTAATGTAGTGTAGTGTTACTGCAATGGGTACTGATATAATGAGGCCCATGAATAGACTGTATTTGGAGGTAAATGATGTTGTGGGGAAACTATTACCTGTTATACGTGGTGTGGATGAGGAAATCGATTGTTTCATGATCATGTCAAATTGGCAAAAAAGTATTTCCTGATCCAGGAGTGCTTGTTTGGTAGTTTTGTAGGTGAGGGATGTGAATAGGGATGTTTCATTAAGGGAATAAAATCTTAGTTTTGTTGTTTGATTGATTTGATTTGGTGTAGAAATTGAACTGTGTTTTTGTAAAATTTAATTTATTTTGCTTGTGTACGTTGAAGGATGGTGAAGTATGTGTTCGAAATGTTGGAGATAGGGGAGTTTCTAGTGTTGAAGGGTCTGGTTTTTAGGATATTATTTTGTTTTGGTTTATGGGCAGAAAAGGAATGGATGGGAATTTGAGGATTTTTGGGATGTTTTTAGTCTTCTGATAAGGATCATAATACTTAATATTCCCGTTTTGTCTGTGAACAAGTATCATTAAAATATCATTGGTAAGAATCACAACAATCGCATCAATTGCGTCTTTTGCTTCCGCAACAATCACATTTATGATACAGCTCTACAACAACCACAATAATCACGTTTCATTAAAAATACCTCAACTCATACCAATATGCCCCTGCCTTCAGATCACCCAACATTATCAAACACACCAAGCAACAAAATAATACCTCCACTAAAATATATTGGATTACATGTAATCGGTGACCCTCTGGCTACATAGGACAAACATCCCAACCCCTATCCACATTTAACACAAACAAGCCTTCACAAACACAGATCCTCACACGTTCATGTACAGTAACACTACAATGAGACTGAACTCACCAACTTCTCTGTTGTCAAACCCTATCCCACCACAGTAAATTACCCCACCGCGTCCTAGCTGAATCAAGAGGTCTATATGTTTGATTTTTTTTTCTTTTAATCTTGCCTCTACCTTCCTCATAGCCAGTCAACTCTTTTTCTTTTTCACTCTTATTTTTGAAGTTTTTTTTATTGCATATTCTTCATTCAGTCAAACACATACATATAAAGTAGACCAGTTACGATACATGTGTTTCTCGAAGATAAATCTGCAGATAACATACAGATATATGTAATTATTATAGAAGTGAATGGCAAGATGAAATGATGAACATTGTATAATAAATTTTACCCTTTTATCAACTCAAAATTATGAACATATAATGGGAAAAATTTTATCGTTTTATCCTTTTTTTGAACTCCAACCTAATCTCTAAACTTGGAACACTTTGCTTCTTTCAAAATCTTCTTTGGACCCAAAATCAACATCAAGCTTCTCAGCTGATAAAACGATTTTCACTAACAAAGATCTAAGCTTAAACTTTAGAAACACTTTCAGCTTTATTCATCTTTTCAGGCTTCACACATCGTCCCATCCAATTTCTCATTAGATCTAACAAATAACTATGTAAAAAAGGCTTCTGGCTTTGGAACCATCTCCAAAATGATTCACACTCTAAAGCTAGTCCAACACCATATAACATGTTGGGCCAACTAGTCGGGCGATAACATGTTGGATGAGACTGTCCGGGGCGAACACGAGACGACAGTCAACGCCTGTCGGTCGGACATCCAACCAGATAGGAAATACGTCACTTGTGACAATACGAATAATGGGGTGTTGTAGTTCCATACCGACTATATGTTTGAGTGATATTCAACAAACGGTAAATATTGTTTTCAAACTAGTAGCCGTTCTGTAGGAGAAATTACTGTTAAGACATCAATGCATTAATAACGAATGTCCAACAACTAATAACAATCCATCCTCCCCGGGCAACAATGACGTCACATCTTCCCCTATTATATAGTCACTTCGTCCGCTAGCGAGCGGCTATCACAGAATTTCATGGGAATACTGTGAAATTATGACAATCGAGGTTTTAGAAACTTTCTGATACATTCTGACGCATTAACTTAATGCATTTTACTATAAACTTTATTTCTGTAAGAACGAAATTCGCAATACTCTGATAATAATTGTGTAATTGCTCGCCATAGAGCTGAAGCGGGAGCCTGTTAGAGACGCCATGTCTTCAAATGGGCGTGACGTCACGACTGACGGGTAATTTCCGCCCGACACACGGCTGCAATAAAACGGAGCCAACAACATGTTGGCCAACTTTTGCCGGCCGGAATCCTCTCAAAACAAGCTCAAAGGACATGTTGGACACCCAACACGACGTCAAGTCTCATCGTGTTCGCCCTGCTTGATACTACATTCTGAAATGTAACCAAACCTACATTTCAGCGGTGGACTTTCCATGGGCTATGCAAGAAATTTACTCAGTTTGTTGGAAAGCGATGAGTTTTGAAGATATTTCTTGACATTATCATAGATTGCTCTTGTCAAGCAGTTTACATTCTCCAACCACCTAACAGTACAAAATTTTTTAAAAGGAAAATCATAGCCTCCAGTAATGACACTGTAACTTGCACTACAAGAGGGACTGTCCTTGAAATGGTAGTACATGTTATGTAATGCTGTTTAAGTATCTTGTTGAAACCTTTTGAAGATTGACATCCCAGAAACGAACAAACATCCATTTGGCAACGCTGAGATATTTTGTTTAGTGATTCATCAAAACAATTCACAAAGTCTGTGCACTCTTTGAAATTATTCATTTAACACTCTTTGAAGTATGGTGCTAGTCCACGGTTTATCATACATGATGCCTTAGTTTTCTCTACAGCAAATCAAAAAGCTATATAACTATTAGGAAACAATTTGAAATGTTTCACTTATTTGTCCACAAGAGTTTAGAAATATTTTATTAGATACTACTTCCTTGACCCATATTTCAGACTTTTGATGTCATCTTTCATAACAAAACTGTTTAAAACAACCGTTGCACATCACTTTTACCAATGAAGTATTTGATTCATTAGGCTGAACCTTTTCTTCACTCGTCACATCTACATGTCCCGAACTTGTTTATGGCATAACTTTGCTATTAGAGGATGCATCCTTCGACAAAGTAGGCCTAAAAGGATTAATACTGGGTTGAAACAGTTTTGTAGGGATGTTTTGCAAATGCTTTAGCCATTCTGCATGACTAGCGACTACCTGATGTCCCAAGTTGCCGACTATGAAAGTTTTACAACACACTTTACAAAACACTGCTTCATCGTCTCCCTTCACTCTGGCTACCCAACAAGAAAATTCAGGATTTAGTTTCTCATCCAGCCACTGATCATTAAAAACATACTTTCTTGTTATGATTCTTAAGCTTTTACTGTCTTTTTACTTTAATAATTTAAAGAAAACAATTGGTGCAGCTTTGGCAGAAACTGCTCGCACACAAGTTACAGAAGATGAAGCTGATAAAATTGTAGACGTTGCTGTTTTATTGAGGAAATACGTCCTTTTACAACAAATGCCTTTCAATGGTTCATTTAGCTCAGTTTGTTTAAGTGAACCTGTCGCAAAGCCTCTTTTGACCCTGATAGATGTCACGCTCCAAGGTTCAAGCACCATAGCAGAAACTTTTACAGATGATCATCAGGCCAACATAAGGGCCAGAATCAAAGTGGCGTGCACCATTTCTCAGCTGATTTGCAGCAACTCAACGAAACAATCCAGTCAAGCCATCACTCTTGTATCAACGAAAGGACAGAGAAACACCCTTTCCTCTTTACTTGGGATTGAAGCTTCATTCCAATGACAGGCAGAAAGAAAATATCCGAACATTACATGCTCTGGGCATTTCGGTTTCATATGATCGTGTCATGGAAGTTAGGAAGCAGCTTGCACAAGCTGTCTGTAAGCGGTGACTAGAAGATGGAGTCATTGTGCCTACAAACATCAAGAGGAAAGTGTTTGTTACAACTGCAGTGGACAACATTGATGAGTCGGGTCGTTATGAACTTCATGGAACTGCCATGTCGCTAAGCAGTCATCCCACCCATGATAACATTGGGGAGGACTCTCCACTACTCAACCTGGACGTTCCCGATTCTTGCACTGTTGAGTTTCCTGACAGCTACGCCAATGCACCTTTTGTTGGTGAATATGCTGGAAACGTCTTCATTTCGGGTATTAATAATGTATCGACCACGTCAGGTATTGAATGATGAATTAAGGATGACAGAACGACATTGGTTACAGCATGTGAACATGGTTGTGAAAAGCAACGATGGACAGTAGAGCAAGATACACCAGTGACATATTCCGGTTTCTTCTCTCATGGTCAAAATTCACAAGATGTTAGACCAAGATCAACTGTTGGAGTGTTTTCTATATTATACGAGAAGTCAGCAACGATGGCCATGCAGAAACATTCCAAGCGTATTGCTATGAAGGCAACAGAATTTGTTAATCCCCGCTAAATTCCAGTGCTTGCGGGAGACTGCCCTCTGTACGCCCTGAAGAAAAAGTATCAGTCGGTTTATCCAGATGAGGTCGGTGAATCCAAGTTGGTATGCTGTATGGGTTTGTTACATGTCGAGATGGCTTCGCAAGAATGCGTGGGAAAGTTGTTAGCTGAATCAGGATGGGAGCGGATGTTTTTCACAGCAAAAGTATTCACGTCTGGAATCTCAGCATCTTTTCTGGGTGGAAAACATGTGAAGCGTACTAGGCATGCTTACCAACTTACTCTTGCATGGCTACACATCCTAGAAGTTGAAGCGTACAAAGAGCAGTGTCAAGAAGTATCTGAGCCGCATAAATCCATGGAGGTCTTGGAAAGGTCACTTACTGCCAAATCACCAACCGTGCATTACTGGGTAACTGTTAGAGACTTTCTCCTGTTAATTTGTCGTTTCGTTAAAGGTCAGCGAGTGGGTAATTGGTTACTTACTAAGAGTTCCTGTGAAGAACTTTGCCCATGGTTTTTCGTCTTTGGTCACACAAACTATTCACGCTGGCTGCCGGTTTTTCTGAATGACATGGCATGTTTACAACATACCATCCAACTGTCCATGTAGCATTTATGAAAGGGCAGTTTGTCGTTCAACGTAGTGAAAAAACGTTCTCTCTCATGGCACTAGATGAGAGCCACGAGCAAAGTATCCGATTCCTAAAGGCGGATAGTGGACCCAAGGGTCTGTATGGTCAGAGAAGGGAAGGAGATCATCGAGATTTCAAAACCTGAGGTGCTGAGGATAATGGATGAATTTGAACGTAATTCGAACCATTCATCCAAAGAAGGACCCTGTGAAATTTCTTCAACACCTGAAAGCCTTTCTTAATATAGTACAAGATGGAACAATTGTAAATCCATTTAAAGAGACAGGTACGGAACTCGTCATATTGGATACTGGTGAGGTCATGAATCCTGATGCTGCTTGGTGCCTGAAGGAAGCCAAGAAGATGGGCGAAACCATGTATAAGGACTTTGTAAAGGACAGAATTCAAGTGCTACAAAACCCCCACTCACAATTCTAAGGTCAACCCTATACACGTTCAGCAACCGGCCGCCTGCTAATCTTAAGAAGGGGCCCAGTATGTTGGGAACAGCGAAGGCAAATGCAGCGCTCATTACGAAGCTCTTTCTAAGTTTCCAAGCACGACCACATAGATCAGCCTTTCCAAGGCTGACATAGATGACTTCTTCAGACACGAGAACCAGCGCGATCCACCTTCTTTATCTAATGCGGGAAAACTACTATCAGGAACGAAATCCGCTCTTCTTGGGTGCCTTCCTGGTATGCCTGACCCAGGACGCTCTCAATCAGCCAAGGAGGCATCAGTGCTTGTATTGGATATGCCGGCAGTTATTCATATTATAAAACCACAGCGAGCGACAGATTTCGAGGAATATACAAATATGCACCTACTGCCTTTTATAGAAAGCAAAATAACGCCTAACACCACCAGAGTAGATGCAGTCTGGGACACATATCACGATGGCAGTCTCATATCACAGACCCGGGTTAGACGAGGTGACACTTCAGGGGGTCGAACTAGTGTGTCTGCAAAAACTATACCAAAGGGTTCAGCATGGGAGAAATTCTTATCCAACTCCAACAATAAACAAGACTTATTTAACTTCCTCAGCGGGAAATTGGCTGAACTTACCACTGATGTTCGGTATCAACTGTTCACCACAAAGGATAATCAGGTGCTAAGCAACAGAACGAGTGACATATCAACCATGTCTCCAAGCCACCAATAAGAAGCAGACACCAGAATGATGTTGCACTTGAAACTCGCAGCTGAGCAAGGACATGCCAAAGCGTACCTCATCACAGTGGACACAGACGTGGTTGTTCTGGCCATCTATTACTTCAAACAGTTGAATATGTCAGAATTATGGATAGGTTTTGGATCGGGAGAGACCTTTAAAGAGATTCCAATCCATCCCATCTGTCAAAAGCTTGGACCTAAACGCTCCGTAGCCCTTCTCTTTTTTTCATGCATTTACGGGGTGTGATGTTAACACCATCGATGTTTGGAATAGGTAAAAAAAAGGCATGGAATACATGGGTTGCTTATCCTGAGATCACTGATACGTTCATTGCCATCACAAATGCACCGAATAGTTTCAAGTTGGAATAACAGCAAATGTCTCATCTTGAACGCTTTACAGTTCTCATGAACAGCAAAAACTGTGGTGCTGATTCAGTCAATGATGCAAGGAAGTTGTTTACCCAAAGCCTGAAGTCTCTTGAATCTATACCACCATCACAATTTCTGTATTTCAGCATACAAAACGAGCACTGCTCACTACCGCATACATTTGGAAGATGTCGCTGTCAAAATCGCCTGATATCCCTGATCACAGTAAATGGGGTTTGGAATGGAATAACAGAACCAAAGAATGGGTACCCTACTGTTCTGATCTTCCAGATGCAAGATATGGATCTTCATTGCTACTTAATTGTGGTTGCTTGGTCTCATGCACAGGCAGATGTAAATGTTATCGAGCCGGGATTCGCTGCACCCCATTATGCAAGTGTTAAGAAGGTTGCACAAACAACTCACATAACACATGAAGTAA
The DNA here is from genome assembly GCA_023159025.1 of Thereuonema tuberculata. Classification (NCBI taxonomy): domain Eukaryota; kingdom Metazoa; phylum Arthropoda; class Chilopoda; order Scutigeromorpha; family Scutigeridae; genus Thereuonema; species Thereuonema tuberculata. The sequence continues at coordinate 79,839,020 of JAFIDM010000002.1, read as the reverse complement.
CAAGTAATCATATCATGTTGCAAAGCTGTAATTACGTCAGATTCTATCGTATTTGTGTCAACCATTCATGTTTCTTTATATTTTTTAATTAATAAATTATATTAACTTAATAAAAAAATGGTTCTTTAAATTGAATTGTATTGTCTATTCTGTCATATCAAAATACGTAATGACCTTGTAATTGATTTTGAAACACATATTAGACCTCAGAAATGAATGCCTCGCATCCTAGAACCTATAAAAAGTGGTATTACTCAAGATTTTGTGTCAAATATAAGCCCATCTATTAAACATACCAATACAGATGACTGCCATATTGGATTTATAGCAAACAGGCCACCAGAGGTCGCGCACAAGTTGTTTGCGATGGTTTCCTAAAACCTTAAGACCATTCCAAATTTCAAAGACTTGGCACAAAGTGCACGATTCTTCTGAATTCCCCCTATGCTAAAGTGCGTTTTATTTTATTTTGCTCTTTAGTGTATAACACACTTAACTCAAAATATCTTTGTAAAAAATATACCAAAAAGCAATTCATAAAACTTAAATCAAAGTGAAAATTTCAGAATTTATTATAAAAGCTAATAAAAGCCTTCTCCTAGAAAAGCATAATTAATGCACTAATCTTCAACAAGAGCACAGCAATGACGTTAACACTATTATAAGTTGCATTCGAATGCCACTAGGGCATTAAGTATCTGATACAGGCGTATCAGAGGCATAAGAAGAGGTCGAGATATTTCTAATGGAACCTTTTAAAAAAAGTTATAAAGAAGAGAGATATAAAATGTTTCCAATATTTGATCCTAAAACTGTTTCTAAAACTATAAGTTACTAAATCCAGAACTAAATATGATAAATTTTAACATTACAAACATTATGAAATGAATCAAATACCTGCTGCATTGTTTTCATCTTCCTCGAGCATTGGTGATGCTCTTGCATTGCTTGGAGGCGTAAAGACTTCAGTACCAAAATAAGGCTAAAAAATAATTGCTTTGTTTAATTCAATGCATATAGTGAATATGATAATATATAAAATAAAAAGGTACCATATATCCATATTACAAGATATTAAAAAAATACATAATGAAATTTTGTAAGATCTGAACAGAACTTGAAGCATGCATAGCATTTTATTTTTAATATATTTATCATAATAAAGTGTGTACCTCTGATTCTATTTAAAGAAAATAAATATATTTCTATACATTACAGCTATAATTTCTGCACTTTTTCAGCAATAGAATTTTAAAAATTAAACCAAAACCCTATATTTTTATACTGTTGTTTTTTTCTGAATAATTACTGAAAGTAAACAAAATCATAAAAGTTTTGAAACATACATGCATTTGTGCATAGGAGGCACGAGTTCCAAAACCAGCCTTATTTCCCCCCAAAAAATAAGAGACAGCCCTTAATCATTTGTATCATGCCGCTATTTTGTTCCGAAATAAAAAAATATTCCTACAAATCCTAGCATTGAAAAAAAACTTGTTCATATAGTGTATAGGATACTATACTGCTGTTTGTAAAAAATGCCACACCATGAAGGAATCATCAGAATTAAATGAAATTTGCAGCAAATGTCAATTATAGGATGTTATGCAAAATAGTAAAGTTTCAGAGCCACCGCGCATGTGTGGCGTGCGCAGCGCCCTCTGAACTGATGCTGAAAGCGCATAAGTAGAGGGCTGTAGCGGAATGTTTACAATAGTTAATGATTATTTGTTAGTGGCGAACGTTTAGTGAGACCCAAGTATGCCTCCACGACGGAAGAAGGAGAAATTCCAACAACTTACGGAGTTAGTAAGTTATCGGCCTTCGAGAAGGAGGATTTTCCTATCGCGCAATAGCAGCTCGTGTGCAGCGGCACAGTTCCACAGTGATGCGAGTTTGGAAGCAGTGGACCGACAAGCACCGAGCAACTCGAAAAACTGGCAGTGGACGACGGAAGGTGACGTCAGCGCGAGACGATCGACACCTGCTCCGCATGGTGCTGAATGACCTTTCAGCTTCCTCTAGGCAGTTAGCAGCACGTTGGTCTACTGCTACAGGGGTACTAATGTCGGCTTCGTCAGTTCGTCGACGTTTGCTAAACCGTGGACTGCGTGCAAGGATGCCTTTATACAGGATCCCCCTCCCGGCAAACCATCGACGGCTGCGTCTGCAATGGGCCCATGAGCACAGAGCCTGGCAAGCTGATTGGCACCAAGCTTTCTTTTCAGATGAATCACGCTTCAATTTGTGGGACCATGACGACCGCATTCGTGTTAGACGCTATGCCGGTCAACGCTGCCTTCCAGAGTGCGTAATCGAACGACATAGTGGCCGAACACCCGGAGTTATGGTCTGGGGTGCGATTTCGTATCATGGACGATCCAATTTGCTATGAATTGAGAGTAATCTCAATAGCAACAGGTACGTCCGTGAAGTGCTACAGTCCGAAGTTGTTCCCTTCCTTCAAGGCATCCCTGGAGCTATCTTTCAGCAGGATAATGCACGTCCACATACTGCAAAGACTTCTGTTCAGCCCAACACATGCAACTTCTTCCTTGGCCTGCTTATTCGCCGGATATGTCGCCTATTGAGCACGTGTGGGATGTGGTTGGTCGGCGTCTCCCACGTTAACCCTCCATAAGTTGTTGGAATTTCTCCTCCTTCCGTCGGGGAGGCGATACTAAACGTTCGCCACTAACAAATAATCATTAACTATTGTAAACGTTCCGCTACAGCCCTCTATTTATACGCTTTCAGCATCAGTTCAGAGGGCGCTGCGCACGCCACGCATGCGCGATGGCTCTGAAACTTTACTATTTTGCATAACATCCTGTAATTGACATTTGCTGCAAATTTCATTTAATTCTGATGATTCCTTCATGGTGTTGCATTTTTTACAAACAGCATTGTATAATTAAGTTTTCAGTAATTTGTGAGAATAAGGCTGGTTTTGCAACTTAATGCCTCATGTAAATGACCCAAAAATTTGAATTACTAATTTTTTGATTTATGAATTGACAAGATATGCTTTTTAATTGTCCATTCTTTACATGATATAGGCATCTTTTCAAGCATTTGACACATTATTATGACAAAAGTATAATATAAAGAAAAAAATTCTATATAAAGAAAAAATGTGAAACTTCCTTTTTAAACCCTAATTATTCCGTAAAGCTCAACTATATTTTGTATGTTTAATGCTCCCATTTTAATTTCTAGCTGATGGTCTTGACCTTAAAATATTTAACAATAAGACTGTCGTGGCTCTATTCTAATGTTTTTGACTGAATTTTAGTCAGAATTTTTATGTTTTCAGTAAAGAAATGCAGTGAGAACTTAAGGAAAATGTGATGTGATGACGAATCAACTTTACATTCAAAGTTACACTTCTTTCGAAGCAGTTTCTAAAAAAAAATTATAACATGTGCAGCATAAACCAGACTTCAATTTAGTAAACTAAATTCTTTAAATAAGAAACTACCAGATTAACAAAAAGCTCTCATTGATTTCAAAACAAAACTAGCCTATGTGGATTTGTTAAGAAACTAAACTTTTAGAAATTTGAAATTCGGAAAAGTAAGTTCAGCCAATTTACATACCTCAGTAAATGTAAACCAGTCAGACGATGTCCAAATCTCGAAACAATCTGAATTTTAAACTTAAAGACGACTTACTGATCCACAAACATTAAATTTCTTTCTTAGGTTAATCTAGTCATTTCCTTGTAATTGACAATGCTATGAGAATCTGATTATAGAATACAATCTGATCGATTAATTAATTGGACTTAAAAAATGTTGACAGCATCAAGCCAATCCATAACCTCAAAACATTTAACGTAGAAGGATTACTAAGTCAGTTCTAAATATAAGAAATTAGCAGCAGTAGGCCAGGAATATGCCTTCAATACTATCATATTTTGATAAAAAAAATTAAATAAAAAGACATTTAAAAATTTGCAACTATTAGAGCAAAATTGATATTATGATGGGATGATGAACGGAAAATAATACTTTAACTATTAAATTTTTAGCACAATCAGACAATACACTACTATAGTAGTATTATTATGTTTCCATATATGACTATGAAATTTTATAAGACTTTAAAGTGAGTTTTCACTTACTAAAATTCAAAAGTCCTTCATCATTTTTAAGCTATACAGCCTAAATGATCATGAGATTGCCAGTTTGGTTGATTTTTTATAAATAAATTCTTATTTAAGAATTAAAAAACAATTTAAGCAAAAAATATTTTAAGATTCCGATAAGACTTGATTTGGGATGCCATTTTTAAGAAATGGCAAAACTTAAGTCATATGGATGTAAGCTATTTAAAAGTAATACAGTTAATAGATAAAGCAAATAATTTTATTTATAACTTCAAGACAAAAAATTCAATGAAATACCCTTTCTACATTCTCTTTACTGTCTAAAGATCCGAGGGCTTCAGTTCTTTGTCGCATAAATGCTGAAATGCTCAAATGTAGCTCAGTTTCTGACATCCAAGATTGCCTTATTTCCTCAATTGGTGGTGCTGTCCAACTTGAGCCAAGACTTAGACTTACAGATGCCATGGTATCTTCCTGTAATGAGATAATTAAAATGTTCTGAAATTAGCTCCCAGAATTAGCTCCTCTCTATTTACCGGAAGTTTGTTTACTACTATTATAAAATAAATTATTTTATATATTATTGTATAGTATTGGCTCATATTATGCAAGTCTTCTGGAATATATCGATTAAAGAAATAATTGCAAATAACGGCCAAGACATATACAGGAAACATTGTAAGTATTCTTAGTTTGTTTATTGCCTTAAATAAAGTGAAACATTTTTATTAAAAAAAAAAACAAGAAAAAAATTCTACACTGAAAATTATAATAATTACAAATAAAATCTTTAAAAAGATTTAAAGGTACCACAGAGTGGATGTATTGATCAGAATAAGATATATGTCCATTTTGAGACATCTATGTGAAGTAATCTCTTCCAAAAAACAATTCTTGGATTCTGCAACATAAGAGCTCACCAATCATTTGCAGTCGCATTGCAGATTACCCAAATGGGAACCTTTGATTTACCCCACTCTGCATACCCTCTAGATTTAGGCCCCTGCGATTTCATCTGTTTTTCAATCCGATGTAAGCTTAAAGGATGCAGATTTTAAAAGTTGTGAAGGGATTATTGAGACATTAACAGTAACACTGAGACATATCATAAAATGTCTTCCAGAAAGATAATGAAATATTATAAGACCACTGGATGAAGTGTGCAACTGCACAGGGGAATTACTTTGAAGGATAATCATACAAAATTTTGATTTCCTCTGGTAGTTATCCAGAAATTAAAATAAATCAATCTTGCTTATATCTATATAAACTCTAAATTTACAATAAAAAGGATACTATGAGTAAAAAGAAGTGTTTTTAGTCTTACTGAGCTATTTTATTCACATAATTTCACTTTGATGTTTAGGAAACCCATGCATTTTTAGTCCCTTACAAACTTATTTACAGATAATTGTCATTTCAATTCTTGTTGCTCATTACAGATCAACTGCTATGCTGTCAAGAGTATACATTTTTCTTTTAGTCATTTCCTTGAGATATTGACATGCTTCTTTCTTCTGTAGAGAATTTTTATCTCAGTTCTTGGAAAAATATTTATTGGAAAGAGGAAAGAAATAAAACCAATAGTTACAATGCAAACTTGAGCTGGGAGTTCTTGTATCCATAATACAAAACATGTAGAATTAAATGAATACCTTGAGAATCAATTACTTATAAAGTTTATTATAGCCGAGCAAGTTTTTCCAATAGAATACATAAAAAAGAGGATAGAGATTATGAAAGTCTCTTAATCGACTAATATCACTGAAGTTAAAAATAACTAATTTTACCTGAATAAATTTATTCTCTTCTTCAAACTTTTTCTGATCTTTTTCGATAACTTTTAACGCGTTACCTAAAAATTAAACAAAAAAAGGAAGATAAACAAAAGCAATTTAATAATTATTATTCCTATTATACACATGCAAAATTGTTTTCAATCTTTTAGATCAAAATTTCCCTAAAAGAAAATTATTCAAGAAAACAAAGAAAGATGCAAAAATCAATGTACTCTTCACCTTGGCACCCAACCAATAGACATGATTGCCAAAAAAGCTTTTATAATGACACCAAAAATACAAAACTTTAAAAATTAGTTAAGAAATCAGGGGTATAAAGGTTTATTGAAAAGGCGAAGTGTGAAGCAGGGGAAAAAAGTACCAGCAAAACATTTGTCTTTTATTACAAAATAATTTCTTCTCCAATAAAATATTAGGTTAAGAGATTTTATGAAGTTTAAATAATAAACAAAAAGCTTCAATATTAAAATTTAAATAATAATTTATTGTCACTGCAATACATAAAATTCAATCAAATGCTTGACTAACCACATTATTTTACATATCTATTTTCTATCAAGCCAACTGACATTGGTATGTTGAAAATCTGTACATGATACTGCAGGTATAATACAAAAATTCGTTTAAAATTATTCATAAACCTGGGTCTTGAATGTGATCTGAGTACTGGGTTCAACAATCCAGGCTATTCATAATCTGCTCAAGTCAAGGTAGTCCAAGAGTCAAAGGATACCATATAAAGCACCAGTCACTGACCAATGATGGTTCCTTGATATTCATGGTGCAGACAGTTCCTCTACATGTGAGTCAATAAGGCACCCAGTTATTGTTCGACTGCTTACATCTTTATCTTCAGTGACAATGCCTACAATTTGTATCTAAAATATATAGATGTACTGAAGATTGGAAAAAATGTTAGGTATTCTAGATTACCCTTGTTTGCAGGTATGTCATATGGAAAACAGGTGATAGAAAATTAGGTGTCAGGAACAAGTGTCAGGAATTAGAAAATCCGGAGAAACAAACTGACCAATGCTGTGGGCAAGCAGATACTTGAAAAGTAAACTGTGGTAATTTACTATAGACAATTTTGTTCAGACCCTAATTTTTGTCAATAACACTGAATGCTAAAACTCTGTAAATCTAACACTGGATAGGTTGCTTATAGCACAACTGATCAATCAAGCCCTGTTTTAGTCTTTCAAAAGGAATGTTACAGCAGGATAGCATTTATCAAGCAGTGAATTCTGATAGTGTATGGTTCACTGAACATGTCAATGATTCCTAAATGTTACAGTAGTTGTAAAATTAATCTGATTTAAACTTCATACACATCCAGATTATCGAGATCCAGCATCTGAAACCTTCATCCCAAATATGCAGCTATATAGGAAGCAATGGCAACAATCCCCAAATCTTCTCAAGTTTTATATAATCAAGTTCATCATTTACAGCATAGTGAAATTTTGGTAGTAATGGCACTATGTTTCTGATTTATTACAAACATAGTCAAAACGTTTCAAGTGACAAATGTATACAGTTGTTCTCTAGAGGAGGGAAAAAAAGTAGATAAATTGTAAGTCTGGTCTTAGCTACGTACAAGGCAATTTCTTTGGAAAATGTTTATACAATACCTTTCTTTATTCAAGTTTGGAACAAAAAAATAAGAAAACTAAAACCTTCAAATAACAGAAATTAATTATTACCCAAAATTGACTTTGATGTAATAGAATTATTTTCCCTGACAAAAATTGCCTGGCATTAAGTTTAAAATAATCATATTTTATTTTTTAATGTTCAGAAATATAAGGACAAGTAAGAGTTAATTTGATAAAACTTCTTTATAAAATAAAAGTTATGTTTTAAATTTTATTACAATTTATTTATTTAATAAATTTTATTACTGTGATTTTGGATCTAAGAAATTTTACAAGCATTGGGAAAATTTTAAGGAACCAACTATTTCTAGTTAAAGTTGCTACAACTTTACTAAATAGGAAAATTTATTTAAGAAACCTACCGGAACTGAGAAACTGATCATCAGCAAAATCACCAAATTGTTCAAATGAACCTGAAGTAAAAGGATTCCTCTGCAATTCATTCAACTCATCTTTCAGATCTGCATGAAATGCCAAGTCCAAATACATTAATCATTAAAAAAAGAATGAAAAACAGAAAATTCAAAATAGAAATGACAGAAATTTGATATATTATGAAGTATTTGGGAGATAAATTCTTTGACCTAAAACATCTTTGAGAAGTGGTTTTGTAGTTTTGACATGTATAGCTTTGCCAAATCCAATTTTGTTTACAAGAATGGAACTAACAAAAATCAGAATACTGAGTTCACAACCTATGGCACTATGATTAAACTTTAACTAAAGCTGTTAACTTATAAAGCTGATACATTTCTTCATAAATTTTTTTCAGAAATTTCTGAAATATTTATTTTATTCCTCAATATATTGATAATGTAAACAATAAGCTTGACAATCTGTTATTCAGTTTTCTTTTTAAGTATATAAAATATTTTTAACAAAATAATAGGAAGGATAATATAAAATTTATGATATCAGTAATTGGAAGTAAAATAGAATAAAGAAAAAAAAATGGAATGTAATAGAAAGAAAAAAAACAAGTAATAAGCCAAGATTTATAAATTAATTCGCTTTCAAGGGAATTTCCTTGCTCGATTAAGCAATATGTAATAGTTTTTGTAATACTCCATTTTTTTTTTATTTTCATTTGTTGAAATGTATTTAACAGTTTGCTTCAAATTTATCAATGAATCACCACTCTTGCATAGTTTTTAATTTTTTTTTTAATCTTCAAATTCTGCAATTTTTTTGTGATCTTAAAAATATCACAATCTTAGCAAAATCACTATATTTTCACAATTTAGAAACATCATTGTTAAAATGAAACAAAAAATATAGCCAACAGACAAAATCATCACCTATATTGACCATCTCTAAATGAAAATATCTGAACACATCTCCATTTGCTGGAGGCTTCATGAAAGTACCTTAATATTTATTAAATAGCTAACAGTACCCGGCCACTCGTTACAGTGGCCGAACAGGTCAATTTCACGATATAATTTGAATTCAAATGAAAATCTATCGACACACCTCAATTCTATATAAATAAAAATGTAAATGTACGTTTGGTCAAAATCTTAAATCTCCGAAAGTTCTTCACTGATTGCTTTGAAATTTTGACACAACGTTGCATTGGAATACGCGCATAGATGGCACACCTGCAACAGGTAAAAACATGCTTTTTTTGAAAAACAGCGCCATCTGTTGGACGTAAAAGCAACATACGCAATAAACATTGCTCATGATTATTTTTTTATTTTAATGAGATAGTTTTAAGCAGTCTTTCTGTGACAGTTCCCTCTTCTCTGTTTCGACTGGAAACCTCTGTTCTACAGAAGGCGGCCTTTGTTGCAGACGGAATCTTCACTTCCCTGGAAGGGAGACCCTTGACAATTTGGCTTCTCTCGTCACCGGCTTGGAGATCTGCTGGCGGCTTCCTGCCGCGGACGAATTGACTTTCTTCTTCCCCGTTGGAAGTCAGCTACAGACGGCTGCTACTTCTCTCTTCTTCTCGTCCTGGAGAACACTTTGTGGGGCTAACTGCCACCGAACGATCTGGCTTCCCATCTCTTTCGTTCCCCGGTTGGAGACTGCTGGCGGCTTCCTGCCGCGGAAGAAATGGCTTTTTCTAGCTGCAGGAGCTGCTTATAAGGCCAGCAATGCGTCTATTTCCGCAAACCAAGGGGGAGGGTGGGTAAGCGCTGCCAGAACACTTCACTACTGAGGGGGGAGGGACACCGCTGTTCCATTTGTCATGCAATAATATTTCAATTCAAACGCAGATCAAACGACACAGCTCAATTCCAATGCAATGAGAAACGAAATATTTCAATCTGCTGATCAAATCACTTCGAAGAAGTCAATTTCACGATATAATTTGAATTCAAATGAAAATCAATCGATACAGCTCAATTCCACTGCCAATTGCACTGAAACATAAGAAAAACAGTTAAAAAACGAAATGAAAAACAATGAAAAAAGAAAAAAAATTTCTCACGGAATGAACGCTTTGGTAAACAACACAGCTCAATTCCAACGCAATGTCACACGAAATATTTAAATCAAAATGAAAATAAATCGAAATCACTGTCCGCCATGAGCAATGTTTATTATTGGGTGTTTTGCTTTTACGTCCAACACATGGCGCTGTTTTTCAAAAAAAGCATGTTTTTCCATGTTACAGGTGTAATTTTTATATAAAAATACGAGCGTATTCGAATGCAACGTTGTGTCAAAATTTCAAAGCAATCGGTGAAGAACTTACGGAGATTAAAGATTTTGAACAAACGAACATTTACAGTTTTATTTATATAGATATGTTACTCTTCTACTTTAAAATAGAAGACAAAATTATTAAATATAAGTTCAACTCAAATCCTCCAAATACAAGTTACAGAAAACAATTCCATCACAAATCTATACGACAGTTGAGACCAATTTATGAAAAATCAAATCAACTTCTTCAATTTCAACTGAACAATTTAGAAATGGCTAATTTATTTATTTTTTATGCTGGATTTAAGTTAACTGCCTGAGGTCTTCTTTTGCGCAATCAGGATGTTAACTAGATTAATCATTAAATCTTACGGCATCCATCTATTTACCATCGTAATCAACAAATTTTATAGAAAAATTCGTTTTAGAATGAAACCCCAATTTTCAATTTTCTATTTCAATTCTTGTTTTAAGGTAGCCTTATAGTTATTGCTGGACTTGTAAGTCCTCAATTTATAAATTTTCAATTTTATAATTAAAATTCCATACTATTTCAGAACAAAATTTTTCAGCTTTCAGGATTTTTGTTAATCAAAGATATGCTGTATCATGAAGCAGAGAAAAACAAAGCTATCCTACACCACAAAAATGTTGAGAGCTTGGGAGAAGTTGAGGGACAAGAAAGGATAAGCACTTACAGTAGAAACTCTGGGTCACTTGGTTCCAATTTTTTCCCATAAAATTTCTACCACTTGCTCAAGCCTAGTTTAAATATTCTTTTATCTTTTTGAAATTACTAAATGAAGTTAACTTATGAAAACCAAAAAAAACTACTGTTTTCTCTCTCTTTTTATGGATTTATATAATTTTTTAAATGTATGATATTAAAAGTTTTAAAAAAAAATAACAGCTTTTAGTATTGAAGCTGTTTGGATTCAAGAATTCATCATCTCTCATTTTAATTAGGGTTTTAACAAATTACATTACTTAGCTGAATTTCTGAATTCATGTTATTTGTCTGAAAAATTAATTAATTTCTAACAAAATATATTTTTATTTTCTTTTGTCAGAAAGTCAATAAAGATAATTTACCTGAATTAGTTTTAGTTGCTAATTTGCTGTTTACAATTGACGACAGCTGCTTGGAATACACCTTGACACAGGAAGACCTCGCTGAAACCTCATCCTCACTAAAATCAATCTAAATAAAAAGATTTTAAATAATTTTCAATCAAATTTTATATTTAAACCAATTTATATTAAACAATATACTGTATATAATAATGTAATATCGAATAAAAATAAATTTCAGAATGTTAATTCCTCCATTTAACAATCATCTACTTTAAAAATAATAATAATATCAAAATAGAACATCTTTTTGTGTATTTCTTCTTTTACACTATTTGCATAAAATAAAACTCTGAAAACGCTTTGTTTTAATGTAAAATATTTCTATTTATGTTAAAGATTTTCCATTCCTTCAGTATTGCTATTTATGTCATTCACTAAAAAATAAATAATCCTCCTCAAATAATGCATTTTTTAACAGTATTTTGATGAATTATTTATTAACATTATGTTGCAATGAAGTAACAGTGCGTTGAAAATGAGGAAGCTTAAAGTCATTCCGGTCGAGTCATAAATCGACTAAATTTAATAAATAAAACTATTGTGAAAAGAGAAAGAAAATGTGAACAAATCAAAATCTATACGCTAATACACGAAACAACCTTTTAATGATATTCTGGGATGAATGTTTCGTACATATTATTAACCATTCATTAACGAACAGCCCAATCGATAAGAAAACAACCACATAAATCTGGCTGATAAGTGCCAACAACATGAATTAGGATCCATCAGGTCAAGTCATTGGCTGGTCTGCCATCTTCATATATTTCATGAGTATTTACCATTTTCTTTATTCATTATATTTTTCATATTTACTTTAATCCAAGAATTATGAGAAAGAGTTTTCAATCATGTGAAGCAAATGGGGGAAGTAGAAAAAGGAATGTATATTCAATTCTAAAGATAAGATTCAATTTGGAAAGTCATTTCCTTTGGCTTTTTCAGAGCCAGAGGAAAAAACTGGAGCAACTAAAAAGCTGAAGGATTTCAATATATTTTAAATATCTCATTAACATAAATTGTATTATCAAGAGTTGTAAAGAAAAAAAGTCAAATATTTTGGTCTAAAAACTCCTTGTGTGAACATGGATAGAAGAAGTTGGTTAATAACATTGTTTCAGATTTGAAGACCGATACTACAAATAGCACCTTAACATTTGAAAGCTTTCATGAAGATAAAGGAACTGCTGAAGTAAACAGCCAAGGAAATGAGATTAGATATTGAACTGAATATAAAGTTTGTAATGTAAATTACAGATGTCGATAAGAACATTCTGAATGTATACAGATTATCACTAAAAATACAAACTGACTTAGTTCAATGTTAGAGAAATAAGCAGTTAAATGGAAAATTAACCATGAAACAAAACATGATTTCTTGCAACTAAGGCTCGGATTATATGCAAAATGCATATTTGTTATTAAGAGGTATATCAACAAAATT
>JAFIDM010000002.1:79770714-79797616 GCA_023159025.1 Thereuonema tuberculata | reverse complement strand
TAACTACGTCACAAAAGCAATTACGTCACAGAAACATAACGGAAGACGGAGAAGTGCGTTTAGCCATTAAGGGAATAAATAACATTTCTAACCAAATTTCGATTAAGACGGAAGCGAGCATAAAGTAAAATTTAGCATCAAGGTATCGTGCGCAGTGTCAACAGCTCATTCAGCAACAACTTCCATCAGCAATTGGCACGAGTCTTCAACAGTTCCTCTGTTGATTTTGAAATATAGGTTATTTGTGTATTAGTTAAATATTTCGCAATATTTTGTGCAACATGACCCGTACACGCCCAATCAATGTTCTGTTCTTTTATCAGTAATAATTGTTAATAATCCAATATCAGTGAAATATGCAGTGTTTGGGACAGTATACTAATTCCGGTTACGTCCCTAAACTCTATAGCTGTGTTTATTTAATGTATCGACTTACGTCTGTTCCAGTTTACGTCCTACCGGATGGAACGGAATACCATGGTAAGTCCAGGGATGACTGTATATTTTTTTCGAAAAGTCCTAATTTAATTTGGGAAGGAAATGGAAAACCTTATTCCTTTTATTAAGTGTCATTTATATAAAATAAAATGAAATAATGTTTATACTTTCTTGTAGAAAAAAGTACGTCACTTGATAAGAAGTACGGAGGCTGACTAGATATGCAGGTATCCCCGATCGAAATAAATAATAAAACAAAAAAAACACAATGTAAAATAAGTAGGGATTGTTACAAATTAAGTATACTTTAATTTCATAATAATAATTTAAAAATATTGAATTGATGAATATTTAAGTGATTTAAATATTTTTTATGTAATTGTAGAGACAAAGCCGACATTAGGTAAGTTTGTCTTCTTTATTATTTAATAGTTAAGATCCTAAAATTTCTCACTACCGTACACCATCATACGGACCGGTATGATACGGACCGGTAGGGTATCGGATTAGTGATTTTGCCGGATCACAGAGTGGTTAGGTTACGATGCAGTTAACCCAACAGTTAAACATCTGATCTTATCTTTAAAATACCACTTCAAATCAGTGCTAGTTAGTTAAAAAAGAAACATTAAGGGCGATGTGCACCAAGCTTTCGTTAACTTTGAGGATTGTCAAATGTCCCCTCAATCGACAGTTTCTGTTCACCAACATTCGTTAGGTTTACCAGTCTTTAAAATCGCTGATGAATCGCTGATTTTCAATCCGTCAAATCCTTCATCAACTCATATCATCCCCCGCGCCGTTCCACTTTTAAAGATGGTTGGCGTCGGCTTCGATTGAAACAGACTCCCGTGATTTAACGATGAATAAGACGTATCTTTTAACAGGTTTTTATTAGCTCGCTTTCTTCTGTTTGTTTGTTCGGTATAAATTTTGCAATTGATTCTAAACTAACTTCCCGATGAACTAGCGACTTGAAACTTTAAACAAAGCTCAGAAATGGATGACAATGCAATAATAACTCGCTTTCTTGTCTGTCTGTTCGTTAGTGAACCCTAATTCTCCAGATAACGAAAAACGTGGGACGCAAGATAATATACACTCCATCCATACCTTCTCAATTATCCATTTCATGCGCCCCACGTTTTTCGTTATACTTTTTAAACTTTTTATACTAATTATTTTATACTTTTTAGTCCGTCTTAATTCGTATCTTGAAGAAAAAAATTCTGACCAGCGAGTTTTTTGTTTTTTTCTACTCCGTGGAGGCTGCCACTTTGAAACCTACTGCGCCTATAAACAGACATCCGGAAATGACGTTAATTGTTATTAACAAACAACAGCCACTTTTAGAAACACGATACGCTATCAAGGACACGTCAATGAAGTTTCGTTAACACGTGTTTAGTGGAAACCAACTTGCATTTGACGACTGCTTAAGCTTTACGCCTCATCAGTTGATGACTGGGAGATTTGACAACCATCAAAGTTAAGAAAAGCTTGAAGCACTCCGCCCTAAATGAAAATCAAGTGAAATTTAATGAAGAACAGGTAATTCTGTTGACTTACATAATAAGTTCATCACTGCAGCTTCCAAAGTGAAGAGTTGAAATTTGCAACTAAACAATTATACATGTAAGTCAACAGCCACGCCAATAACGACATCAAGAAAAATACAATGATATAATTATTTCTTTTCTGAAAACAAAATTGTTTCACAAACGTAAAAGTTTTTGTTATGTGCGGTAACTGATAATTTTCTAAAAAGCTTCTTAGAAATTAGAAAACTTTTGTTGTCGAATTTCTGGAATATTAAAATAAATTATATTTCAACAAGTAATCAACTAAATCGGCACAAATATAAAAAAGTTAATTAATTCCAATAAAATACAAAATGACGTTTCGAAACTCGACAATTATTGTTTCTTTATCAAATTATTAAAAAAGAAATCCCCCCTTACTTTAAAAGATAAATGCGTCCTCCCTTTACGAGAGTCGTCAGTTACGTCATTTTATTGGTATTAATTAACTTTTTTATATTTGTGCCGATTTAGTTGATTTACTTGTTATATTGTTAACGGCACGTTAAATTGTCTCAAAATTATATTTCAATTTTCAATACGGCCAACGACAACACAGAGATTGTTGTTTATTTTTATTTATATTTTAGCGTTTTTCATTGTTTAATTTTTTTCAAGTTTTAACAACTCTGTTGTAACAATGTAAAGCCAAATTTGCTGAAGATTACTTTCTAAAAATACAAACATAAAGGGTTTTATTTTCAAATTTCGAAGAAAATGCAGAAATCAATGAATCTTACATAGGGTTTATGCAAACACATTGTTAAATACTCAATATATCATGGTTTTCTTTAATTCAGGAAAAAACAAAGAGGTGATTTTGGATTCTGTTTTATATTGTTTTATATTTATATAATAAGTTGTACAAACACTTATTTTTTATTATTTTATATCATTAGGGCCATCTACTACACAAGGTAATGTATGAGTTTATAGTAGAAATAATAATTTATAGTAGAAAATCATTCTATTTTCATTTCACTTCGGCTTGAATAATAGAAAAACAAAACCTGAATTCTATGTTTCCAATTCATTTACAACTTTTCGTTAAATGAACTTCTGGTAAATTTCGAAACGAAATGAAAATACCATGGCATCTACTTCAACAAATAATGTACGCTATATCGTTCAAAGAATAATTTGTTTTCGAAAATAATTGTATTTTCGTTTCACTCAGGCTTGAATAATAGTGTTTGAAAAATGAAACCTGAATTGTATGTTTGGCTTTCATAATAAACTATTCGTTAAATGAACTTCTTGTAATTTTGGAAACGAAATGAAAATGCCATGGCAGGTAACAAACGCTTTTTCATTACAGGTCCAAATACGACATCAGGTAAAATACATTGATATAATTAATTTTTATTCAAAACAGAATTGCTAAATAACAGCAAAAGCTTTTGATATTTGCTGTAACTCATGATTTTCTATGAAGTTACTTAGAAATTAGTAATTTTTGTGTTACGAATTTCTGAGATTTTAAAAGAAAATTTTATTTCTAGTTTAGAAACGGCAAACAACAACAGACTGATTGTTATTTATTTTATTAAATAAAATAAACAATTAAAGTCTCTTCGAACATAGCATAGACAAATTTGTAGAAGAGTCAAAAATCTGTTGAGAACCGAAATGAGCTGCTATAATTTCAATTAATATTTTGTATAAATGACAGCATAAAAAGGTTCTACTTTGAAATTTCCAAGAGAATGCAGAAATCAATGAATATCTTACTTAGGCTTTCGTGCAAATAGATTGATAAATACTGAAGATATTATGGTTTTCTTCAATTTGGGAAAAAAGAAAGAGCAGATTTTTAATTTTGTTTAAATTTCTGTAAAAGTTTTACTTTTAAAATTCTCTGAATTTCTTTTATATTCATGTACTAAGTTGTAACTGTAAATACTTCTTTTTTTTATATTATTTCATTAGGATCATCTACTTCAACAGGAGTATATCGTTGAAAGAATAATTTGTTATCGAAAATAATTGTATTTTCGTTTCTCTCAGGCTTGAATAATAGTGTTTGAAAAATAAAACCTGAATTGTATGTTTCGCAGTCATTATAAACGATTCGTTAAATGAACTTCTTGTAATTTTGGAAACGAAATGAACTTGCCATGGCAGCTAATTAATGTTTTTTCTGTATAGGTCCAAGTACGACATCAGGTAAAATACATTGACATAATTAATTTTTATTAAAAACAGAATTGCTAAATAACAGCAAAAGTTTTTGATATGTTCTGTGATATAAAATTTTCTATGAAGTTACTAAACATTAGTAATTTTTGTGTTACGAATTTCTGGAATTTTAAAAGAAAAATTATTTCTATTTTCAAAACGGGAAACAACAACGGACAGATTGTTGTTTACTTTTATTTAATATAATAAACAATTAAAGTTTCTTCAGACATAGCATAGACAAATTTGTAGAAGAGTCGAAAATGTGTTGGGAACCGAAATGAGCTGCTATTATTCCAATTAATAAGAGAATACAGAAATCAATGAATATCTTACTTAGGCTTTCGTGCAAATAGATTGATAAATATACGCATCGGAAACTTGGGTAATGAAGAAAAGAGAAGTTAGCAGATTGACGGCTTGTGAGATGAAATTCCTGCGGGGTAGGTTAGGAGTTACTAGAAGAGATAGGGTGAGGAACGAAAGGATTAGGGAGATAGTGAAAGAGGAGCCCCTGCAGGAAAGGATTGAGGCATCTAGATTGAGGTGGTATGGGCACTTAAAGAGAATGGAGGAGAAGAGGATTCCCAGGAGGATGCATGAGATGAGAATACAGAAGAAAAGACCAAGGGGAAGACCAAGAGATAAATGGATTAGAGGAGTGGAGGAAGGTGTCCGAAAGAGGGGGGAGGACTGGAACAGGGTGACAGCGGAAAGATGGTGGGAGATAAGAACTAGGTGGAGAGGCTTATGTTCCCAACAGACCCAGCCTGAGGTTAGAAGCTGTAATGGATGAGAGAGAGAGATTGATAAATACTCAATATATCATGGTTTTCTTTAATTCAGGAAAAAAGAAAGAACAGATTTTCGATTTTGTTTAAATTTCTTTAAAAATGTTTTACTTTTAAATTTCTCTGAATTTCTTTTATATTAATGTACTAAGTTGTAACTATAAACACCTATTTTTTTATATTATTTCATTAGGGTCATCTACTTCAACAGGTAATGTATGTTACCTGTTATCCACCCTGGTGGATGCAGTTGACTTCCCATCATATCCCAGACATGCTCGATTGGAGAGAGATCTGGGGATCTGGCTGGCCAAGGAAGTGTTTCACAAGCTGCAAGACAGGTCAAAGCAACACGTGCCGAATGTGGCCTGGCATTATCTTGCTGAAAAATAAGGCCAGGGTACTGCAAAAGGAAGGGTAGCAAGGCAGGTCTCAGAATGTCGTCGACGTACCGCTGTGCTGTAAGTGTGGCGCTAATGACAACTAAAGGGGTCCAGCTATCAAGGGAAATGACACCCCAGACCATAACTCCTGGTCGAGGGCCTGTGTGGCGTGCAAGCAGTTTACTCATTTGCATGGGCGGTTCCAATGTTTTTGCTTACGAAATTTCATTACAATCGGACAACTCCTTTTAGGTGCGTCTTTTTTTTTTTGGTAATGTGTAAATAAATGGAGAAATACTAATTATTAGTACAAAAGATATGTAGATGATATACTCATATTATGGGGTCCAACTAGAAAATAGTTTATTAATTTCTTAAATTACATGAACAATTTTCATGATAATTTGAAGTTTAAAATGGAAGAAGAAAAAGATAATAGAATCACAAGCCTTGACATCAATTTAATTCATGAAACTACTCGTTTGACATTCTAACATTTTAGGAAACCGTATCAGAGCAATCACATGCTTAATTTTAATTCCAACCATCATACAGCCACTAAAAAGCATTAATCTATATTACTAAAATCTTTTATTTCTCTGTCTGTCTGTCTGTCTTTCTGTCTGTCCGGCGCAATTTTCTGAGAGAATGGAAAATAGAAATAATTTTTACAATGAAACATCCGCGACAGGAATCGAACCTGCAACCTTCTGATCCGAAGTCAGATGCCTTATCCATTAGGCCATAGGGACTACAACTCTCTTCATAAGATTTTTTAGCTTATATCTCCTTTCCTTTCCCCCATCAATAAGGAATGTATTCAATCGTTTTTTTTGAATCTCAAAATTGTTTATTTATTTCACATCAGTCAGTTTATTTGTAATTCGAAACTGACAATTAGAACGATAATTGCCGAAACGTTGCAATATTTTAAATATTCTTACTTAACCAAATCCTATGTGATATTGAAAAATATGTGGGTGTACACGCCAGGTGTTGGAGAGTCAAGAAAGAGAGAAGCACTCTTTTTTTTGAGGTGGAATACCGAAAAAATCACTATTTGCAACTCAAAAACCATCAGTAAATGTAACTCAAATGTCACTGAAAAGTGACAATCTATATTACTAAAATCTTTTATTTCTCTGTCTGTCTGTCTGTCTGTCTTTCTGTCTGTCCGGCGCAATTTTCTGAGAGAATGGAAAATAGAAATAATTTTTACAATGAAACATCCGCGACAGGAATCGAACCAGCAACCTTCTGATCCGAAGTCAGATGCCTTATCCATTAGGCCATAGGGACTACAACTCTCTTCATAAGGTTTTTTAGCTTATATCTCCTTTCCTTTCCCCCATCAATAAGGAATGTATTCAATCGTTTTTTTTTTAATCTCAAAATTGTTTATTTATTTCACATCAGTCAGTTTATTTGTAATTCGAAACTGACAATTAGAACGATAATTGCCGAAACGTTGCAGTATTACGGGACATTCATTAAATACTAACGAGGTGATGATCCTTGGAAATAGAAAATCAAGATATCTACGCGAATTTTATGAATCGGGCATGATTAGGGTGATGATCACCTATAATCAAGACCTATTCACCAGGAATGTCCTGTAATACGGGAAAAGGGAGTCTAAATCAATAGGGACTCCGAAGCGTTGTGTCAACAGTTCTTATATCCAATTTTTTTTCTCTTTTTTTTTTTTGAATAGTGATGAAATAGTTGGCTTTTCTAATGATTGATTAGTAGCACGTAAAATCAGTAGCTTTGTAAGGTATTAGAATACTTTTAGTGAAATCTCTGGGACACTCGCCCATTTTATAAATGAGGTCGCACAGCCCCAAAATCTCATTAATTCCACATTCATCCAGCTGTTTTAAAATTTCTCCAGGAATCTCATCCACACTCTCCGTTTTCCCAATTTTTAGCTCCTTAATAGCCATTTCCACCTCATATTTCAGTATGTCAGGACCTCTTTCTTACAATAATATTTCTCCCTGTTTTTCTTATATCTCCTGTAGCTTATATCTCCTTTCCTTTCCCCCATCAATAAGGAATGTATTCAATCGTTTTTTTTGAATCTCAAAATTGTTTATTTATTTCACATCAGTCAGTTTATTTGTAATTCGAAACTGACAATTAGAACGATAATTGCCGAAACGTTGCAATATTTTAAATATTCTTACTTAACCAAATCCTATGTGATATTGAAAAATATGTGGGTGTACACGCCAGGTGTTGGAGTAAAGAAAACAGAGTCAAGAAAGAGAGAAGCACTCTTTTTTTGAGGTGGAATACCGAAAAAATCACTATTTGCAACTCAAAAACCATCAGTAAATGTAACTCAAACGTCACTGAAAAGTGACAATTATAATTAAAATGAGAGTCAAAAAAGAATAAAGAGATACTTCTATTAGATAGAATACTGAAAAATCACTATCTGTAACTCAGAAACCATCAATATTTGGAACACAAAAGCCACTGAAAAGTGCCACTTAGAATAAAAAAAGAGACTCAAAAAAGAAAGAAGCAGTATTTGTATTAGATAGAATACTGAACACTATTGTAACTCAGAAACCACTGAAAAGTATCATTTGGAATAAAAAAAATAAAAAGAGTCAAGAAATAAGAAGCAGTATTTCATTAGGTAGAATACTGAAAAATCCCCATTTGTAACTCAAAAACCATCACTATTTCTAACTCGAAAACCACTGAAAAGTATCAATAGGAATAAAAAAAAAGATAGTCTAGAAAGAAAGGTGCACTATTTCTATTAGGTAGAATACTGCTCAGAAGTTAGACGTCTTAGCCATTAGGCCACTAGGCCTACATTCTAATCTCTGTAAAAAATAAAAATATATCATAGATATATGATTTACAAGGTGGTTCTAAATGCAGTCGTAGATTGAGAGAATATAGACATCAAAAATTAAATTAAAAGAAAAGCTTTTAAAAAATTTTAGTTTTAGTTTCCTTGATGTAATTTGTGTGTGAGTGTGTGTGTGTGTGTGTGTGTGTGTTTTTAATAAATAAAAAAATTGTTTTCCGTTACATAAGGGAGGCTTCCGGAGCGGAGCGACGGGTAGCCGACTAGTTATGAATAATTTGAGAAGAATCGTTATCTACACAGAAAACAAAGAAACTTGGCATAGAAAAATTATGGAATTGGAAAATAGGCTATTGATGATAGAATTCTCTAAAGCATTTATTCTGAAGACATTTAGAGAGTTTTTCAAAAAACATCAACATAAGAATAAAATAAATATAAAATTATATTTTATAAAATATAAAATTACCTATAGGTATTAATGTTAACAATCATGTAAAAAAAGTCTGTAAAACAAATGAAATTAATTTAATGTATTTCAAAGATAATAGTTTATTTAAGAAAGTTAAAAAAGTACAGAAGATGTTACGTAAAATGGGTGTAATTTATGCATTGCAATGTAGAGAGTGCTTAGGCGTGTACATAGGAAGCACAGTCAGATCAATGTACGAACGCCTTCAAGAATACACTCGAGCATTCCGAAGCGAAAACAAAGATATCTCAGAATGGGCTGACCACTGTTCACGTTATGGACACAATCCGGACCCAATTACGAACATAATTTATAATGTACTAGATGAAGGAAAAAGATTCTTAATTGAATCTTGCCTTATAAATTGCTGTGAATGTTTTAATAGGGATAAGTCCCTAAAAGTTAGTGGTATTTCATTAGGTTTATTTAGAGAAACATTAATGAAAAACAAAAAAATTAATAAAATTTTAAAGTTTAAATAATGAATCCTCACTTCTCCGATTTTTGTATTTAAAACTTTTTGTATTTTATTTGTATTTATTTAAATTTCTATATAATGTAACAAAGGTTTGACATGTTTTTTGTTAGTATTATTGTAACAAAAGTCTGTTATACTTTAATATGTTATTATTACTTTTAAATTTAGAGAATGTTTATTCTGTTTTATGATTTCGTGATGTACAAACCTCTGAAGAAGTTAATCTTAATGTTAAATTAAAGACGAAATATCAGTTGAAGTATCTAAGATGATTTTTTTTTTTTTTAATCTATGATTATATGTAATGATACAGGAGTAATTTGAATCCGGTATACATAATTAAATGTTTTTATCAAACCCTTTTTCCATGAAGTTATGCAACAAGTATGTTCTGCTGGGATTTGTTTTTATTAGCGTTTTACCTTGTTGTTTTCTTTTTTCAATTTTACAAATGTTATAAAAGGGTTTCCAACATTGTATAGATTTGTTAAAATGTCTTAATTATGATTACAAATAAAAGATCTAGTTAGATTTTTTTATATTTTGTAAAAATGTAAGCATAAAAATGTTTTGTGTTTTAGTTTCGAAAAGAACGCAGATTTCAATGAAACCTTTAAAGAGACTTTAAAGTAAACAATGTTTAATACTCCACATTTTTTGATTTTCGCTATTTCGAGAAGAAATGGAACATATTATCGATTTTTCTTAAATAAATTAGAGGTTTTATTTAAAAATTGCTATCAATTTCATCAAGATTCTTTTAGAAAGTCTTTACTATAAGCACTGATTTGTTTCTTTGCACTAGCGCCATCTACTACAACAGGTAATTTATAAAATTGTCGTTGAAAGACTAATAGTCCAATAATTCTGTATATCTGACCTTGCGTCAGATCCGGTTGTTCTGGAATTTTGCTGAGTTGTTTATGATGTTATCTCAATGTAAGATCCAAGTTTTCGAGCTCGAGCGCCGACCGCAACCTTGGCAAAAATCCAAAACACCGCAAAATTTTCGACCCTTCTCTCAAAATCCAGAAACTCGGAGCTATTACATTGAAGACAGGAACATCTCTAACAATCGTAAACACCCTAATCGACGGGATTTAAATTTTTAAAAAATGTAACAAGAGCCGAGTTCATAAACTTCTGCTACGACACATTTCACAGCTCCGTACAAACAACAGGAAACTTAATAGCGCCACCCATCACGAGAAAAATGGAAATTCATAGTTACATTTCATGAAACATATCTACCTTAATGACTGCAACAAACCCTAGAGAATGGAACAGGAAACAGGAATAAACGCGGAACCTTTCAGTGACTTTCCTGTGAAGTCACCAAATGCTGCATCTTTGGATTTTTTGTGCATTTCCGCTCCAATAGCTATCAATAGGAAAAAGTGTCCCCGCCTGATAGATGCTCTCTAGAAAGCTTATCACGAGACAAAAATCGATGTAACATCCTGCTCAAAGGAAATTTGCTATGCAGAGCAATTGTAGCAGTAAAGGAGTGTCAAACTGAATATCTTCGGTGGTGGTTCTGCAGCAATACATCACTGAAATTCATTTCCGGAGATCCGGAACAACGCTCCTTATAAAGCAAATGAATTAATGAGATGACAAGATTCATTCATTAATTAGCTAATTCTGTATTAAGTTATTTTTAATATAGAAAATGTATTATAGAGAGTTTTATGGATCATTCAGATTATAATAGTTGATTTTATAATATTTAATGTGATTCTACAATCTTTACAGAAATTAAAACCTTGAATTCGATAAGTACGACACGAAAGATACGTGAGAAGAAAAGAAAGAAATCCAAGAAGAAAAAGAAAAAGAGATCAGGAAAAAAGGATTCTAAACTTACAAGTAAGTTTTATAATGAACTGTTTTTAATTAATTCATTTCTAACCAAATGTCGAAATCTGTTGATTGTTTGAAGATATAAAGTTGATTTCCTTTGTTAAAGTTGTCATGAAGTGTTTTTTTTTTCTACAATTTTAGAATTGTTGTTTTTCGTCACGAAGTTGTTTACCTCAAAAGTAGAATATTAAAATATTAACTGAATGACATTCCTATATTTTCATATTTTGTAATAATACTTTATCATTTATTCGATTGTTTAAATGCTGATGCGGAATTTCCTTTTTTGATTTATTTTAAATTTTTTTGGATAAGTATAAGAATACACTCATTAACAAAAACAACGACGACCTAGAAGGAGTTGTCCGATTGTAATAAAATTTCGTATGCAAAGACATTGGGACCGCCCATGCAAATGATTAAACTTTGGTGTCCAATGAACGAATAGCGAGAGCTACAGCGCATCGGAACTGCGCACTGAGCAGGTGTATATAAGAAGCGATTCTCAATCTGATGGTCAAAATTTCTGTTGCATTGCGAGTTAGGATACCTTTCAAAAACTGAAAAAATGCCTCGCTGCAGGATTCGAGCTCATTGCATGCAACTAGAGTTTGAAAGAGGTCGTATCATTGGATTGAAAGAGGCAGGTTGGGCAAATCGGAGAATCGCTCGTCGTATGGGTCGAAGTGATGCGGCGATTAGAAGATGCTGGCAGGAATGGGTAGACAATGGCAGATTTCAGCGTCATGAAGGTAGCGGTCGACCAAGGGCCACAGCAGAGCGGGAGGATAGAGTGATTGTCAGATCAGCTGTCACAGCGCCTGAATCATCATTATCAACCATCAGACGTGCGACCCGCACACGAGTGTCCACCATGACCATTCACAGACGGCTGAGAGAGCGACATCTACGCTCGTACCGACCACTACACCACCTGCCACTCACGTCTGCACACCGTCGGGCCAGATTATAGTGGTGCTTGGCTCGAACCGGCTGGAATGATGCTGACTGGGGATGTATAGTGTTTAGCGACGAATCCCGCTTCCAACTGTGTCCTGACGATCGTCGCAGACCTGTCTGGAGAGGCCCATGGCAGCGTGCCGATCCTGCTTTCACTATTGCACGCCACACAGGCCCTCAACCAGGAGTTATGGTCTGGGGTGTCCTTTCCTTTGATAGCCGGACCCCTTTGGTCGTCATTAGCGGCATACTTACATCACAGCGGTACGGCGACGACATTCTGAGACCTGTTTTGCTACCCTTCCTTTTGCAGTACCCTGGCCTTATTTTACAGCTAGATAATGCCAGACCACATACGGCACGTGTTGCTACGACCTGTCTTGCAGCTTGTGAAACACTTCCTTGGCCAGCCAGATCCCCAGATCTCTCTCCAATCGAGCATGTCTGGGATATGATGGGAAGGCGACTGTATCCACCAGGGAATGTGGATGACCTAACCCGATAATTGGAGCAAATTTGGCAAGAAATACCGCAGGAGACCATCAGGGAGCTTTATCACTCTATGCCACGTCGTATGGCAGCTTGCATTCAGGGTAAAGGTGGGTCAACACCTTATTGAGCTCGTTACTTTTGTAGCTCTGTAACTCTGAAATAAATCATTCAATTTGTCTGAAATGTTAATAATTTTCTATTCTGTACATAATCTTCATCTCCACCAATTTTTGTCTCTATCGGACAACTCCTTCTAGGTTCGTCGTTTTTTTTGATAATGAGTGTATTAAAACGATAGTAACTTTTATTAGTTATCCTTCAATATTGAAAAATTCAAATATTTTCAATATCTCTCCAGCACATTTTTTTTCCAGTTTTCGTTAATTAAGTTTATTTATATCAATTAAGTTTATTATTAATATTACCCGCGACGGACCACTCGCTAGCCCAACCTCACAACGTCAGAACAAGGCTAGGAAATCAGAGACGAGAATTCACTTCCCGTCGAGGATACACCTGAGAGAGTTAGTCCCAGGGGGAAACGGACGAAATACAGAAGAAAGAAGCAGCCATGCCACGACCGGGATTCGAACCCAGGTGCCGGCACATTGTCATCTATACCGCTCGGCCAAGCCTACAAGGGCTCAATCAAGTTTTATTTATATTAATTTATTTTTTGAGCTGGATATTGTTTCAACTAAAATTTTGTAATCATTTATTTATAAGATTAAAGTGAATTAATAATTATACTGTATATGAAGGACCGTAGCTCCTTTGATATTTGTCAGATAAATAGATAGTATTGCAGTTATCTTCGTCACACCAAGATTGTTGTTGGGGCCCCATGTTTTCTATTTATTTTTTAAGAGAATATACGAAGCACTAATTTCAGATATTTCATTCTCGTAGAATCTAGCGCACACATATGCCACCGAGTATCCTAGCTTTAATTATGGAAAAACTTTTTCAGCCGTTGTAGGCTACATAGGTAGCCATCGCGTTGGTTGCTGGAACGAATTGGCTAGATCCGTTTCAAATCGTAGTTATGCTTTTCCATCTTGTGCGTTCTCTCTGGACCACGAAAGTTTTGACTTTTTTTCACAGGTACTTGGAAACACAGCAGTTCTCAACTTCTCGCTTCCTATCGCCAAAGTCTGCTAGCAAAGTAACACCACATTTCTCCAGTCTGTAATATCTTTCTATTTTTTCAAAAACACTTGTTTTTCACATTTTTATTGACATCAATGAAATATCAAAATAGCCATTCACAAAAAATAGAATTTGATTATGATAGTATGACTAACGGTTTAACGACAGTGTGAATTGCAAACATTGAAGGTTATTAACAAAATTCACATGGGCATATAAAGGGTAATAAAAAAAAGATAAAATTTGAAGTATTGGTTTTTCTTACAATAAAGATTTTCTAACGGAAATTTTTGATCTTTTCTAATTATATATTTAAAATTCAAAAATATTAAATTTTATTCAAAGCTGAAAGAAAGAAAGGCAAAAAGAGACCCCCGAAAATGTTCTTGAGAAGAAAAACTACTCTAGGTAAGACTTCTAACTTTATTATGATCTAAATGTGGTTTTTAATTCAAACCATAAGCGTAATTACAATTTTCATTTCAATAAGTTTTTGTTGTTACCGAAATAAGTAAGTAAATAAATATATAAATAATTAAATACATTCATTTAAAAACATCACTTACAGTTGATTAAAAACCAAAATTCTACTACAAAGAATAGAAACTTCGTTATTTGGTGACAATCTCCCTTTATTATTTGCAATAAGAATATATTGACTTTATTTTTGAAGTTCCGTATTTTTTAAAAGGCAAAGCTATTGCTCCACTGCTCAAGAAATTCCATTGCAACATCCTTACAGTCATAACATTGACAGCTTCACTACTTTTAACTTGTTGGTCTTCAATTTCCAGACACTTGAGTCTGTATTCTATTATGATATAATGAATTATTTCTCGGACTCAAATAAAATGCAGTAAGTTGACATTCAGTCTCAACAACACGGATTAATTATTCAACAACATATAACACCGAGATATTTCATTCTCGTAAAATCTCAATCTCGCGAACACATATGCCACCGAGTATCCTGGCATTAATTACAGAAAAACTTTTTCAGCCGTAGTAGGCTACAGCGGTAACCATCATTCTGTAATATACTAAAAGAAAAAATATCCACTACTGCTACCAATTTGCAAATATTCTTATGTAATTGGATTTCATGTAAAAGAAATCCTTTTATCTTTGCTGTAAAATCTATGATTTTTATTATTAAATGAAAGGAAGGATGTAATTACCGAAATATTCCGTTTCACAATTGTGAAAATAGTAAAGGATTTAAGAGCGCAATGACATCTGTTTTGCGAGTACACTATGTAAGTTATCATCATGACAAATAGATTTTTATGCGTTCATTTCATTATCTGGAAAATCTCCAACTGCAGGAATATTTCGATTATTAAAGAATGAATTAACTTATTAATTATTACGAAAATAACGGTAAATGTCAGTAAAGGTAAAACATTATTGAAAAGTATTCTATGAATGTTAGTATTAAATTAGCACTTCATTTATAATAAACTACGTATATTTTCTATATTACGTCCTATTTTCTGATTATAAAGTGCGTTAAGTGTATTTTGTTAAGTCATTTACGGGTTGACAGTTATTATATAAACAAGGTAAAATTAGCATTTTTTTCTTTTGTTTTTAAGAAGTATTAAATCAGACTGGCTTTCTACTGTTTTAGAAGTACATTTAAATCAAACTATACCTAAAACAAAATAATGGAATGAAAGTGATAGCATTTTGAAAAATTTAATCGTATTATTTTTTTTTATTTCTAGCCTCAGTAATAACATCAACAACTGATTAATCATTTTTAAATGAAAAATTGTGAATAATATCATAGTTACGTAATTCTTTTTTTTTTTAGTTCGTACAAACGTTCTTGGTAAGAAATTTAGCATTTCTGTTGAAAAAAATTTAATAGCGAATTTGTAAGATATTTTATGGTTTCAAAATTATGAAGTTATTGTATTTGAAATAGATGAATATGTCATTTCCTACAAGAACTCATTTAATTATTGTGGCCAAAATAGAGAAAACCTCACATCAATTATGGTGTAGTGTTTCATATGAGTACAAATATAGCGAATGAAGTTCCAATGAAACAAAACAGTATCTAAATTTCACTTAAAGGACTGGTTTTTCTTATAGGGACATTATATTTTCACATAATACAGGAAATACACGAATGGCAAGCCAATTAACACTGGCAGATAATGCTTAAGAATCCGGTCATGGGCCCGACATGAGCCTCACAAAGAATCCATGGGTACTTAAGTGAGAAAGAAATTATAAATCATTACCACAAACTAAAAATCTCAGTAAAATTTATATTCATAATGAACAAATACAAAACGCTATACAAAATTTGTATTTTAGTTATTAGCTCTGAATAGATGTTATTCTATGTTATATGATGAAACTGGTCACATATATTTGGAATAGAACACTAAGATTGTAATCACTAAGGGAATTCAACCTTTCTAAAACAAAATTTGGATTAATACAATCATATCCATATCACTATGGAAATGATTATAAGAGATTACATATTTAATCGGTAATAAGCTGTATTGCTAAATGGTAAAACGCTTTAATCAAACCGATTTCCAAGAACCCATTTGGATTGAAGTCAATTGTGATTTAAGAAATGGCTATCTTGAATCGCAGATTTTTTTTTTTTTTTTTTTTTACTTTAAACTAACTTATCTCAATTTGACTATCAGCAACTAATTTGCTCAAAATTTAATTTTATTAGTAACATAAATTAAAATTATATTCCATATAAATTTTATCCTCTTTTAGAACTGATACCGACAATTTCCATGGCAGGTAATATCCTGTTAACAAGTTAATATACATTCTGAAGTAGACAATTATTTTATAATGATTACTTAAAATTTTATGATATTTAATAGAATCTTTAAAGATAGAAGACGATATTTACTCTGAATGCTGCCAAAATAATATTACTGATAAAGAAACCGTTCCGAAGTGGTTTAGAAACGTACACGTTAAACTTTTTATATCTATAATATTACTCTTGTTTAGGTTAAATGATTATATTAAATTAGTTAAATTGCATAGTCATAATGTGGACAGACATAGATTTCTATCTTAATAGAAAGACTTGAGAATGAGTTGAAAAGTTAGGGCTTTCTTTTTTATTTCCATTGATTAACTTAGACTTAAAACATTTTTACCCCCACTTCACTTTTCAACTTATATTTTAACATTCATACACAATTCTTATGTTTCGAACAGAACTGATTTTTATTCAATTTTAATTTTTTTTATGTCTTTTTCTGTTCAATTTCCATTGTTTAGTTAATCTATTGTAAATGAAGTTTCCTTTCAAGCATAGATACAAACCAAATAAATTAAAAAAGATTGCGGAACATTAATCAGTCCATCCTCAATCCCACAAAAGGGAGGTTTACTAAAGATGTTTTTCTAAGAATTTTTATAAAATTGGATAGCAGTGTATTTTTATTAATCTAAATTTGTTTTAAACAAAGAAATATCTGCTTTGATTTCTATAATTGCAAAATTTCAAGAAATCTGACAGGCAATATCCCTTTCGTATTAAAGAGACAATTATTTAAAAATCCTACTTTCTTTCAGAGAATGTGGAAGATTTACCTGTTCAAGTGGCGAAAAACCCTGCATTGAACATACGGATCAAAAAACTGAAATTCTGGAACAAACGTAATTAACTAATTAAGTTTACAATTTTTTTTTTATTATTGACTGTATTTTTTAGATTTATATTACAAATTTCTTTGGAAATGATTATATAATTCTTTAAGAATTATACTCAATCTGGAATTTTAGCTTAATCTTATTTATTAAACAGCTTTTGTCAAGAAATATAATTTTTATTTTTAATAGTTTCATTCATGAGTCACTGGAAAATACTGTTTATATTTCATTTAATAATAAAATGTAAGAGAAAATAAAAAGAAATGAATTTAAAGTAAGCATTTCTAAACAAGAAGTTCTAATCAGCCTTAAGATTGCTTTCTTCATTTATTAATTTATTAATAGTTCCTTTTACTTTATGATATTAAAAACGAAAAACTTAAAGAATGTTTTTAATACAAGACCTTTTACATTTACAAGAACACCAAAGGATTGTGGGAGCTTAGCAATGACTCAATATTTGTTTGACGTTTTGTTTTCACTTTTTATCTTCTGGAACGTATTGGCGTCTCTGACGCGCAACGTTCTCGAATCGTTAACAAGAAATTAATTAAAGCAATAACAAAAATATTCCCCTCAGTTGTGGCTCAATATAATAGGATTGAAAAAGACACTTACTCAGGGTGTTGATGGCTCGTCGTTTCACCAGATTGGAATAGGTGAAACTATTTAAAGCAACTCAGGTTAGTTGCTTTAGCCCTCACTCTAAAGACAAGGCTTCGGGATGGATTCAGCTAAAGTTACGGTTACCCTTCGAGAAGTTACAGACTGTCATTCTCCTACATTGCCTGAGTCTCGAACCCAATTGCACTGAATTTTTCACTTAGCGTCGCCACACACGCATGTCTCTGAACGCCCAAAGTCCACTGTCTCTCGCACAATAATTTAGCTTCGCACCCATGTCTAATTCTAATCCCATCATTAAGTCACAACATCTTCTAATTTGCTCTTTTTAATACAAAATGATTAATGAGGGAAGTAAGATGAATCAAAGTGCGAAATGATTTTTTGAAGCCACTGAAACACGGTTTTAGAACTTTTCAAGTTCAATAAAAGGAAATACAGTCAGACTCCTTCATTTCTGGCATTAAGTTGGTTTACATGGAACATTCCCTTTCAAAAAAAAAGTTTCTAGCAGTTATCAATTATTTTTAAATAAAAGTTAGAAAAATATAACTGCATATACTGCCTTATTAATTTCATACCTTCCATGTTGTTGGAATAGATTAAAAACTACGTGTTGTGCTTTCCCACTGTTTGAGTGTATGTTTAGTAATCAATTTCTGCTGCAATCCTTTCAACAAAATTCTTAAACTTGTACACTGTGCTACATTAAATGGACGCTTGAGTCATTTCGTAACTTCCAATCGCACCGACTTCTGAAAGTTACTTCTATCCATTGAATGTTCTAGAATTCAACCTAAAAGACCCTCAGCGGGAGAGTGTTGGACTAAGATACCAAGCTCTACATCCCGCTCTGCAAGTTTTGATTGGCATGCGAAACTAGCCTTTTTGTTAACATTAAGGATTTTCTGTAAATTAAAAGACAATATTTACTTTGATATATTTTTGTTGACATTCAATAACGTTAAGCATTAACGCATCCACTCTTAGGCATCTTTGTTTGCTGTTAAATATTAAACTTTTAAGTAACTATAGCCTGTGTACTTTTATTTTTACAGTGAATGAATCAATTCTTTACATCGGAAATGAAAGATTAGTAAAATGAGACAACCCTCGAATCCACAAAGAAGAACCAAAGAAATGAGACACCCTTAAAAATTGTTGAATCAATAAATGATGAATAAAGAAGAATTAATCAGAGTTGAAAGGAAGAATTGCTTGTAAATTTTAGTTAAATTAATTTAACTAAATTTCTTTTCGATATGAGTTTGCTATTAAAATTTATTTAGAAAAAAAAAAATATGGAAATTTTCAAATGTATTGGAAGTTTTCTTTTACAGAAATCTTTGGAAATATTATATTATTTAATTTTTATATAGATTTGAATTGTTAATTAGTTAACAAATTTGTTAATGTTTATGTTATTAGTTTCACTGATCACATAAGTTACATGATTTTAGATAATTACATATATATAATCTATAAATGTAGCCATCTTTAATCCAATTCATTAGTATTATTTACAACCTTTTCAATCATCTGTCAAATAGACTAAAGGATCTCCCGAAGAATTTTTTCCTATTTTTTTTTTTTTAGTCACCATTTTAACTTGTGACAGTTCATTTGCTTGATCTGTTGTTGTTTCAAGAATATAACGAAAACCATCTAATGTCTAGATAGGATTGGTCGAGTTTTGTTGATTGCATGATATAATTTATATAAGAAAAATGAATTTCTAGCAGCAATCAGTATTCAACTACTTAACCTGGAAACTTTTCTTGATTATAACTTAACTACATTTTAATAAAACATAGAAAAACCAATAGATACATGAATCATTGTAAGGCGAATAGAACATTTAAATTTTGTTAGTATATCAGTTTAAAACAGTCAACCTTATGATCAGCTACACATTTTAATTTCACAGATACCATTTTTATTGTTAATAAAACATTAATTAGTAACTACATCTTCAGAGACACATTTTCCAATGCTACTACTTTCTTACGACTTTTCTCAACTATAATAAGAGCGACGGGCGCATATATTAGTATTTTTCCATGTACGATAATTGATCCTATATTTCATTGTAATATAGGACCTTCAACAAACATTACACGTCCATTTCCGATTACATTCCATCTCAACCCTCAACATAGACTGCACGTACTATTATACTCTTCAATAGCTCGGTAAAACAATCAGCATATTTAAATTTTTGTATATTGTTATGTATATAATTGGGAACAATATTTTCAGAACAATGCTTAATTCCAACGAATCTTTTCACGGTGATGCAATAGAAACCTCTTTAGAAGTTGCTGTGTGAGGACATAAAGAATATCAGAAATAGATGATAAGTTTATTTATAAAACGTATATTGTACTTTATATACTGTATGTAAACAATATAAAAAGTATTAAAAAAATAATTAGGACAAATCAACCAGCATTAAAAAAAGGTGAAAGTAATTTATGGAATAAATATTTACTGTTTTGCCAAAAGAGTTAACATTATTTTATCTTTTTTCCTATAACTTACATGTAATTTTTTTTTAAAGAAATCAAGATTAACTTGCTGAAAAGTTTTGTAATAAGCATAGTTCTAATGATATCATTTATTTTTATTTTTGTTATAAATAAAAAAGAATTGTCATTAACGCTTGAACACATTTCTTGCTGTTTTTCCGCTATCTCAAGGTACATTGTGAATCAAGTTAAGAAAACTACCAATTATTATCAACTATCAAGTTAAGATCCTTCCAATTATTACATTAATATGTAATACTTTCCAAATGTCGGTATTTTCGTCGAATAACAGTGATTTCCGTTGCTTGCACATAAAAACGAAGTGGCGATTGTTGATAGGAAGGCGACCCTCTAAATTTGGAATATAAAAAGCGGTTGTTCGATTAATGTCGACCATCTAGTTCAAAACAAACATCGATTTCGTTTGACATCATATAACATGAGTATACAGATGGGCGAGTAATCTTTCTTAAGTGGTATCCATTTTTTAGTATGGACCTTAGAAAACAGCCCTGACCCACTACCAGGGTTGAAGAAAAACAGTTTTATATTAAAAAAACAAAACAAACAAGAAATGTTATTTTTAAAACTTTTTTTTTTGTTAAAACAAATCATGCAACTGTTTTGTTTTTTTTTATTATTATATGTATTTAAAACGCTGTTATAAACTGTATTTTTTTTTCAAACCATGGACTGCAAGAGAAATTGTAATAGGCTGATATAGGTTAGGAATGAAAAATGTATTAAAACTAACCTTGAACACATCATTGATTTTTTTTTTATTTCGATTTATGTAGAAACTAGCTGCGCCCCGCTGTTTCACCAGGGTTAAATTGTGATTATACATATCTGTTTCATGTACACTATGAGTACACAACTAAGTGCATCTCATTAACTATAAAAACCATCTGTTCGGCCCTTCTACTATCGGCCAAACGAAACAACGACTTTGACCTTGAAATGCACCTATGATCCCTTAACCATTCCAGGACTTAAAGAAACTATTGACAAAGGTTTGCCTCGCTTGAGAGTCTCCAATCAGAAGCCATAAACTTTCCCGCCATAAACACTGACATATACAATCGATTCAAATTCTACTATTGCGACATCTGGTGGCCACGGTCGTTCTTTGGTTTGGCGGACTTTAGTTAATGTTTCGTTCTCATCGTGCGGCCAACCCGCTCCCGACCCAGCCCGCCGTCGCACCCGACAGTTGCCGGATTGCTTGACGTTTATGTTTACTACTCCGCTCCTATTGGTCGTAGCGTGATGTTACACAGCCTATAACCTTCCACAATAAACGTGTTATCTAACGCAAAAAGATTTTTTCTAATCGGAATGGTAGTTCATGAGATTAGCGCGTTCAAATATACAAACTCTTCAGCTTTATAATATTAGTATATAGATTAAAAGATTTAGAACATTCTGAAACATTTATAGAATAAATGAAAAGCAAAAGAATGAAAAGAATATTGCATCGTAGTAAGAGAAAGAAAAGCAACAAAATTAAATTCATAAGTTTAACGTAATATGCAAGTTTAATGAACATGCGAATAATAAAATAATGGTGAAAAAAAGAAGCGCATGAATAAAAGAAACACATACACAAACAAACAAACAAAAAAAAAATCAAGATGTTAGGCACTAGAAAATCCGCTGACGGAAGAACTCATGGGGCATTTGGATCCCAACATTCAAGAGTGATTAAACCGCGAGACAAAGCTGTTAAATTGTTAGAGACAAGGCGATATGCGGGAATCGAGTTTCTCTACTTAAAAACCCAACTAAAAACACCTACTTAAGAGGATTTTCAATGGGGATGAAGCACACTAAAAGAACACATATTTTAAAAACACATTTGCCAGACATATTTTCGGATCCACGTCCATATCCTTTCGTCAGATGACAATTGCAGCAAACTGAAAGGCTTTCAATTTTAGGCTTTATTCACTTCTTGTCAAATGATCAGACTGGCTTATTACTTTTGTCGGGGGTTGCAGGGTGGGTATATTTTTTTTTCCCCCTCAATGAGTCATTATAACAAATTCCTACTGCTACATTTTAGTGGAAATCTGTTTTATAACTTTTTTTGCTCCTGACGAGCGGAGATCCGTAAACCTTTCTTTGGTAATGATCGTATTGAGTTCCGTATATTGTTGTTTTCTCAAAGTTCCTATAATTCCAAGGCATTCGATGTCTCCGTTTCAATACGGAAATGTTAACCAATTACACAAGTTATCAGAAAAAACCTAATTATTTTATTTCTACTAGAATTACTTTTTAACTTTCTTTCAATTAAAAAAATTAGTTCTAATTTATTTTACAAAAAACCTAACAGTATCAAAATTGGATTTTCAAAATTTAAACAAGCAGAATTAAAGGGATGGAATGCCATCACAAGATGATAATAACATCCTGAGGTTATAAAAGGAAACTGTAGTAGGAATGGAGATCTTAGTAATCTTGTGTTTCCAGTAAACATGAAACTGCTGGGATCTCCTTTTTTATTTTTTATGTTTTTATATCATGAGGGAAAAAAGTAATATATTATGATATTAGGAAACTCTTCATTAATAAATAGACGAAATAACTGAATCTCATCACAATTGAATGTTCAGTTGTTGGACACAAAAGGGAAAAGATGCAATTCTTACTATGAATGAGTTCTTTCGAATAGACTCTCGTACAATGCTAATCAAATCAACGAAGGAAATATTATTTTGCCTAGTAAGAATAAGAAGCATTTCTTATTACACTGATTTTAGTTAATTAAAAAAAAAAAAAAAAAAAAACCACACGATTAGGTCTTAAAACAAGGCAATTAATGCTTTTAGACAGTGTCAAAAGCAAAGCGGCCCCATAATATGCACAATTGTATAAACAAAATAATTAAAAGCAAGAGGATATAAATGCACGACCGTTCCT
Organism: Thereuonema tuberculata; assembly: GCA_023159025.1. Classification (NCBI taxonomy): domain Eukaryota; kingdom Metazoa; phylum Arthropoda; class Chilopoda; order Scutigeromorpha; family Scutigeridae; genus Thereuonema; species Thereuonema tuberculata. The sequence goes on along the minus strand of JAFIDM010000002.1, from coordinate 79,774,274 downwards.
TTATGTTCTACAGGCAAGCTGTAACCTAGGGGCCGCTAATACAATGCTTAATGCATTATTTGGATATGTTAAAGAATTTATGAAACATTACGTTTGTAAATATTAATAATGACGTCCTATTGGCAATTGTTAGTATTGTTATGTATGAAGCATCAGCATTATTACTGTGTTAGTTGTTATTATTACTAACACTGCTATGGAAAACGTTAATGGGGGGCAGAGATTTGTCCTTTAGGTCTGATTTTTTTCAAGTGGTCACCTTCTTTTTGATGCTGAACACAATTATGAAGGTTTCATTCTAATATCTCTAACCGTTCGACCGTTAAAGAGTTTCACATACAGTGTCACAGACTGACAACACAAAGGCAAGAGCGGTTCCCTATGTTAACTGTAACATGGGACGCTAAAGAGATTTGAAAATGCAGTACTAAATCTTATCAAAATGATGATTTGTCTTAATCCCAATACAGTGGTTTTCCGAAATCATCAGAGTGTCATTGTGGAGATGAAACGGACGAGAAAATAATAATTTTTAAAATATCAAAACTAAGATTCGTATCAAATTTTAATGATAATCCAATATAAAGAATTCTTACTCTTGTTCAGATTTTTTAATAATTTGATCATCAATAAATTTTACAGGGTAATCATTTTTGATTAATAAACTTTTCATATCCTTGGTTTTTTCACTGTATGTGTCTTCATTATAAGTATTTCTTTCCAATACGAGATGAAAAGAAGAGAGATAATAGAAGAATTTTGTATAAACACTTGTCTTCTCAGATCTCCTTTTTTATTTTTTATGTTTTGAGGAAATAAATATAAAATGTTATTGTACGTCATGCGGTGCACGATGATAATTTTTTTTTTCACTTGAGTAACAACAAGAAACAATGTATTAAAATCTATAAATGATTTTACTGCAATAATATACTATAGATGATGTTAAGAACAAGTAGCTGTTTCAATATGAAACATAGGTTGATTTTAAATTTAAAGAGTTCCTTTAAATATAGTTCCAGTTCATCGTCCTTCTTTAAACTTTCCGCTGGGCATTCAAAATCCTTCGCGGTATTTTGTACTACTACTTTAATACTTGCGTAAATATCTACTTGATATATTACTCTCAAATAATAATAATAATTTCTTCTAAACACTTCACACATTCGCTAATTGGCTTTAACACAAAAATAGTTAATGTTCACTTTTCACTAACTTCGATTAATCACTAATCAACTCACTCGTTGAATATGTAATAAAGCATTAATTGCGCACTTAATTCCTGTCGCATTTAAATCATTACGAATGCTATTTTGCATTTTACTAATCGCACATAATTCACTTTGATTCTTTCCTTTTAATTCACTAATAATATATTTACTAACTCCTTTAATTATTTCTCTTTAAATAATTTATTTCCGTCGAGCACTTAATTCCTTCCTTTGAACAAATTCCACGTTTTACTAATTCCTCACTAACACAATAATCATCTGGGTCGGATACTCTCACAAAATAAATGAATCATAAAACGTACTTACAGTTTTCGTAGACGATGATCGCTAATTCACCTCGGTGAAGGTCTCGCTGAATAACTCGATATAATGGCTTTTCACCTCGGCGAATATCTGCGTTGATTCTATAATTTCACTCGTTGTATTAACTGCGTTGACGAGAGCTCACTTCGTTCCAATAGCTTGGATCCTGTGACTTCTAGTTCTCGTGACTTGAATCGTAGCGCCTTCCCATCAAGCAATTCGCATCGGGACTGACGTATCCTTTCTTCTGTCGTCTGCTATCGCTAATTGGCTAGGTCCAATCTTCCCGCTTCAAATATTACCAATACACTTCGGATAATTCTTACTGCGATATTTCTGCTGAATATCAAACTTCTAATCGAATAAACTTGCGGGGTAAAACTATCAATAAGCAGGGAACTTCCGTCTCTACGAGCAGGTCTTAATATGTCTAGCCGTGTCTGGGCTTCGGTCATCCGGGTCTTCAGAGTAGTTGTCGACTGCTCTCACTTCGTCTATTCCGCTCGGCTTCTACTGGAGCTCTAATCTCGTCTCCAATACTTTTAACGTCAACTACGAATAACTTAGACTTTTCTTCTGACATCTGTAAGTCTTTAAACTTGAGCGCTACTCTGGATTACAGACTTCTAATAATTCTGCCTGTGTGCTCGAACGCTCTGGACACTGCATGTCACTGTCTCGTCTTTTTCCTTTTTCTTTTAAACAGAGGTCTGATCAGCTGCTTATATTTACTTTTGAACACTGACGTCATCCTCGTTCTCACATGCAAATTTTCAATTTAAATTTGCCAATTAATAATATTAAGATAATGTTTCAAGCCATATAAAAATAACTAAAATAATTTTGTTAAATTTTATTTAACAAACATTACTGGAGATTCTATCTACAGTTATATTAGGAAATTCTTGATTAATCAATAGATGAAATTGCTATAAATTTCACCACAATTCTTTCGAATAAACTCTCCTACAATGCTAGTCACTCAGTTTCTAATATATAAACAAAGAAAATGATTTTTTTTTCTAATAAGATGCGTAGCATTTCTTATTACACTGCTTTCGGTTAATTAGAAAATCAAACAGACAAACCACTATTAGGTCGTAAAAAGATTTGGAAATTCAAAATACTTCTTTTAGGTGTGAAAACTAATGCTGAGTTACTATATCTTATCGAAATGATGATTATATTATTACCAGGACAGTGGTCTACGGAGAGGACTTTACAATGTTCTATCATTAAAATAATTTGGAAAATAATAAGAAATTGATATTTTATGAAGAAATAGTTGAGTAATTAAAAATATGTGTATGTGTGTACACATATTGTGTACGTATGTGTGTACACAGAGAGAGAGAGAGAGAGAGAGAACTAGTAGTAGTTTTTTGTTTTTTTATTTGGACTTGATATGGAGTAAATAACATAAATGTCGAGATATTAGACTAGTAAATTGGGTAAGTATTTTAAAGTTTATTAATTGTTCATTAAACGAAACATCTTCACAATATTCAATTAAAGTCACACAGTTATCAATGGCGTCTGGAGCCCTGAGGTAATCGTGTATTTACTTCATCTTCATTCTTGCACGAAATATCCAATTGTCTGGAATTCTTTATCACATGCACTGTTTACTGAATAATTGAAGCACTCACATACTGAAGCACTAAAACACTGTAGTACTGTAATACTGTAGAACAGTATTATTTGTTACATATCGAATGCATAACAAAGCTTCGACTTGAAGACAATAAGTATTGGATAATTGCAGATAAATGTAACTTTGATTTGTTCACTAATGTCTCCTTTAAGTAAATAAATAATTCACTATTTATAGCATTCGAAATAACTACTAATTGAGTTACATCTCTCGACGAAAACACACTTAGTTCGAAGCACTAATAGTTTAATTTCACTTTATTTTTCTTCACTAACACACTCGCGATATCGAAGCGCACTTGACTTGATATCTTAAGCTTTTACTTTAATTCCACTTCACTAATTTCACTCCCGATACCGAAGCACATTAAT
>JAFIDM010000002.1:79740597-79759327 GCA_023159025.1 Thereuonema tuberculata | reverse complement strand
ATCACCAGTAATAAAATGAAATTTATCCGTAGATGGAGTTTCTAATTTAATTTAAAAATTAATATTTTGTATCCAGTCATATCTCCACAGGAATGTTCCAGCTGAATTGCATCAATCGTCAACGGCAGGACATCATTTGAAGAAGATATGCTACATTTTATTTCACATCACAGTCTAGCATCAGGCATTTCAGACCCCCATTTTTCCACCTAATCGCGGATTTTTCTGTCATTAATTAATCGAAACCACTGCAATAAGACATTCTTCGCATTGTTACTAGGCAAAAATGTATTTTCTCTGTTGGTTTACAAGAAAATAGCGTGAATTCGATGTGCCTTTTTCCGAATCAACTTTTAGTTTATATTTAATCATTATCTTGCATTTAAAAATTCATAGTTAGAATGTAACTTTTCTCTTTGTGTTGAAAACTGAACATTCAATCGGGTTGAGATTTAATGGAATTTCTTCTGCTCATTAATCAAGAAATACCAAATACACTCGAGTGCAAGGAAATCGACTCAAACTGAAACGCAATGGTGAACCTTAAATTGTCGCAAATTTTTGATCGTTTGAAAACTACAAGTAATAAAATAACAAAGAATATGTCATGCCCGTTCACGTGACACTCAGAAAGCATTTTGTAAAAAATGTGAGTAAAACAGTAATACAGGAAAGGTGTAATATCAAAAGCGTTAATTTGGTACTACAGCTCAATCAATGCCACAAATTGAGCTGAATTTAGCATTTATTGCAAGTCAATACATGGTGTTGCCACCTCGAGCTCTGATAACAGCATCCATTCGGCGTCTCATTGCTAGGATCACATTCATGACCTCACGTTGCTCAATTTTGTTCCATTCCTCTTGTAACGCCCTCATCTCCTCGATTGTTTCTAGAGCTGGATTTCTACCACGAATTCTTCTCTTAAGGAAGTCCCAAAGATGTTCGATCGGGTTCATATCAGGACTATGTGCTGGCCACTGCATACATTCAATGCCAACTGCATTCAGATAATCCCGAACAGCAACAGCGGCGTATGGCGTCGCGTTGTCATACAAGAAAATGAAATATGCTACGGCATGCTGGGCCCATTATACTAATATCTGAACATACAAAGAAAATATACATTAGTAGAAGTAGAGTTGAATCTTTAACTATCAAAATAAGTAGAAAATACACACAAAGCCAAATTAAACAAACTTTTATTTACTATTGACTATTCGTAAGTTTTTCTTACACTGATAAGTTTTCTTGCACGTACAGAAAATAGATTTTTTTTAAACTAATCTAGAAATTAACGAAAAAAAATTACATTTACATGATACGGCTGAGTTTGGAATGTAGACACTTCGATATATATTATGAAAAATAACGAGGAGTTAAGCTGTTTTATGGAAAAAAGTGGCCACTGTCATTGGTTCACTATGCTGAAGCCAGCTTTAGCATAAAGTGCGATGTCTAGTGTTCGTCAGTTTTTCATCAGATGATTAAAGCCAGAAGTTAAAAATAGCAAATGGCTTCGAGACAACATTTAAGAAATAGAGAGTTGAGACCAGAGATATGCCAAAGTATGCGGAACTAGCAAAATATCTGAATATATTTTTTTCGGTGAGCAATATATTGTTTCTTCGATTAGTAGTGAAGCTGAAGATCTCAATTTGTTGTAATTTTGCTATGCTACTCGTATGTTGTGAATTTGCAAATGGATTGCATAGGTACGAACTACCGAAATTCATCTTACAACTCCCCTAGGGCTAGGTATTGTCAAAAAGATACTGAGCAACGACAGATGGTCAGTAATCATTATCGAAACACTGTAATCAACTGGAAGAATGCTTACAATGACAATTTCCTAGTCTAAATTCATCTGACATTGAGATATGACTAAAAAGAAGGTAACCATCTTCATTTAATATCAAAATTCACTATAAAGATAATATAATTAATGTTCTTGAACTTTGATAAAGAAATAATTGTTTCTTAAACCTAGGTATTCATATCAAGTAATACGAAGTAATAACTTTATACTACTTTGAAGGATTTACCATTGGTTACAGGAAATAAAATCGTTTATTCTTCGAAATACAGAAATACATTTGAACTGCAGAATCAATAATTATTAACTGAATATACGATTTCAATAATCCACTTGAACATTTTTCTAATATTTGTCCACTTGTCTAACATTAATTGTGTCCAAAACATTAATTCTGAAATCATGATGTGAAGATAATTGTAGGTAAAATCAAAATAAAAAGAAATGAAAATTACCTAAAACTGAGCCAATACTCCATTTCTTAAAATAAGGAAATAAACGGAAAAGTGATTGAACAAACGAAGTTTCTCTTTTTATTCTCTGTTAGCGGATTTGTATGCCTATCACATTTACCTATAAGACACTGTTTTCGATTAATGAAAGAAAAAAAAAAAGAAAAATAGCAATTAGATGAAAAAAAGGAGTTCGAAATGAAAGACATTTTATTTCTGATTTGAAAAGTAAAGCAGAGTTAGTTAGCGCTTCATCGTTACGTGAATGAGTTGGAGGTTTATCAAGACGAGACGAAAATCCGAAAAACTTTGCTAGCGACCGCTGAAGTCCGTAATGGAAGCCAGAGCAAGGGAATAAAACTTGGAGCTGGATCAAGAGCCTTTCCCACGGCCGGCATTGAATCGTCATCGTCACCGTGAAAACCCGATGAGTTCTTGAAACTAATTCCACTGTTATGCCAGGCCACCTAGAGGCGTAAATGTGTTTAGAGTGAATCTTTTAAGTGATAAAGTGTTAGTGAACCTACAAGATAAGTGCTCCGTATATGTTTTCTTTTTCGAACAATTTGTGATCCCAAAAACTACAAGGCTGATTCATCTGTTTGACTGCAAGAACGTTTTCTCCTACATTAACTGCAACTCGGAGAAACTAAAACTCTAAACTGCATTCCACTAAATGAAGTGACAATTGAAATTACGAATTTGTTCAGAACTTTGTTTAGATATAAATGTATCTCCAATTACCTTATATATATATACTATTCTTAAGTTTTAAGAGAATTACATAAATCTTGTGAAATTTTCTCCTCTTATTGTTTATTTCTTTAGTTAAATATAGTTGTTTATTCTGAAGTGATTAGTGCTACTTACGCTTACGGTAGTACTATCTGAACCCCGCCTATCAAAAAGCATATTCATTTCCAAGCTTAATTTAGATAGATTTGATATTAGATATTTTATTATACATTTTCTTTTTCTGAGTTTCTTTTTAATGAGTTGAACACAGGTTTTCTGTATTTTCTTTTGCAAGAACCGTGACAAGATCATAAAAAGGCCACACCCACAATTTTCAAGAAATATAAATTTTGGATTCAGCCAAGTCTATCTTTTCTCTCACTTTGTGAGTGCCTCGCAACAATCTAATAATCCAACTACAAATGAGTAGCTTTCTCAGTACTTATTTAAAACAAAAATTAATAATAATATAATTTAATCTGATGATAACTAAATACTGGTTTTTTTATAAATGTTTTATGAAGTGTTGAATATTTTTAATTTATGTATAAAACGAATTAAAAAAAGCAATGATGTCTTGCAAGGTTACTTTTAATAAACTTTTCCGTTTTAGCCTATATCATCCTATTATGATTTCTCTTGCAGTCCATGGGTGTAATAAAAAATTTTAACAATTTAAACCTGTTTAAAGCAGTCTATAATATTAAAAAAAAACAATTGAAAGATATCTTTTAAATAAAAAAGACCGCTCAAAACATCAAAAATTAAAACTGTTAATGCTGGATAACAAAGCAATCAGTATGAATGTATTCCATGTCGCCATTTCAAAACGGGACGATATGATATCAACTGAAACATTAACTAATAATAAAAATTATCTGAAAAAATTGCTTATTTATTTCTATTAGAATTATTTTTTAACTTTCTTTCAATTAAAAAACTAAATGATAGTTAATGCCACAGAAAGAATTACATTATCAAAATAGGGTGCCCAAAAATTAAAAAAAGAAACTTTAAAGTAATCAGATGCCATCACAGGATGAAAATAACGGTCTTAGGTTATAAAAGGAAATTGTAATGAAAGTTGAATGAATACTGAAGAGGTTTGTTATTTCACTTAAATTGCTGAAAACAAGCCTCTTCAAGTATTCATTTTATTTATTTATTTTTATAAAAAATTTTAAGAAAGAAATTTTATATTATTCATTAGTAAATTATTGATTAATAGGAGAAGAAACTCACCATTATTTAATATTCAGTTGTTCAACAGAAAGTGAAAAGATAGAGCTCTTATTAAGATTATATTAAAACTGCTTTCGAAAAGACTTATACAATGTTAGTCACATTCTATCTTCGAAAAGCTTAAATTGTGATGTTTTTCTTTTTTTAATTCGTTAATTATTGTTTAGACTGTTAAAGCCGGAAAATAAAAAAAGCAAAAAAGTTGCAATGCCTTCGAGACAACATCTAAGAAATAAACTAACTTGAAGAAGACGAGAAAGAAGCCATGATTTTTCTTGATTCCTATCATCCAGATGCTGTAACTAACCTAATAAAATTCAGAGTCAAACAGTTTCCTTTCAAGAACTTTTCAAAGAATCTGCCTTAAGAGAAATATCATCGTTAACTTGGTGGAGTCTTGGATGGCAAAATAAGTCCCACGACGAAGAAACTGGTGACTCAGTTATTGAAGGCTACAGCCTCATCAGCGGCAACAGAAAGACGTTTTTCGGCTTTCGGTATCGTATATTTCAAAGCTGAGAAATAGACTAGGGACTGACGAAATTTAGTGTCTCTCTCTCTTAAGCCGAGAGATTTTAGTGCGAAAAAAGTTAATTAATAATCTTACGGTGGAGTACGAGAGTCATACTGAAAGTCAAGAGCAAGGTTTTTTTAAAAATCAGATTAATTTATTTTTGGAAAAGCAAATACATCACATTAGTTTTCTGACTTTTCCTTATTTTTCCACATAGTTTCCATTTTTTGGGATACATTTTTCCCATGGTTGTGGGAGCTTGAAAATTCCCTTACGGTAGAACTCCGTTCCAGCACTGTTAAAAAAACTGACCCACTTGCTTTTGTGATATCCTTCATCGTTTCGTAGGGTTGGCCTCGCACGTCTTCTTTCACAGCATTAAAAAGATGATAATCGGGTGGTACTAAGTCGGGGCTGCAGGCAGAATACAGAAGAACTTCGCATCCCATTTTCCAAATTTCCTCCATTGTGGAACGAGCAGTGTGGGGCCTCGCGTTGTCGTGCTGCAGGATGATTCTTCCTTCTTCCTTCTTCTTCCCAGGACATTTATCACGCAATGCACGATGGAGCTTATGAAGTGTCATGACGTACCGGGCAGCATTAATGGTATGCCGAACCTGCAGATGACGTGATTCTGGTGATATTTCTTGAAATTTCACCAGAATCATGCCATCTGTATCCCAGAAAATGGAGCCCATAACCTTTTCAATTGATGGCACGGTCTTTGCCTTCTTTTTTGTTGGGGAAATTGACAGGTTCCTTTCCATACCCTGCCGTTTGCTTCGGATGCATCATGGTGGTAATTTGTAATTTGATGTGACAAAAAAAAGTAGCATAGATGAGTTAAAAAATTGAAATGACAGTTTCAACTAAATACCGATTTATCATTAGATTAATTTACGTTAGTAATTTTTGCTTTGAAATAAATAGTGATCCTTGGTTAGAGAGCTAGTCATTTACAGTTGGATTATTGACAGTGTGCCAGGATAATATCTTTTGGAATATGAAAGAAAGGATAGACTTGGCGGAATCTAAAATTTAGTTCTTGAAAATTTAATACGAAAATGTTCCTCCCACTGTTTGGCAACATATTATAATAAAGATGAAACTAAATCAATACGTATATTGGGTTGGTGGGAATGAAATGTTTAATAAATGACCATCATGCTAGGATGGCGATAACTGAAAAGTACGACATCTTACCTATGTGGCTGGAACCGGAAAAAGTCATCAACTGCACAAAGAACCTCGGTGTCTTCCTTGAACCGTTTCCCATGCAGGAATTGATCCAGGCGATGAAACAGATGATAATCTGTAGAAGACAAGTCTGGGGAACAGACAGGATGAGGCAGTGCTTCATAGGCCAACTCCCTTAGTGTAAGCATCGTTCTTTGTGTGACATGAGGGCGGGCGTTGCCTGCAACAGAAGAACACCATGTCTGTTAAAGTCGATTGTTTCCACAGCAATTTCTGATACATCTGCCGTAGTTCGGCACAATAACGTTCTGCAGTGATGATTTGGCCTATTGGCAAAAAATTCCGATGAATTATCCCAGCTGTAGACCACACAAGGAGCATCATCTTCTTGTTGTGTTGGAGTGGTCTGGGATATCATCTAGCTGGCTGTGCCCTAATCATTGCGCAGACCGTTTCCAATTATCATGTAGGAGCTATTAATCATTGCGCAGACCGTTTCCAATTATCATGTAGGAGCTATTTTTTCGTCGCTGGTAACCGTTCGGTGGAGGTTCCTGTTTTGTCCTGGAAAAGAGCGACGTGCATTCTTCCATACGCCTAATCTTGTTGCCCGTTGTCAACTCATGAGACACCCAAATGTCCAGCTTTCTGACCTTACCCAGTGCAGCAAACGTCGAACAACTGTTGTGTGGTGGACACTTACCTCTCCCGACATGTTTTCCGGGTGTCAGATTCAACCTCAGTTAGCAGAACATTGTCAGAAATTGTAACAGCTCGGTGACCTCGTGCTTCATTTTGCAGATCTCCGCTTCGAAACTTCGCAAACCATCGCCGTATGGTTTGTTCGTCCGCTGTTTACCCCGAACCGTTTGTTAATGTTTCAAGCGGCAACTATGTTAAAGCTGAAAATAATTCATTGTATTATCTTTATAGTGAATTTTGACATTCAATGAAGAAGTTTTCCTTCTTTTTAATCATGTCTCAACGTCAGATGAATTTTGTCCTGGAATTGGTCATTATAATAATTCATCCAGTTCCTTCTGTGTTTCGATAATGGTCACCATCTTCAGTCTCCTTTTCACCATTTCTAGTCCTAGGGGACTTGTAAGCAGTTTTGGGTTCGCTTCGAATTGCGAAATCCATACAAAGAACTAGCAAAATTACAGCGTAGTCAAATTGGACAGAGTTGAGTAATATTCGAAGACACAATCACTAGTTCACAGAAAAACTTATATTCAGATATTTTCCTACTTCCACAGAAACAGGCCTGCCTCTGGTCTAACAACAACACTCCAGTTTTTTAAATCTATTGTAACTCCTCGCTTTCAAAGTTGATCAAGAACTGATGAATACAAGATATTGCACTTTATCTAAGGTTGACTTGCATAAATTAATGACAGCCGCCATTAATTTGCATATAATAGCCTAACTTAACATTACTTTTCACGTCATAGATTGATGTGTTTTGTATATCAAACTGTAATTACGATTTTCTGCATTTTCCTTAATTTATGGAAAGTAGGGTAGAAAGATATCCCATGCTCAACAGATAAACTTTATTTATCTCTTGATATACTAAAGAACAGTAGGGGCGAAACAATGGTTCAAGAGAACTATTAGATAGAATGGAACTAGCATTGTAGGTATTTCTAAAGCGGTTTTAAACTAACCTTAATAAGCCAATCTTAAGCTAATCTTTTTACTTTCTGTAAAGCAACTAAACATTCATTTGTGGTGAATCTATTATTAATCAAGAAGTTACTAATACAATAATATACATTACTTCTAAGAAGATAAAAATAAATAAACAAAATGAAGACTAGCAGAAACTTGCTAAACTGAATTCTTCGTTCAGTGTATACACAATATCTTTTTAAAAGCTCAAAGTAATTTCCATCCTGTTATGTACTTCATCACTGTAATGTTTCTTTATTAATATTTGGACATCCTACTTTGATAATGTAATTTTTTATAATCTAATTTATTATTTACTTTTATGTAAATGAAAGAAAGTTAAAAAATAATTCTTTCTGATAATTTTTATTGTAGATTAATGTTTTAGTTGATTTCACACCGTTCCGTACTGAAATGAATATATGGAATGCTGTGGAATTACAACAATTGTAACCAATGCATTAGTCCTAACTGACTTGTCCTAACCTGTAACACTTTTAATTCTGGTTTATATAAAGAAGGAAATGATTGTAATGAAGATACCACAAAGTAAAATTCTTTCTTATAGTCTACTGTATGACAAAAAAAAAGAGGGTTAAAAAATATAAACTGAAGTGGACATCAGAAGATTACTGAAAATTCAGTCTATACTCCATTTCGATAATATAAAGCATATGAGAGGAAAAGTGATTGAAAAAAACGGAGTGAATATAACGTACACGACGTAGAATAAGACTTCGTTTACTCTTCGTCGTGTACGTTATATTCACTCCGTTACAGAATTGAATGCTTATCAGGTTCGAACGAATATCCAGGAATGATTTCAGTACAAGTTGGTATGTAGACTATTTCTGGTCTAATTATAAACATGGCCCGATTCGTTTCCATCCTACCATCCATCAGAACTAATCCACCATACGCAATTCTTCAAAGGCGAATTTCACTAAAATGTGATGTAATCATATGTGATATAATTCTTATCTTTTGTCAATTTAAAAATTATTCTTTTGTATTCCATCTCCACAGGAATGTTTCGACAAATATCCATTTACTGCCAACACAACGACATCGTTTGATTAGCATATGCTAACCCTGGAGTATTTTTCAAATAATAAACGAAGTGTGATGCATTTCCAATGTTTTTTAATCTGCAAAAACAAAAAAGGATGTTTTTCTGATCTTCCTTTTATCTTTTTTTCCTTAACTAATCGAAACCATTTTACCAAATTGTTGACATATTAGAAAATAACATAAAATTGTACATGCAACTATTTCAACAACAAAAATAATAATCAATTCATTGTAGGGGCTTTTCACTTTCTGTTAAATAACAGAATATTTAATTGTGCTGAGTTTCTTCTACTATTATTCAAGATGTTACTAATATAATAAAAAAAATCTTTCCTAAAAACATAGAAATAATTAAATAAAATGAATACTTGAAGACACTCATTTTCATAAACTAAATGGAATCTGTGTCTTCAAGTATTCATTCAGATGACATTACAATTTCCTTTTATAACCTAAGGCAGTTGCTTTCATCCTGTGATGGCATCTATTAATTTAATGTTTCTTTTTTTAATTTTTGAGCATTCTATCTTCATAATGTAATGTTTTTTATAACAGAAATTATCATTTATATTTTAATTGAAAAAAAGATAAAATGTAATTTTAATAGAAATAAAATAAACAATATTTTTTCGGTAATTTTTATTACTGGTTAATATTTCTAATAAATTCACTTCCTTTCGCCTTGAAATTGTGACATGATTGACATTACTACTGATTGATTTCTTATCCTGTATTAATAGTGTTCATATTCCAGAGAAGAAAATTAATATTTTTATACATTAGAAAAAGTAGATTATTCAGCGGCAGAAATTGAAGGAATTTGCACTGTAACGCAATGTTCCTTTATTGAATGGCAAGTGAAAAGTTACATGCATCACTATAGATGTACCTGAATTTTGCGAAATTTCACTTGGAATGTAAGTTAGCTTCTTTTAATCATATCTCATCACTATTAGAATTTACTCTAGGAAATTGGTCATTGCAATTATTCTTCAGTTGCTTACATTATTTCGAGAATGGTCACTAACCACATATTGCTGCTCAGTCTCCTTTTCACCAGGACTCGTCTTAAGGCCGTATTACATTTACCATTTCACTCGCCATAACCTCGCCATTTCACTCGCCATCACCTCGCCATCACACTTGTCGCGGAGATGGCGAGGGATAGAGCTTGGGCTATCTTTGATGGCGCCATCTCTCACACCAACGCTCCTGGTGACGAATTGTAGAACTTGGAAGTCCAATCGATTTGTATCTATTTATTCGAAATTATCGATTACAAAAATGATTTTCACGATCGGAGGGCATCTTTTCCTTATGTTTTCGTGGATGCTTTCATAAAATGTTACATTATTAATCAAAATCATTACAGAATTTCGGCTTGAAAATTCGAATCGACAAGGCGATCGAGTTCTCGAAAACATATCGTCGTTGAGCGAGATTTAACGAGACTGAATTATTTATCGAAACTGATTTATCGAAACTGAAAACAAAGAAACACAAAACGATGAAAAAAAACATGAATATCTCCTATAAAGACATTCTTTCACCTATCCGATGCATTGACTAAATGGTTTTTATATAAATCACTGCTATTTTTTTCGTAAATAACACGTAGGCATGATGACAATTGAGAAGTGTAAATGTTCAGTGTGATGGAAGGCATTATTGTAAGTGTAAAACGGTACACTAATCACTCGCAATCTACCCTGACATTGCCTGCGTTATGGCTTGCATTATGGCGTGTGAAATGGTAAATGTAATACGGCCTTTAGGGAAATTGTAAGCAGTTTTTGCTTCTCACCTCTGCAATCCATACCAAAACTATCAAAATTGCAATATAGTCGCATCCTCAAACTGAGTACATTTGAAAACGCAAATATTTCACAGAAAAAAATTACATTCAAATATCTTACTACTTACTTCCACAGAAATACGCATACCTTTGGTATAACGACAACTCTCCATTTCTTAAATGTTGACTGGAAGCCATTACAACGTATTTCCTATTTCAAACTTCTGACTTTCAGAGTCGAAACAAGAACTGACGAATACCAGACTTGTCACTTTATACTGAGGTTAACTTGTATGAACCAATGACAGCGCCATTCATTTATGTCAAATAGCCTAACTCAAATTTATTTTCCACGTCATATATCGATGTATCATGCATTCGAAAATCATGCATATCATGTATTTGTTTCTATATTTTTGTTAATTTATTGAAAGTAGAGTAGTAAGATATGCTTCACATTCTCATTGGTCAAATTAATTTCTCTCTTGATAAACTACTTGTACAAAAACTCTATGTGCGAAACAATGATTCAAAAGAATTCTTAAGATATTGCGTCTTGAATTGTAAGTGAATATTTTCAAAAGCAGTTTTAATCTAACCTTAATAAGAGCTCTTATTTTCCACTTTCTGTTGAACAACTGAACATTTAATCGTGCTGAATTTCATCTACTATTAATCAAAAAGTTACTAATAAAATAAAATTTCTTTCCTAAAAACATAGAAATAAAAAGAATACTTAAAGACACCTTATTTTCAGAAAGTGAACTGAAATAACAAATGCCTTTAAGTATTCATTCTGTTTGCATCACAATTTCCTTTTATAACCTAAGGCAGTTACTTTCATCCTATGATGGTATCTCATTGCTTTAAAGTTTAATGTTTAATTTTTGAACATCCTATTTTGATAATTTGATGTTTTTATAATATAAATTATCATTTACGTTTTTTAATTTAAAGAAAGTTTAAATTTAATTCTAATACAAATAAAAAAAAACAATTTTTTCTGATAATTTTTATTATTGGTTAATGTTTCAGTTGATCGTACAGCGTACTGCATTGAAATGGAGACATGGAATGCTATGGAAATTCAATTGTAACCAATACATTGTAACCTGATTGATTTGTTATCAGTAAAACTTTTAATTTCGGGTTTCTATAAAATGAGAGGAAAAACTGTGAATAACGAACGAAATCTCACTATTCCACTTGAACATTTTTTTTTTCTTCCCATTAGCCGATAAATAAGCCTATCAGATTCTAAACATACAGGAATAATTTTCGTAAAATTTGTTACGTAGACTATTTTTGCTCTCATAAAAAATAAAGACTCATTTGGTTCCATCCACTCATCCTGACAACTAATCCACATTAATTCACAACAATTTCTTCTGCTCATTAATCAATAAATTCCTGATATAATAACTTCGATGTTCCGATATTCACCTGAAACACCAAACCTCATCACTTCTCCATTAATTTTTAATTATGGTTTTCTTTGAAACAAAAACAGAAAAACCGCAAGTAGATTTAAAAAACGTACCGTAATTGGCAATGCGTGATACTTGATTTATAATTTGAAAAGCAATGCAGAGTTACCGTATCTTATTCAAATGATATCCCGCTGTCGGCGGTTCATCAGCTGGCGCATCCCTATCCAGGTATTTAGGGAGACAAAACAATAATTTTTATATTGTCCAAAACTAAGCATTATATCATATTAAATGAAATCTGTGAAACTAAGCATTATATCAAATTAAATGAAATCTGTCTGTTGAGATTAGGAAATATTTATGGTGTGAAAGTTTTCGGAGGGATGCACTGTGTGTTTAGGTTAGATAGTCCTTGTTCCGGATATTGATAGCTCTCCGGTGTTCCTCAGTTCGCTCCTGTATTCTTATAATCGTATATAAGAATAGTATTTGTATTCGTATAAATAGTGTGCGAGGCTAGTCGGAACAAGGACTATCTAGCCTATACACACAGTGCCGCAGCTCATCATATAATTGACGTTGAAAACCGGAAATCCTCGCCAAATGTAAAAATTTAAATGAAAAAAAATGTATGGATTCATGCTTCATAATAACCCGTCCAGGGCGTATATAATGATACACTATCAGTCCCATCTATTAAAGATTATGGGTTAGAGAATTTGCAAAGAAGAAAGAAGAGAAAAAAGAAAAACATGGTGACACTTAAAAAAAGCAATTAAAAGGGAGCAAGCACTTTCAACTTAAAAATAGGAGGACTCCAGCAATGACCATGAGGCTACCCCTTGAAATAAACCATTGTTATCAAGTTATATTGAACTAGAACTCCTTACGTTAAGAATTAAATAGAATAAGAAAAAAAATTAAAAATTAAAAAAAAAAATTGTTGTGGATTAAAAATGAGTTAAGAAAAATAAAATGTTTTCGATATGATTGATAATGCTTATAACTAAGGTTTTTTATCGTTAATTTTTTTTTTAAATTTTAGTTTTTTTTAGAATAATGTTAAATACAAAGAGTTTTTATTTTGTTTAAGAGAAATCTTATTCTGTAAATTCAAATATTTAAAACATATGGGGTTTTTAATTGTTATTTTTTTTTAATAGTTCATTGATTTTACGATGTTTAATCCTGTTTTTATTAATTTAATACAGTAAAACCTCGTTAAGTCGTCACTCAAGGGATCGGACATTTTTGACGACTTAAGCGGAGTGGGCATTTTTGAAAAAAAAACCACTGAAATACAATATTTTTATGAATTGCTGTAGGATTCGGTGAGAAAAACAAGATTTTTCAGAAATCAATACATGCAAATGAATGAGTGGAAAAATAAAAAAAAAAAACACATTTTATACTTATCACATTTTATTTTCTTTTACTGGCATTAAAATAACCCAATAGTGTTGATTGATGAAGGTGCTGATTACTGGTAACAATTCGAAACACTTTGTAATGAAATGGAACTCCAACTTTTGTGCACATAGTTAATCGTATCTAAAACCGAAACTTCTAGCTTTTCGTTCCTATCCAAGGCTTTTATCATGTCCTTTACAAGCATTTTTTTGTACTTTCGCTTAAAGTCAAGAATTATCCCTTGATCTAAAGGCTGAAGAAGTGCAGTTACATTTGGAGGAAGAAAAACAATTTCGATCGCTTTTAAATTTTCGGGGCTTACTCGCTGTGAAATAAAATCACACTAAGTAGCGGTCAAGAAAAACGTCTATTCTTGACAAGAGTCGCAGCGAGAAGTGTGTAATTTCCCAAGTGAATTTCCCACGTGAAAATTCCCCGTAATGGTTAGGCTTTCTTAGAGTGAAGGGGCAGGGCTGAAAAGCTAGCAGGCAAAATTGAGAATAAAGATGCTTTTTGCCATTTTTGAGGGTGACGAGTTATCCGGAATAGAATTAAATTTGGTGACGAGTAAAAGAGGGTTATTTTACATTATTGTCTATGAGACCTTGTCGGGACCAAAGGAAAACGACGACTTATCCGGGTGACGACTTAACGAGTTTTTACTGTATGTAGTTTTCTTTTAAGATAGATCCAGCATGTATAGACTTTTTTAGATTATCTGAGATTGTCAACAGGTACAAGCTGGTTCTTTCAAGGCAACGTGCATTTGTTTACTTAAGTGATTCACAGTTATAACCGCAAGAGGGCTCTGAAGCAACAGCGTTCCTGACTAACAGATCAAGGGTTTCCAAGGACTACTGAAGCACATGACGAACGAACTGAATATTATGCTGTGACTATAAATATTTCCATTTTTGCTATTTTTGTTAACGGTTGATAATGTAGCCTCAATGGACCACTTGAGGTTTACGCCCCTATCGACGTCACGTATGACGTGTAAGCACATGCGACGAGAACATGTGGGATAAACAAACTAAGTTTTATGTGTGAATTACTCAAAAAAATCGTCGATTTTTGATATTTCAAGACGGAATGGTTCAATGCTGTGCAGTTCCTTATTGTAATAATTCTGTAAAACGCTTGGAATATCCTTCTTTAATATAATATTTCCTCTATATCGACGAGTTAAAACAAAGCACATGGCTTTGTTTATCCCACAAGCCAAGCAGTAGCCTGGTGGGATATTTTTCAACTACGAAGCCCCGCCTATTCTCAAGTGGTCCATTAAATTATATCTCTCGTTGATAACATATTGCTGTCGTCTTCTTCAATAGGCTATAATCAACTCTACATCCGATCTGAAAATTTGGAAAGCTCATAATCGTTTCATCCAAATCAAATAACTGCACCCTCTATATCTACACGAGTTAAACGAAGCACATGGCTTTGTTTATCCCACAAGCCAAGAAGTAGCCTGGTGGGATATTTTGGAACTACGAAGCCCCGCATATCCTCAAGTGGTCCATTGTGCTAAGAAACATGTCGCTTACTATTTTATGCTTTCTTTAATTAAAATTTGTGTGAAATAGTCCAGTGCAGTGGCTTTATTTGAAATAATGACATGATTAATTTAGTATTTATTATTAATTTTATTAATAATGGATAATTTTTAAATACGACGTCATATTATTTTTTCGAATTTGTACTACAATCATTTCCTTCTCTAAAGAATTGGAAAATTAAAACTGACAGTGGTTAATAAACTGTCAAGACACTGTAATGGTGAAAATTATTTTAATTCTCTAGCATTACATGTCTCCATTTCGATACGGAAATCTTAAGCAATTACAAATAAAAATATATCAGAAAAAAAATTATTTATTTTACCGGTTTAAAAAAAAATCTAACATTATCAAAATAGAATGTCCAAAAGTTAACAAGGTAATTAATGCTTTTAGACAATGTCAAAAGCAAAGCGACCCCGTAATATGCACAATTTTATAAACAAAATTTTATCAGAAGCGATCAGATCGTAGTCGGCGATATGCTTCAGCATTTCTTTCTCGTTCTCTGTCTCTTGTCTCTGACTTTGAGCGAGACCGTTCTTCACGCAAGCGTGAAGCTTCTCGCTTTGCATTAGCATCTCGTTTTTCCGAACGTCGAGACATTTTTTCAATTTCAATCACTACAATTGCAACAATTGCGTCTTTTGCATGCGCAACGATCACATTTATAATGCATCTCTACAACAATCACAATTGAAAGATGTGGATGACTCTTGGAAAGCAGCCGCTGTTGATAAAAGATGGGAAACGTTTACCATTTCAAAATATATCCCCAACAACCTGCCTCGAGACGTCGCAGTAGCCACTTTCAGAATGGTCACTGGCCACGATTATCTTCAGAGCCACCTATATAAAATCTGCTTCCCCCCTCTGCTCGCTTTGCAAGCAGGGAGAGGGCAATGCCGATCATCTTCTCAGTTGCAGTGCATTGATGGTTGATGCACGAGAAGACACCCTTGAAGGACGGGCACGACTCTATTGGGCGGCAAGGCATCAAAATGCTGAGCAGATAAGGATGGGCGTTGGCTAAACTAAACTAAATTTACTATCACAATTAGCGCAACAATTGCGCTTTTTGCATTCGCAACAATGACATTTATAATAATAAGTAAATTAAAACAATACCAGGTTTCTTGCTTTTTAGCAACCCATTATTAGCAAGCTAATTGGGGGGGGGGGGTCAGGGAATTGTCCAAAGGGTCTGATTTTTTGGAAATAGTCACCTACTTTTATATACTGAACCCAATAGTGAAGGTTTTATTCTAATATCTGTAACCATTTGGCCACTACAGAGTGTGACAGAGTGTGACATCCAGCAAGCATAAATGCAAGAGCGGTCACTTATGTTTTACAGTCAAGCTGTAATATAGGGGCCGCTAAAAAACAATATTCAAAAATGGCATGCCATCACAGTATGAAAATAATTAAATGAATTCATAACTAATCGAAACTAGTGTAAACAAAAACATGCTTCGCATTCTTACAAAGCAACAACATAGTTTCACTATTGATACACTCGAAAATATGGTATCAAACATTGTATCAGCTTCTATTCGAATGAACCATCTCAGTATGAAGAAAACTTCCAGAGGTCAGAAAACGAAACTAATGGTTCTGTAATAAATGGAAATCTGAAGAGATTTTTTCTTTCAGGTAAGTATCAATTATCTGCGTGCGTCTATTCGAATGAACTCTAAGCTATTCATTGTAAGAATTCTGAAATTTACACTTTCTATTTAACAACTCAGGATTCAATTATGGTTAAATTCACAGGAATTTCTTCTGATCTTAAATCAAGAAATTTCTGATATCAGAAGATTTCGTTTTTTTTCCTTAAAACGATAAAGAGAGATCAGATGAGACTGTTCAGAATCTTACCTGTAACAACCAATCTCTTCTGATCTCCATTCTACTCTACAAAACAGTTTCGTTTTATAACCTCAGAAAGTTATTTTAATCCTGTGATGGCATCCCATCTCTTTAATGTTGCTTTATTAATTTTTAGAACACAATTTTGTTAACGCTAGATTTTTTGTAACATAAATTAATATTTCTTATTTTAAGTGAAAGAAATCTTAAGAAATAACTAGTCGGCTACCCGTCGCTTCGCTCCGGAAGCCTCCCTTATGCAACGGAAAACAATTTTTTATTTATTAAAAACACACACACACACACACACAAATTACATCTAGGAAACTAAAACTAAAATTTTTTAAAAGCTTTATTTTTAATTTAATTTTTGATGTCTATATTCTCTCAATCTACGACTGCTTTTAGAACCACCTTGTAAATCATATATCTATGATATATTTTTATTTTTTACAGAGATTAGAATGTAGGCCTAGTGGTCTAATGGCTAAGACGTCTAACTTTTGAGCAGTATTCTACCTAATAGAAATAGTGTATCTTTCTTTCTTGACTATCTTTTTTTTTTATTCCTATTGATACTTTTCAGTGGTTTTCGAGTTAGAAATAGTGATGGTTTTTGAGTTACAAATAGTGATTTTTCAGTATTCTATCTAATGAAATACTGCTTCTTATTTCTTGACTCTTTTTTTTTTTTTATTCCAAATGATACTTTTCAGTGGTTTCTGAGTTACAATAGTGTTCAGTATTCTATCTAATAGAAATACTGCTTCTTTCTTTTTTGAGTCTCTTTTTTTATTCTAAGTGGCACTTTTCAGTGGCTTTTGTGTTCCAAATATTGATGGTTTCTGAGTTACAGATAGTGATTTTTCAGTATTCTATCTAATAGAAGTATCGCTTCATTCTTTTTTGACTCTCATTTTAATTATAATTGTCACTTTTCAGTGACGTTTGAGTTTCGTTATTGATGGTTTTTTAATTGCAAATAGTGATTTTTTCGGTATTCCACCTCAAAAAAAGAGTGCTTCTCTCTTTCTTGACTCTGTTTTCTTTACTCCAACATCTGGCGTGTACACCCACATATTTTTCAATATCACATAGGATTTGGTTAAGTAAGAATATTTAAAATATTGCAACGTTTCGGCAATTATCGTTCTAATTGTCAGTTTCGAATTACAAATAAACTGACTGATGTGAAATAAATAAACAATCTTGAGATTCAAAAAAAACAATTGAATACATTCCTTATTGATGGGGGAAAGGAAAGGAGATATAAGTCAAAAAACCATATGAAGAGAGTTGTAGTCCCTTTGGCCTAATGGATAAGGCATCTGTCTTCGGATCAGAAGGTTGCAGGTTCGATTCCTGTCGCGGATGTTTCATTGTAAAAATTATTTCTATTTTCCATTCTCTCAGAAAATTGCGCCAGACAGACAGACAGACAGAGAAATAAAAGATTTTAGTAATATAGATTTTAAGCAGTTAGGAATTTCTTCATTAATGAACCGAAGAAATTGCTGTGAATCTCAAGACAACTGAAGTCAGCTATAAGTTTTAGATATTTTGTTAACTTTAGGTTTAGTGTAACGTAAATTAGAATTTATGCTTTTAATTGAATACAAAATAACACAAAATTCAATTTATTCATAAATTTGTTATTACTTGTTAGTAGCCAGTCAATTTCACTTCGTTCCTTATTCAATTGGAGATATGGAATACTATGGAATTATTAACCAGTACTTAAGTACCTACTCCTTGGTTAATCACTGACACTTTCTCTTTCTATAGAGAGAGAAATGATTTTTATGCAGATTCCAAGATTCAGTGTGACGTCATATTTGCAAATTAATAAATTTACTCGACAATGGACCACTTGAGGATAGGCGGGGCTTCGTAGTTCCAAAATATCCCACCACGCTACTGCTTCGCATGTGGGATAAACAAAGCCATGTGCTTCATTTTA